>OY992893.1:10531530-10606530 GCA_963921405.1 Cepaea hortensis | reverse complement strand
TCGTAAATACTTCAGCTCAATAGATGGACGAAAGTGAATGTGTAAAATTATTGAATAATTTTTAATGAAAAAAGGTTTTCATATGGTGCCATGTCACAGAAAAGTATGTGAAACCTATTTCACACACATAAAACACGAGTAGATGCTAAAAATATATTACTTTGTACTCCTAAAAGTATCAGTAGGAAACGAACTAATCTGCGTAATAAAAATACGTCACGAAAAGGCTCCATCTAACAATTCGAATGATACCATTTCACTAAGGCACGAAACATCGAGACATACACTGCTTGTTTGAACAGTACACTCACAGAAGCCAGTAGTCATATGAAAGAAACTGTTAGGATCCAAACTAGGACTTACTCGAAACAATATACAGTCAATCAATCAATCATGTGCCATGCCGGAAAGCGTGGGCGGTCATGACTCGCCATTTCACTCGATCACCAGTGTCGTGGATCAGCTCAGTGTTCCTGTCTCGTCCATGCCATGTGGCCAAGCCATCCAGGTATTTTCCTCTCGGTCTTCCTCTTGGTCTGTTCCCCTCGATCTTGCCAGTTGTCACTAAGTTCTCCAATCCATTTCTTCTCATAACATGTCCAAAATATTTTGACTGTCTACGTCTAATTTCTCTAATCAGTTTACGATGTTCATTTGTCTCCTGTAGTACTTGGTCATTGGTTTTTCTGTCTGTCCATGGTATTCTTTGCATTTTCCCCAGAAACCACATTTCTGCAGCCATCAGATGCTTTTCAGCTTGACTGCTCATTGTCCAAGTTTCACATCCATACAAAAGAACAGGCTCTATGTATCCCCACAACACTCTTTTTCTCGTTTCAATTGACATCTTTTTATTGGTCAGAATGTTTTTTCATCTTGCTAAAGGCTACTTTTGCCATGGCGATTCTTGTTCTAATCTACAGTGCATGCGTCTAAAAACTAGTTACACCATTCAGGCCGTCTTTGGGTCATAGCAGTTAGCGGGGATCGAGAGAAAGGGCTTAGGAAAGACGAACATTCCACACATTTTACATATAGCGAGCAGTGTATCGGTGACTGACGTGCCCCAGCGAAATAAGCTAGAATTTAGGTCGGCCGGCTATATTGTTTGACATATGTGGTTATGTAGGACTGCGAACAAAGCCATCGTTGAGTTTGACTGCAGACAAAGGTCTTGTTGAGTTTCTTTGAGAGACACCATGACAATGTGATCGTCGTGCGCATTATAGCCCACAGGCTGGTTGAAGTGGTACTTTGTAATCAGCATCCACCTAGACAACCTTCTGAATTACATGTGCCCGTTACATACCGCCAAAAGAAAAGAATGATCAAATCAGTCAGAAAGCCACCAAAACCTGCTCAAGATGACTACCACATTATGGACAGACCAGAACAAGTCATCATTCTGCGCCTCAGAACAGGACACAATAGATTACGCAACCACATGTATACAAAATTCAAGATTGGTGAAACAGCCATGTGCACATGTGGATTGGCGTCGCAGACAGCAGAGCACATACTCCAAGACTGCCCAAAATATAACATATCTAGGCAAACCTTCTGGCCTAGAGAGACGACAGTGGAAGATAAACTCTATGGACCACTGTGTGAACTGAAAAAAAAAACAGTTCAATTCATGCAAGAGACGACATTGCAGATATAGACATATTTCAAGCGAACGAAAGAAGAAGAAGAAGACATGTCAGTTATACGAGTCGAGAATCAAGTAACTGTGCAATCAATTCAACATCAAGTTAAATCCAGCAAATCAAACTTCCTTCCATCTCATGACACATGGATTTGTCCAAGTGCACCGATCCTGTTTAATTGTATTTATGTTGTAAAATAAGGGCTCGCGGTTCCCCAGGTGTTCAGAGCCGCCCCGTCAGGTCTCACGTCCCTGTGTGTCATTCGGACGACCGCCTCCACATGTGGCCCTGGTAAGACCAAGAGCAGATACTAAACGTTGATCTTAGCCGAAAGTAGTCAGATCCATTCTTTCATAAAGGAATATGGCCAGACACGGGCCCATCATATTGTTGTTTTCCTGAATGAAATAATAATTCTGTAGTGTAAAAAGCATCCCTTACAGGGCCTCATTAGGTGATATAATTTTTACAAAATATATTAAACACTACGAACTAAAATATAGAACTGAGAAAATGGAATTACGTACCAATAATATTTCACAGTTATATGTGGGAATTGTGGCACAACAGTCATAGCCTACGATGGGTAGCGTTGTGATGTTCTGTTGTGATAATTTGGTGTGTCCAGTGTGTGCCACGTGGTTACACACCCGCTTCACACGCGTGATCCGGGACTGTTTCCGGGTCCGGTCAAGGATATGCACTACTGACGAGCTCAAACAAGGGCGAAACTCGAGTATAGTGCTTCCATATTGACGTGGATAGGCCTTAGGTTCATACCAGAATGCGATCGGCGTTGCCAGTAGTGGGTTGTGCTCAATATTTAAGTTGTAAATACTGTCAGAAAGCATATTCTTTGTGAAAATATTGTACATATTGGAACGAGCATTGAATGTGTTGTCGATCACTTCCGGTTCAGTGTGACGTGGACGGCTGGACCGATCGATGGATGCAATAAATGTTTTTGGGCCCGGAGGGTCCTGACTGTCGTCGGAGTGTATACCTATCAGTTATATGTGGAAATAGATATAAACTCCGACGACAGTCCGGGCCCTCACAGTGGTCGGAGTGTATACCTATCAGTTATATGTGGAAATAGATATAAACTCCGACGACAGTCCGGGCCCTCACAGTGGTCGGAGTGTATACCTATCAGTTATATGTGGAAATAGATATAAACTCCGACGACAGTCAGGGCCCTCACAGTGGTCGGAGTGTATACCTATCAGTTATATGTGGAAATAGAAATAAACTCCGACGACAGTCAGGGCCCTCACAGTGGTCGGATTGTATACCTATCAGTTATATGTGGAAATAGATATAGACTCCGACGACAGTCAGGGCCCTCCAGGAAACATTTATTGCATCCATGGATCGGTCTAGCAGTCCACGTCACATTGAACCGGAAGTGATCGACAACATCAACTGAAACAAATGAAGACCGTAAACTGATTAGAGTTATTAGACGTAGACAGTCACAATTTTTTGGGCATGTTATGAGAAGAAAGGACTTGTAGAACTTGGTGACAACTGGCAAGATCGAAGGGAAGAGACCGAGGGGAAGACCGAGAAGTAAATACCTGGATGGCTTGGCCACGTGCATGGTCGAGACAAGAACACAGAACTGATGCACGACGTTGGTGATCGAGTGAGATGGCAGAACATGACTGCCCACTCTTATCGGCATGGCAAATGATGGATGGATGGTTATGTCCCCATTTAGTGCCAACAATAATAATAATTTTGAAAAACAGCGATAATTGCACGATAAACAAAATCTTAAAAGTCGAGAGGATAGACTTTATTGCCCCGGGTTTTATCCCATATGGCTCGGTATCTTTCGGCAGGATGACCTGCCGAAAGTATCGCACAAAGCACGAACTCCATAGCTTCGGCGACGACCCTCAGGAGCCTACGAGATAAAGCACTCGTGAACCGAAAGACGCAGCCAGGAATCGAAACCACAACCGTCGGAGCGTGAGGCAGAGAGCTTGGCCACTTCGCCAGGGAGACTCCCTTATAATTGCATGCATCATATGTTAATTAATGGAGACCAATTACACATTGATTATGAATTTAGCTGTGAAAATGTGTGCATGAGTGCCCTGAATATTAAAACTTTGCTTAATTTTTAGAGCTCAGGGTTCCCCAGGGGCAAGAGCCGTCCCATGAGGTTCCAAGTGTTTGTATTTTATTGTGGTGACCATCTGTGCTGGTGATCATGTCCAGATCAAGTGCAGATAAGTCAGTCTACCCTTAAAAACTGACTTGATAAAAAAAAAAGATATTACACTTTGATCGCAGCCAAAATGTCGTGATACAAGAGCAAATACTACACTTTGGTCTTTGCCAAAATGCCGTGACACAATCCAAAGCGCTGATTAGAAAACATTGTTAATAAAGGTTTATTTCGTAAAAAAGTTTGTATTTGCAAAGTTTGTTGTGCGCGCGCGCGCGCGCGTGTGTGTGTGTGATTACATTTGCGAATACAACATATTCATTCATATAGACATGATAATATTACATCTATGGCGTGGTATAATTGCCTATAGATTGCCTGTTGATGATGATGGTGGAGTAATCATTTGCTCTGATGCATACTAAATATCTTTCAATAGAAATTCTTTCAAGCTGTAAGTAGTCTCTTTCACACTTAGTTTTATTTAAACAAGTTTAACTATTTCACTGGATCTTTCAACCTCCAAGTATTCTCATTCATTTTTGCTTTCTGAAAATGGTACATATTGTAAGTACCTACAATAGTTTCCATACACTAAACATCGCAACAAGCATCACATTTCACAAAGTCAAATGCAAATAGGTATATATATAGCGTTTGCTTGAGACGGAGAGAGAGAGAGAGAGGAGAGAGAGAGAGAGAGAGAGAGAGAGAGAGAGAGAGAGAGAGAGAGAGAGAGAGAGAGAGAGAGAGAGAGCAAATCTAAACAGAAACTGAAGTTAGCTGCATTTTGCAAAAGACAATCCAAAGTGCCGAATATTAAGACGACAGTGCAGTCGAAGCTGCCCAGATTGCACTTAAACAGAAGAAAGTCATGGGGCACAACCAGTCGGATAGAATGTGATTCGGGCACCAACACACATCTCCGATCTTGGCGACGCCAAGGAATGCAGAGATATGGTGGTTCAGGAGATCCGCAAGGGAAAGAATGAAAAGAGAGTAGAAATGGCTGCCCAGCAGGAGTAGCAGGGCCAGTAGATGTCATAGGAAGGGATACTGTAGAAGTCCCTAGCCTGGAATGAGTTATGGCGTATGACATCATTACGCTTAAGTTTCGTCGTCTGATCCCGAGCCAGAATGCGGGCGGACAGAGGCGCCAGAAGATGGCCGATTGGGATTTACTTCGTTAGAGTTGGGCAGCAAGGTAGAGACAAGGAAGACTGCGCTGCCAACTTACCGTCGATTATTTTGGATGATCTGGAGCTGAGTGTGGATCTCAAGGGCTGTGGTGCGTACCTTGACGCGATGCAACAGTTTCGATTGCGACCTGACATTGTAATTCACTCCTCGTAGACCAAACAGCTAACGCTGATTGAGCGGACCGTTCCACATGAGTTGATAATCGAAGAGCAGCACACGCACAACATGGCCGCAAGTCTGAGACAGTAAGGATACACTGTCAGACGCCGTTGAGGTAAGCGCAAGAGGTCTAGTCTTCCAGTCCGTGTATGACGTGCTAAAACAGTTAGAAATTAAAGGACAATCAAGTACTCGGGCACATAAAAACCTCGGTGGGCCGAAAAGGCCTTGTACTGACTGTGGAACAACCGGAGCATAAAGTGGGACAAGTCTCTGCAGTAATACGGTTTACGTTTTTGTATTAACTGCACGCAACTAACTTCGGAACAAATCATTCAACTAAGAGCTAGAGCTTGTACGGTCTCATATCCACTCTGTAGCCTTCCCTCCGAGCAAGGGCAGTGCATCTGAGGTTGGGACTGTCCAGTGGAGCAAACTGTCACACGGTAGCAGTCGCCAAGTCAGATAAATGTCGGTCGAAGTCTAACCTCCATGCCATGGTGGAAGTCGTCTTGTGAGAGCCGCACTCCGCAGCAGAGACCAAGAGAGGGCTCGAGGAACCCAGAGGAGGATCCGGCTTCTCAGAGTGTGGCACCGAGAACGGGGCACGGAGAAGGAACATGGCAACGATGACGAACGGAGGCAACAGAGGCAGTGGCCAGGGAAGCAGCTGGCTTCCTACAGCCACAGGGGCTAGGATGTGTACAAGGGCAGGAAGCACCGGGTGCACAAGGGTTCTACTTCCCGAGGGAGGGGAGGCTTGAGAGCAGACATGTTCGCAGGTATGAGACAAACACAGAACAACGCAAGGACAACGCAAACTACCGAAAATCCAACACGGTAGGGGAAAAACGCCAGGGGTCATGTCCCGGCCGGGCCCGCCCCTAGGGAGTGTCAAGACGATAAAATGACCAAAACATTCGGGGAATGGGGACGATTTCTGACGATCTAGTTGTCGGCAGGTTGTTGGTCACCACCTCCAAGGTGTCGTATCCCCAGGTCAGGAATCCCACGTAGCTAAAACAGACCAGAAGAACAATATTCACTTAAATAAGGTTAGCTCAGAGGCAAGCAATGAAACGTTTCCAAGCTTAAGTATAGACAGACAGACAGACAGACAGACAGACAGGCAGACAGACAGACAGACAGACAGGCAGGCAGGCAGGCAGGCAGGCAAGCAGAACATCTACACATCACAATCGAACATCTTGTGACACAAACCATAAATCATTATTAACATCATCATCATCATGTTACATGTCCTCTGTAGTATGTTTCTCTGACGGTATATCCTTCCTGTCTCAGGCTTGCGGCCATGTCACTGTATATCTCCATCTTATAGGTGTGCTGCTCCTCGACTCTTGACTCGCACGGAACTTTCAGCTCGATTAGTACCAGCTGTTGAATCGACGGAGAGCACATTACAATGTCTGGTTGCAACTGAAACTTCAGGATCTTCACCGGTCCTGCAGGTCTACTGTCTGCTCCCAGTCTTCAGCGCCCCCGAGGATGGATGGCAGGCTGTCGGTGAAGACGAACCTTGGCCGCATTGAGTAAGAACCCAAAATGCTGAATATTAAGGATTCTTGGCCTCTTACAAACCTGAAAAAAATGTGCTTCTTAAACTTAATGTAACTCCTGCCAGCCGGTCTCTCTGGCTGTGGGGTTACAACACTTTCTCTCTGTAATCCCGTTTATCACACAGAGTCTCGTAGCGGAGCGAGAGCTGAGGCGGTTCGACCCCCACTCGTGACTTGCGGGATACTGAGCCGGCCGCTCAGAAAGCAATGGCAAACTACTGAGCGTAATCTTGCCAAGAGATCAACATACAGCTGAAAGATGCTGGTGTTGACAGCTAAGTCCTGTAAAGGATATGCTAAAAAAAAAAAATCCTGCCATTCAACATAATAAAATATTTAATGATATTTTGAGAAGAGACGGAGAAATGGTTCATAAAATTATCACATATCTAAAATAAACCTGTAAATTGTACACACACATTAAAGATAATTAAAATGATTATATCCTTATTCATAGGTCCCATATTTTACGATAATCTGTGTGACAAGTCTATAAATGATTAAGATAAACACTACAGTTATTTAAATCACATAACACATTTATGATACGTTCAGTAATGTCCCTTGAAAGAACCGTATGTTGTAATGTCACATTCCAGTACTTAATTACATGCCTTTAGAATAACAATTTTGGATCCTCGTAAATTCTTCAGCTCAATAGATGGATGGAAATGAATGTGTAAATATGTTGAATATGTTATATGAAATAAGGTTTTCATATGTGTTTCCCCTTATATATATATATATTAATAAGGGCTCGTGGTTCTCCAGGGGGTCAGAGCCGTCCCATCTGGCCCCACGTCCCTGCATGTCATTCGGACGGCCGCCTCTGCATGTGGCCCTGGTAAGATCAAGAGCAGATACTACACTTTGACCTTAGCCAAAAGGCCGAGAAGAGGAATGCATTCTTTTATAGAGGTATGTGGCCTGAAGCAGGAAATACACATTTTTGTTTTCCTGAATGAAATAATAATAATAATAATAATAATAATAATAATAATAATAATAATAATAATAATAATAATAATAATAATAATAATAATAATAATAATGTTGAAAAACAGCTATAATTGCATGCATCATATGCTAATTAAAAGGGGAGAAATTACACATAGAGTTTTTACCTCCAGTTTTATTCTTATTTTGTACTGTTTCCTTTCCTTTGCGCTGAGTAGTAATTGTGACATTCTGACATTCATTGTCAGACACCTCAGCTGATGACGAACTTTCATTGTCATTGTAGGTTTCTCTATCACCACGTGCAGACTCACTACTAAAACTACTATCTGATCTTCGTTCAAATCGGAATCACTATTGTCTAAAACTTTTTCAAGCAACAATCTAGCTTGCTCTGATGTCAGCCTACGAGGCCGCATACTCGAGGGCGTTGCCATTTGTGAACACCCAAAACAAATTAATTAACACTAGTTTAAAACTCAAAAAACTCACAAAAATCAATGGATGTAAACGCTTGACCTTACAATGCCGAAACGGAAATGTTCCGGGTTTGTGAATTTTCAATTTAACGTCACTTGAACAAATTTGTGAAAATGAGTGCATGAGAGCCTTGAAAATTAAAAATGTGCTTAAATTTTAGGGCTCAGGGTTCCCCAGGAGCAAGAGCCGCCCCATGAGGTTCCAAGTCCCTGCATGTCATTGGCCTGATAAGTGCAGAAAAGTCAGTCTTCCCTTAATCACTGGCGTGATGTAAGAACAGATACTACACGTTGATCTCAACCAAAATGTCGTGATACAAGAACATATACCACACTTTGATAGCAGCCAAAATGTCATGATACAAAAACAAATACTGCACTTTGATCTCAGCCAAAATGTCCTGATGCAAGAATAGATACTACATCATGATCTCAACCAAAATATCGTGATACAAGAACAGATACTACACTTTGATCTCAGCCAAAATGTCGTGATACAAGAACAGATACTACACTTTGGTCGCAGCCAACATGTCGTGATACAAGAACTAATACTACACTTTGATCTCAGCCAAAATGTCGTGATATACGAACAGATACTATACTTTGATATCAACCAAAATGTCGTGATACAAGAACAGATACTACACTTTGATCTCAGCCAAAATGTCGTGATATACGAACAGATACTACACTTTGATCATAGCCAAAATGTCGTGATACAAAAACAGATACTACACTTTGATATCAGCCAAAATGTCGTGATACCAAAAAAGCAATCTAAAGTCGATGTGTTGGCCTACGGGTTTCGGCCCAAGGGCGCATAACAGACACACCGCAATCACATCTGAAAAAACACTCCGGATGAACGAAAAGAAGAATCCAAAGTGCTGATTTTTATTTAAACAAATAAATAAATAAACGTTTATTTAATACGTCGGTCCCAGTGGCGAAGGTATAACGGACGCGGTTCGTAATCTCGTATACCCGCGTTCCAAACCAGCTGCGCACGATTTAGCAGCAGACCGCGTTGCGATGGTTTTTTTACGAAATGGTATGGGTGCCGGTCGTTCAGAAAGCAATGGCAAACTACTGAACGTAAACTTGACAAGACATCAACAACAGCAAGAAAATGTTGGTGTTGACTGCAAACGTCATGTAAAGGATATGCAACTTACTTTTATTTAGAAAAAAACAGTGTTTATTTACAAGGTGCGTTGTGTGCGTGTGTGTGTGTGTGTGTGTGTGTGTGTGTGCGCGCGCGTGTGTGTGTGTGTATGTGTGTGTTTGTGTGTGTGTGTTATATGTTTACATGTGTGAATACAACATATACATTCATACACACAAGATAATATTACATTCAAAGCACGGTGTAATTACCCACACATTATTTGTTGTTTATGATGTTGGGGGTAATCATTTGCTCTCATGCATACTAAAATCTTTCAATAGAAATTCGTTCATACTCCAAGTATTCGCATTCACATTTTGTTTTATTTAAGTTTAACGGTATCACTTAATCTTTTATTCGCCGTTGGGGTAGGCGCAAGAGGTCTATTATCCAACTCCGTGTATGATGAGCTAAAGCAAATGGGCATTAAAGGACAAGCGAGATCTCGGGCACAAAAACATTTGAATGAGGCAGCCGAAAAGGCCTCGTGCTGGTTCTGGAATTGTCGTAACCTGGACTGGGAAACTAGTATGGTTAAAGCGGTAACTGCAGAACGACTAACAATCTCTCAACTAAGAGCAAGAACTTGCACTGTCTTTGTGTCGACTCCGTAGCCTTCCATCCGAGCGAGGGTAGTGCATCGAAGTACATGACTGTTCGGTGGGGCAATCGCCGGATGGCAGCAGTAATCAAATCATGCAAATTTCGGCCGAAGTTCAACCTTCATACCAGGGCGGTAGTCGTCGTCCGTAGGTCGCACTCAGTTGCAGAGACCAAGAGGTGGGTCGAAATCAAGAGGGAGAATTGGCTTCCTAGTAGAGCGCGGCGTCATGAACGGGTCACGAAGAATGAACACGGAGAGACAAATTGATGCGATAGAGGCCGTGACTGCGGAGGAAGCTGGCTCCCCACGACCACAGGTGCTAAGGTAGTGTGAGGGCACAAGTTTAGTTTAGTTTAGTTTAGTCGACGGATCAACAACACGGCACACGGGTGTAACCCAGAAGTGCTCCGTTCTCCTTCTAACTCAAGCCTGAGTCCGGAGATTCTCAGCTCAGTGCACGAACTCCTAGCAACGGCGAGGATCCTGAAACACTTGGGTAAATAGTTAACTCGAAATTTTGCCCTGGCAGCGCTGTTAGACTACTCTTGTTCGATTTCCAAATTCCAAGGTTTTTTTTTCCTTGCGCAACAACACAGACGGACATCAGATCTCACTACCCAGAGATCAGGGGAAATGTTGTTACTAGAAGTCCACTGTCAGAGTGCTGGAAGGGACAGATATAGAACTAGTATAGACATAGATACTAGTAGGACAAGGACAGAGGACAGTAAAGGACAGAGACAGGATATGATAGGAACTCTATACAAGAGTAAACATAGAGAGAGACAGTAGAAGGAGGTAGTACTCCAAACTAGTGTTAGGACCAGGCCTAGACAGGACACACAGGTGTCATAGCTAGGACATAATTAGGACATGACGGGATTCACTCCCGTAATAAGACAGACTAACGTAAGCACGGGGATTACCGGTAAACAGACCAAACTCTAGTATAGCTGTAGGACCAGGACTGGACAACTGGACCAGCGTGGTAAGTGTGCCAGCACGCCGCACAGCTAACCGCACGAGGGAAGGGAAGGAGAAACTGGACTCGACAAGTGAATTGAGTCAGACGGAGACTGACAGTCGGTGTGACCAGACCTCTGTGTCTTGTCCTTATGGTGTAGAGTTATAAGAAACATAGTTATATTTAATCTAGGATAGTTGATTACCATTGAATGTGCTTATTACTTGTGTTTGCTCAGAGAGCGAAGTGTATTATACATAATAAAACATGAAGCTTGAATGCCCATTCACCCACACGATGTGTTTTGTGATTTCGAGGGGTGAATGAAGGGTTCGCACGAAAACAAGTTGTTGACACCCACGTGAAAAAATCCCGGCCCTAACGGGGGCTTTAACCAGGGACCTCCAGCACTCGAGGCGGGCGACATACCCCGAGACCACTTAGATGCTCTCCTAACCGAGGGAGGGGATGCTTGAGAGTGGACATGTTAACAGCTAAGTAGGCACTAAGATTTTGTTTTGCCGATTTTTAACGGATAGTTTTTTACATTAATTTCGGTTTCTTGTTTTTGTTTCTAAGATTTACTAACGTTTAGAGTACTCATGGTGTTAAATTCCCCGATTATTTCAAGCTCGAGTTAAAACAGACACCGATTACTTGATATAGTTTTTCCCACTCAGTTTTGCTTTGTGCATTCCTGGCGCTTCGAGAATCCTTGTTATACCCGAGAATAAGGCGGTCTATTCTAAGCGGTAAGTAAACAAGTAAATACCGTGTTATGAGACTTATTACATTGTTATACTATACATCATTAAATTTAGCACCCAATTTTATGTGTATTTTGTAATTTTTGTCCATTTATGTTTGGCAATCACGGTCACACTGAAATTATGAAGATTGCTTGCTGTAATGCGGTATTTCAATGGCGGGAAATGGCAGTTTTTCTTGTCATACTCCAGCTAGGAACATTGATTATTCAAAACAATGTTTTTCCGTAGTGAATGTGAATAACGAAGACACAAACAATAGATTGCACGATTTATTGCCTGGCACATTTCACAGCATCTTATCAGGTACATACTGCAGAAGTCACACAGCGTAAAGTTAAATATCCAGATACATCCTTCAAACTGAAATATACACATGTTCGCACAGCAATATCAATTATCTAGCACGGTAGTTTTAAACTGACTAGTATGTCTTTCTGTTTGCACAAACCTGGCTTGTGTAGATTAATCATTATGGCTTCTGCAAACTTTAAGAGGTGAGTGTTTAGTGTGTTAAACAACACGCGAAAGGCCCTGTCTATATCAATTACATGGCCGCATTGGAGCATGTGCCTAGTAACCGATGAAGCGGAAAGCTTCCGGTGTGTCGGCTCCTCCAAGCTCCCATAGCCTGTGTTTAGCATCTTGTCGATCCATTGAGGTATGTTGTCGTGTATACGTTTAAAGTGTCGTCCCTGGAGTGAGGGGAATCAACACCCACATTTTTATTATTCCAATATTATTGTCCTAGAGAAACCACCAGAATCAGTCCACAAAACTCCTTCAGTTTATGGACACCTCATTCTCTCTCTATAAAGAAAAGTGTAATGTATGTGAGAAGCGTATGCGAAGAATGTGTGTCGTGTACTATAATGTGTGTAGAATCGGACCATCAGGTCAGTAGACCAGTCAGATCATCCTAGCAAGGTCACACCACAGCACGTTAGGTCAGCAAGACAACCTCACCCAGTGATGTATCTCTCCTGCCAGACACTGACTTTCTTCTGTAGCTACCTGGTAATCCATGTACATGATCATCCGAAATAGATACAGTCCATAGTTTAACACTGATCATGGATCGGTTACACACTGCGTATTATAAGTCCCTATAGTTCCTAAATGTACAAATCCCTGTACTTGTGAATATAGGTATCACTGTTATTGGTAATACACTTGATCCTATCTATAGTCTATATTGTCTCAAATACAATGTCCCTTGTAATATTCCACTGGAATCTACCACTCCATGTGAATGCTACATGTAAAGTTCCTTTTTGGTCACTATTGTTCCTATGATATGTGGTGTATCAACAAACATCACCCATCCTAGGTGAACCTTATCACACAGGAATCGTTATATGGTTTTGCTCATATGAGCCTTGTTCTGGTGGACTCTCCTGATCATGGGCCCAGCGTTAACACTATTGTACAAACTGTCTTCTCTGACGTTATTCATTTTCTTAAAAAAACATTGACTGTTCATCTGGTGTTCTTCCCAATCGGAGTAGAACTTCCTCAGAACCAGTGTAGAGCTTCCTCGTAACTGGCGTGGAACCTGTTAGAGAAATAACACAACTGGTGAGAGCACTAGTCACTGATCCTACCAGCTGAGTGTAGGCCTACGGTCTCTCTCGGATATTTATCAGCGAACTAAACTCTGTCATAGAGCAGAGGAGCTCATCACCTTGGTCCGAATCAGGCTAAGAGAAGGAAAGACCATCGACAGAGTGCAGAACCTCAGTGGGCACTCCACTGGAAGATCCCACTATTGGACATTTCCCCCATCTCCCAACCCATCCTCAATCTCTCAAAATATCACTCCACTACACTATTCCCACTAGCAGAGCTAATTCACACTTCACTACTTTATTTTCAACTAGCAGAGCTAATTATTTCCTCATCCTAGCTAGTTTTAACAAGGCTACTTCCTATATTAATTATGCCTAAATACACTATCTGGAGTACCTTATGAAACACCGCATTACTCCTAGATGGCCTCTACAATTTGCCATAAAGACACATGCTATTTAACTTTATGTAAATCAAAACACGGTAGATTCTCTCCGAATTCATAACTGCGGTAACAAAACACGTCAATCCAGGTCAACTTTCTTGTCTACACTAACTGTAAACAAGTCATGTTTTTGTCAAACGGCCTTGGATTGTTCTAGTGACGTTCTTTGATGTCACCACAGATGGTCCCAGGGGCAACAAACTATTTCAGAATTATTCTCTCCCCCTTGTTCAACCAATGCAAAAGTTGTTCCCCTTGTTCCGACAACCAAAACAAGCCAGCGTGTTTCCTGCATTCTCCCAATCGGGCAACAACACATGCCTACAATTTTCTGACTTGTGGCGAACTCTCAAAGACGGCTGTATCGTTTGATTTTTCCGCTCCCCGGAATAAAAAACTTGTAGCTGTGAATCAGACTGTCTTTGGTATCTGTATCATCTGACTGTTAAATTACAGTGATTTCACGACATAGACCCCCTCTTAACAGAGTAGTCCATCTCACTCTTTCCCACTGTAAGTTCGATCCAGATGATTTATTCGTCCTCATCAGGAGCTGGGTGTCTTGAGAGAAAATCCGCTCCAACATTTTCCTTCAGAGGTATATACTCCACTGTGAAATTTTAGGGTTCAAGTAACAACGACCACCGCATCAAACGGGCGTTGAGCTTCTGAGAAGTAGCCAAGAACATCAGGGGCTGATGATCCGACTGAACCCGAAACTGAACTCCATACAAATAGGGCTGGAATTTTTGCACGGCCCATACGAGAGACAAGCATTCTCTCTCGACGGTCGAATAATTTCTCTCAGCCGGGAGAAGTTTCTTGCTTGCGTATGCCACAGGTTTCAAAACCGAAGCATCGTCTTTCCCTTCCTGCAACAAGGCTGCCCCAAGTCTAATCCCACTCGCATCCGTTCTCAACACAAATAGTTTAGAAAGGTCAGGTAGCTGTAACACAGGTTTGTTGACCAAGGCCTCCTTAAACTGACTATAGGCAGTCGCGCATTCTGGTGTCCAAATGATTTGATCCTAGAATCCCTTTTTCAAGGTTTCCGTCAATGGACGTAACATTTCAGTAAAAGGTGGGATACATTTTTGGTAAAACCCACATAACGAGAGAAAGGATCTCACATCCTTCTTCGATTTTGGTCTTGGTGCATTTCTGATTTTTCTAGGTTCTTCTGCTCTGGGACAATTTGTCCTGGAGTAATGGTGTGACCCAGACCTTCCAGAGTCTGGTAACCAATCATGCACTTGGTTGGACGAGCTGTAAGCCCTGCTTCCTTGAGTCTATTAAAAACTCTCTCCAAGAATTGCAAATGGTCATCCAAGCTGTCCCTGGAAATCAGAATACCATCCATGAATGATACAATGGACTGATCCCGTAAGGGATCTAGTAAAGTTCTCATCATGCGCGTAAACACACTAGGTGCGTTGCTGAGTCCAAATGGCATGACCTTGAATTCGTAGTGTCCACTGGGTGTACTGAAGGCCAGCATGAGTCGAACCTCTGGTTTGACTGGTATCTGATAGTACCCCCGACTCAGATCCACCTTTTAAAAGTACCGAGCCTTATGGAGCCTAGCGAATAACTGAGTTGGATTCGGCAAAGGTTCCACCTGAAAGTGCGTATGACTGTTCAGAAGTCGGTATTCTATACACAACCGGTGTTCTCCACTTGGTTTGCGTAACAAAACTACCCCCGCATTGTATGGGGATGTGGATTGCGCAATCACGTCATCCTCCAGCAGTTTCTGTATTTCCTCCTCCAGTGCCTTTTCTTTAGAGAATAGCACTGGGTAAACCTTTTGGCGAACAGGCTCCTGAGTGGTTAAGGTCATCTCTAACTCAACCAACCTCGTTTGTCCTGGTTTATCAGTCAGTATCTCCTTATGAGACTCGAGAACCTGGGTAATCTGTTCCCTCTTCTGGGAAGTCAGATCAGGGTTAACTTGCACATCCCTATAGGTTTCCTGGTGTACCAAGGGATATTCCCTGCCCTCGTTGGTTCACACTTCTGTCTCCACTGCCACTGTCATTGCCATGAGGTGAGTTGCCTTGTCTCCGGGTCTCTCCTCGTATTTCCGTAAGAGATTGATATGGAAAATCTTCGACTTTCCCCGGATCCGGATCTGATAGTTGGTTCTGGATATCACCCTTTCCACGGGGATTGGTTCTTGCCAACCTATCTCCAGTTTGTTGTTTCCCGTTGGGAGTAGCAACAAGACTGTGTCTCCCTCCTCCAGAGATCTGTCTTTTGACCTACGGATGTAGTAAGCCGCATGTCTTTTTCTGGGCTTTTTCAAGTTTTGATTCGCCAGAGTCCACCCCTTGTGGAGTTTTTCTTTCAGTTCCTCGACGTATTTATAGGAAGAGATCACTTCTTCTGACGTCCCCTCTTCAGTCCAACTCCTCAACATGGCTTCTAACGGTCCTTTGATTGGACGACCAAACAGCAAAGTAGCGGGTGGTAGTCCGGTTGAGCCATGGGGAACTTCCCGATTTTCAAAAAAGTTCTGATGGGATATATTCATCCCACCTATCAGATTTTTCCTGTGCCAGTTTCCGGAGCATTGTCATCCACGTGCCGTTGAAACGCTCTACTTGTCCATTGGCTTGAGGGTGGTAAGGGATGGTATGTATGTTGTTAGAGTGGAACACCCTAAATACCTCCTCCATGAGTTTTCCACAAAACTGGGACCCATTGTCCGTCAGAATTTGATCCGGAAAGCCTAATCTGGTAAAGGCCTCCATCAGTGCGTCCGCCACTCGTTTCGAGTCTATCGTGGTCAACGGTATGGCTTCACCCGACATTGTACAACAATCCACCATTGTGAAAATATACATGTTCCTCTTCCTAGTCCTAGGAAGTGGACCCACGATATCGATGGCTACCCTCTCGAAAGGAGAGTTCATGATGGGCATCTCACCCAAGACCACCGGTGCTGTCCAGTGTTTCGGTGCCACCCTCTGGCACTCAGGGCATGACTTCACATAACGACGCACATCATCTGTCATTCCCGGCCAATAGTAATGGCAGGAAATTCGCTGCATGGTGGCGGCAATTGCCCACTAAAGGAGATGGTATGCCCCATATGAAGAATTTGGGAACGGTGAACCTTCGGACCACCAACTGACCGTATAGGTTGTCTCCACTTCCGGCTCTCCTGTAGAGTATACTATTCTTCACGTAGTACTGCACCCGTCCTTGTGGATCAGCACTTTTCTGCAGCTTTTTGTAGCAAGGACGTAAGGTTGCATCCTCACTCTGGGCATTTCGTAGCTCCCCCGGCAGTGGATTAGTCACAATTGCTTCTGCCTCATCCGTTCTCGTCTGAGAGCGAGTCTGTATTGCTCCCATATGGATTGGCTCCCTGGGCATTCCCAGAAAGACATACCGGAAACCGAGGATGACGGGAAAAATGGGATCGGTCAATACAGCGACCTTGATTGTGCCGGTGACATATCTTGACCAAATCTCCATGTTAGCAATGGGCAACGTCATGGCCACAGCACTCTTCTGTGCAGGCTGTATCTCCATGGTCTCACCTGTGAATTGTTCTGGGTGTACCAGATCCGCAGAAATCACGGCTTCCCCGTCCAGTCCTGTGTCATACAAACACTCCACTTAACGACCGTTAACCTCTACCAATTCCACTACAGGTGGTTTTTCCTGGTCTGGAGTCTCTTCCTCGGCCTCGACCTGTTCGGTGGGCTCCACCTTAGGTTTCCCGGGGCACACGACGAATTGAGAATCTCCTGACTTTCCCCTGCAGTCAATAGCATTGTGCGTGTTTGACTTGCAGTGGTTGCACCATTTCCCTGTCCTAGATTTTATAGTGCCGGACTTGAGTGAGCTCTCCTGGTGGCGAGCTTCCTTGTTGACCTTGGTATTTTCAGTGACAACCCCCTTGGACGTCACTTGACATGCTGCGAAGTGAGGGGTCGTAGCCTTCGATTTGCAGTCCCTCGTATTGTGAGAGGGTAACTTACAAATTGAACTCCACTTCTCCGACCACGGTCGTTTTGGTGTAGAGCTCGAAGTGCTCTTTCTTCCCTCCTTTGTCTTCTCTGAACTATCCTCTGTAGTTTTTACAAAACGTTCCCCCTTTTTGGTTCCTGAGTTTTTGGCTTTCTTCCTGTCAAGTTTATCGGGACTTTTGGTGTTGGTGGAAAGGTTTCCCCTGCCTCCCCATGTACCTCGACGAACCGTTCTGATAATTTCGTCACGAGGTCAATGCGTTCCGCTCCTTGTTCTCCCATGAATGTCCTGAGAGGTTTCGACATTTGCTTCTTCAACTGGTCGACCACCATGAGCTCTTCCAGACTCTCATAGTCATGTGCGAACTCAGCCAAATCCATCCACTTATGGAGATAGGATTTCAGACGCAAACTGTAGGCGGCAAACAACTCCCCCGGTTCTCGTTTCTCTGCTCGAAATTATTTCCGGTAGGTATGTGACGTCACCTCGAACCGTTTTAGAAGAGCCGTTTTCAACTCGTCGTAATTGTTCTTATATCCTGGTGGCAGGCGAGAATAAACCTCGTAGCCGGTCCCGCGTAATCTCTGGGACAACTTAAGACACCATTTGTCACGACCCAGACCCATAGCAACAGACATGGCCTCGAAGCGTTGTAGGTACTGGTCAATCTTCTCTTTGTCCTCCTCGTAGATCGCTAGAGGGAACTTCATAGCATGATACCTATGCCCACCTACTTGTGATGAGCCAGGGAGAGAGGAACCTCCCACTGCTCCCTCCGTTTCCTCACTAGATTGCCTCTTAAGCTCGAGTTCCCGCATTCGGTACTCGTGCTCCCTTTTCTGGGCTTCTTGTTCCGCTTCCAATCTCTTAGCAGCCTGTTCAGCTTCCAATTTCTGAGCTGCTTGCTCAGCTTTAAATTTCTTAGCTGCCTGCTCAGCTTCAAATCTCTTAGCTGCTTGCTCAGCTTCAAGTTTCTTAGCTGCTTGCTCAGCTTCAAATCTCTTAGCTGCTTGCTCAGCTTCAAGTTTCTTAGCTGCCTGCTCAGCTTCAAGTTTCTTAGCTGCTTGCTCAGCTTCAAGTTCCAGCCTTCTAGTGGCTTGCTCAGCCTCAAGTTTCTTAGCAGCTTGCTCTAACTCCATCTATCACAGTGTGAACATGGCCTAGCCGTGGATCGTTAGTGGCAGACATCAATACAGATGACAAACTCCGCGTTGTGTTATATAAAGGTTTATTACATTCTCATGCTGTCGATGTACATACAGACATGTTTGTTGATCTTCTCATGGCTCAATCCCCAGTGACGTGTGTGCAACCCCTGGATACCTAAATCCATTTGTGCTCACACGTTCACTAACTATGATTTCCCCATTAGTTAATGAATGCGCAGCATTCATTAACTCTCTAACTACTAAGCTAACTCCCTTACTGTTATATACCTCCCCTTCTTCAAGAAGACTTTTTCTCTGGAAAAGTCTCAACCCCAACCCTTAAACACTTAACTCTACTGAAATATTTCTTGTTCTATACTACATCTGCCCAACAATCCCTCAACATATATTTCCATAATTCACAACTCACCCTCCTATCTCATCATAGCCAAACGCTAACCAGAGACATACTTTATACAATGTCAATAATACAAAACTCTCTACAAAATTCTCTATAAAATTCTCCACAAAACTCTCTACAAAACTCTCTATAAGCGAACCGCTTTTAAAGTGTCCATCTAAATTATGATTGACAAAAATTGAAGATATTTTCCTTATCTTTTTCTCACTTATTCACATTCTCACTATTTCAGGATAGACAGAAAAAAGTTTAGTTAGATTGGTTAGGTGCGCACCTAAGAAAGTTTTAGAAAGTAAGAAAAAAATTAGAAGTAATCACATTTCTCTTCCCATGCATTCTCAAAACTTTATAAAATAAAGTTCTCAAAATTTATCTTCATTGCCGTCAATAATAATTTTTCAAAAAGTTATGTTAATCCAAAACTACAACCTTTTGTATTATTCACCTCGTTAAGTTCAACCATTCTTTCAAAACCTCCAAATTATTAATATACTGTCAAACACAGTGTTCTTCTTCCAGAGTCCACTTATGCCAAAATTCAACCTGGCATTCCCCCCATATTCTCCCATTAAACGCTGTTCAACCCAGCTCCTATTTCAACTCCCACTTACCCAGTATCGCCGTCATTCCCCTCATCAATGGCTTTAAATCCATGTATTTACGAATCGTCTAATGCAGTCCCTAATTCAATCCCCCAAACCATTTTTAACGGTTTAACTCTTTCCAACCCACATGTAATTATCAATTGTTGCTGACAACCCCAGCCACTTTTAAATATACTCCTCCGTTACTTCCTTTACTATATACTGAGTTACTTCACTAATCACCAAAACTTCCCCCTTAACTCAATCATGTTTCACCCTCAATTTATAACCGTTATACACGTTAAACAACTCAACTTCAAGTCACAAAATTCGTACAACGAAGCATGGCTCTTACTCCATGTTTCATATTTTCTGCAAGCTCCCAAAAACAACTCATCCTAAAAATTATTTTAAACACCCTCAGGGTAACTCAAAAAAATAAAACCAAAGTTTTGTAAAAATAAACTGCTAAGTTAACATATCCTCACATTTTAAAAAGAACGACTGAAGTCAAAACAATAGAGCAAACAATATCAACCCCCTCATTCTTTGACATCATTTTTATCCCCACACATTAATCAAATTAAACATATGTGATGAAATGAAAAATCATATATATACATACACCATAATATATTATAACTACTAATCAATCATGTTCCGTCTATGAAAAACTCAACACTTCAAACTTAAAAATCAAAATGATAATAAAGCATATATCAATCAGTCCTAACTTACTACAATATAATGTCTACTCATCCCGACAACTCTCAACAACTCTTGATTAAGTTATTTTCTAACTTTCTTTCTTTGAAATTCACAATTACCGTCTCTAACTTCTTCTTCTATCTGCAATCTGCAGAATAATCTACCACGCTATTTATCATTTCTCCATTTTCTTAATAACTCCAAATGTTTTCTATAAGTGCAATATCTACATCAATATCGTCATCTCCCCTAGGAGAATTATCTTCTTTCATATCAGCATCCTCATCAGTTTCTGACTCTTCATCCATCTCTTGTTCCGCATCTGTATACCCATTACTAGCAACCGCTAATCTCTTCCTTTCTAAATCCAATCTAATCTTTCTACCTTGATGTCTTAATGACTTTTCAAATAGTGGCATATCTTCATCACTTGAGGAATTTACTCTAAATTTCCTTTGCCTCTTAATTTCTCTTTCTTTCTGTCTATCTAACTTTCTTTTTACTGCCTGTCTAGTATTCATAAATGGAGCGTCTATTTTTTCTTTGATCGATTCTTCACTATTATAACCGTCATACGTGTTGTTTTCCTCTGTCACGATTGTTTTTGGTATTGTTTCTTCTTGTTCACCAGTAGTAGATGCTGTTATTATTTGTTTTTGTACCAATTCTCTCCCATTTTCTATAGGTATTGGATATTCCGTTTGTCTGATAATCTGTCCATCTGAAAATATTTCTTCTGAATAATAATTATTATTATTATCCTCTGCATCTTTTTCCTCATTATCCCGTCTTAAGTGCTCTACATGTGAACGTGCAACATGCCCTGTAATTTGATTTTTAATAGTATACGATACTGGACCCTTTTTTTTCTAAAATATAATATCCCGGGACCCAATGAGCATCAAACTTAGAGTTTTTCCTATGTTTTTTGTAATAAACTCTATCACCTATGTTAAACTCTTGTAAGTGTGCATTTTTATTTGTGTATTTCTTCTGTCTTTCTCGAGCCTTAATTATATTATTTCTTAAACGTATATGTGCTTTGTGCATTTCTTGCAACCTTATTTCCTGAAAATCCTCCCCCATATATTTTCTCCTAGGCTTTAATAAATTGTCAATTGGTAATATTGGTTCTCTTCCATGTACTAGGTAAAATGGTGAGAACCCTGTTCCTTCCTTTTGGTGTGTACGGATCGCCCCCAATTCTATTCCCAAATAAAGATCCCAATCCATATCGTGTTCTTCTACATTTTTCGCCAGTATATTGTACAATGTTCTATGTTGTCTCTCATTTTTGGCATTCGAAGATGGTCTGTAATATGAAGTTTTAATGTGCTTTATATTCAAATCTTTTAACAATTTTTCAAACTTTCTATTTACAAATTCTTTCCCATTGTCTGTAAGTATTGTCTGTGGACACCCAAACCTTGGTATAAATTCTTGTAAAAGCATATTTATAACAGAATCAGAACTCTTGTCTGGAATTGGATAAACTTCTGGCCAGAGACTATATGAATCTACGATATGTAGTAGATACACATTTCCCGATAATGTTTTTGGATGAGGACCTGAAATATCCAAACTCACTTTCTGCATTGGAAATTGAGGAATATCTGTATCTTGTAAGGGACATTTAATTATCTTCATGTTTCTTAACCTACACTTTTCACATGCATCAACATATTCATATACGCTTTTAAATAAATTCGGCCAGTAATATTTACTGCTAATAGACTTAACTAACTTATCTCGTCCAAAATGACCATTATTATCATGATATGCCTTTAAAACTTCTTGTTCTAAATGTTTCGGAATATATTTTCTTAATCCCTCACCTTTTTCACCGACATAATATAATTGATTGTCTTCTTGTAGTTCTAAAAATTTTCTTTTAAAACTGTTTTCCCCTGTTTCTTTCAGTTTTCTTTTTATCTGTATTATTTTTGGATCTAATTCCTGTTCATTTTTCATATCAAAATGCATCAACTGTGTATCTTCCTCTATCGATTCAGAATCTTGTTCTGTCTGTGAGCTTTTATAATTTATTTTAGCAGAATCTAATATATTTACTTGCCAATTCCTGTCGTCAATTTCTGGTTCTCCCTCATCTTGAGAAGTGGTTTCAGATGTTGTTGTATGTGGAATTCTAGACAATAAATCAGCGCATGTATTATGTTTTCCTGAAACATACTCTACTTTAGCATTGTATCCCTGTAAATTTAATGCCCACGTTTGTATTTTCCTATTTTGTATTGGTGCTTCTAATATAGACTTTAATGGCATGTGATCAGTTTTAATAATGAAATTGGCGTTATGTAAGTAGTAATTTAGTTTTTGGAGAGCATAGTGTATAGCGTAAGCCTCTTTCTCAATAGTCGCCCATTTTCTCTGAGATTTGCTAAGTCTATGTGACAGGAAATTGATTGGTCTTTCATTTTTAACTCCTGGTATTCCTGAGTCTTCTCCTTCATACGGTTGTGTTAAACATGCTCCTATGGCATTATCTGAAGCATCTGTATACAAAACTAATTGTTTATTTAAATCTGGATGTGGCAATAGTGGGACTGTTGTTAAGCTATTTTTAAAAAAATCGAACGCCTTCTGACAATCTTCAGTCCACTTGAACCTTGCATATTTACAGGTCAATTTTATAATAGGTTCTGCTATCTGTGCAAAATTTGGAACGAAACGTCGATAATACCCGGTCATACCTATAAAAGCTCGAACTTCTCTTACGTTGGTCGGAGAAGATAAATCTCTAATCACTTTAATTTTATTTTGATCAGGCTTAATTCCCTCTCTACTAATAATGTACCCTAAATATTTGGTTTCTGTTTTTAAGAATTCACACTTACTCAATTTCAACCTAACATCGTGTTTTCTTAGCCTGTCAAATACCAATTTTACCTGTTTTAGATGATCTTGTACGTCTCCTGATGTATATATTAAAATATCATCTATATATGCCAACGCAAACTTTTGAAACCCATGTAATACTTCATTCATTAATAACATATAGTGAAATGGAGCTGTACGAACTCCGTATGGCATTCGTAAAAATTCGTAAGAACCCATATGAGTACAGAAAGCACTTTTCTTTTGAGCATCCTCCGACATCGGGATACACCAGAATCCTGATCTTGCGTCTAGTGTAGTGAAGAATGTAGAGCCATTAAGTAAACCCAAAATATAATCAATTACTGGCAATGGGTACGCTACATTCTTAGTGATTTTGTTTAACGCCCGATAGTCACAGCAGAATCGATGTGTACCGTCGACCTTGGTCACAATTACAATCGGAGATGACCACTCAGACTTCGATCTTGTTATTATTCCCGCTTTTAACATATCTTCAATTGCCTTCTCTACAATCTCTCTGTTTCTTAAAGGAGTTCTATATGGTTTTAAACTAATTGGTGGATGATTTCCAGTGTCTATTTCCATTGTAACTGTACTAGTTTTTCCCAATTCTAAATCATTAATTGCAAAAACGTCGTGATTTTCTTTCACCAATTGTTCTAATATTTCTTTATTCTCCGGTGGGGCTTTTAACTGTGATAACAATTCTTGTTCTCTTGTCCTTTTGTCAACTGTATCTATTTGAGATGGATATTTTTTGAATGTATGGATCAATTCATCATTTCGTCTTTTCCAGCTTCTTTTATACTTATTTCTGACATTATTTCTGACCATGGGAGTTTCTGAATAATCATTTCCCAACATGTTTTCTTGTTCTATAGTTAACATGTTATCATTATTATACGCTACTTTAGCGATTACACAGCCTCTATATAATTTAATATTTTTTCCTGTATTGTTTAGGAGCATCACTGGAAAGCTGAGGTGTTTATCTAATGTTATTAACCCATCGGTGACTTCCAAGCCAGGTTCATCTATTATTTCTCTCTCTAATTCCGTTATTTTAACTGTTTGTCCAACCGAAAAGTACGGATTTTTTTTTCATTTTTGCCTGTACTAAATTAACCGTTTGTGGTTTCAAATTCATGGTCGTTTTGACTCTAACTAGTGTCGACACATGCATATCCTCTTCTAAATCTACGTAAACATCTTGGAATTTTAATTTATGTAAATCAAAAAAAGTCTCACCCCATTTTTCAATAAAAAATCTCTACCCAATATCATATTTCTATTTAAATCCTTGACCACATGGAACATATGCCTAACATTTATCCCTCCTAATTTAAAATTTATCATCGTTTGTCCAAGCACTTCTAATTTGTGTCCAGTTACCGAATGAAGATTCTCCTGAATTCTAAATATTTTAAAATTTTTTAATATTCGATATAAAAATGTTTCTTTAATCACGCTAACTTGCGCTCCCGAGTCAACTAATGTTCTAATTTTATATTTCCCTATTTCTATTATACATGAACTAGGATCAATCATATTTAGTGACAACTGTTTTATCTCCCCAAGTTGAGGCCACTTCTTATGTTTTTTATTTCTAAATGTCCTATTATACTCATCATTTGGGTTTTTAATATATTTATTCATCTTTTGGATCTTACTATCTCCCCCCCCCCCTACTGCCGATCCTGTTCAGTAAGCGGGATGCCAATTTCCCTGATCTCCTGACCTTCTAAAATTTCTCTGCACCTCTCCATAATTCCCATTTGATGATCTACTATTTATAGTTCTATTTTGTGTACTAGTCTGAGCACCTCTATTATTTTGTGTATTCGATTGGACACGTCTGTTATCACAGAAGCTAAAAATGTGTCCACGTTGGTGGCACCCCCAACAAACCACATTTGTGTTATTTGTGTTACCTACTATGTTTCTTACAGTATTTCTCACTTGTCCTTCTCTACCTTGATTATATACGTTACTGTTTCCTTGTACCATCTGTATTTCTCGCCTTCTTCCTCTCCATCCATATCTATACTGTCCTATTTCCATTGGTTCTTCAATTCTATCTTCCGAACTACTACCTAACTCTCGTCCTACCCTCAATCTAAACCTTCTCCTCAAGCTTTCCTCTTGTATAGCGATATCTACAGCTTGTGACAACCTTGCAGGATTCTCTCTCATTAATTTAAATTTCAATCCATCTGACCTAATCCCATCAACAAAAATCCCCACCAACATCCGTTCCACTTCTTCAGCTCGTACATTCTGACCCAAAAATGACTCTTCAGCTAAATTGATCAACCTATCACTGTATAGCTGTACACTTTCTGTAGTATTTTGTCTCGTCTGTCGCAACACTGAGAATGCGTGTTGAGGGTCAGTAATTTCTGCATATTTATGAGCCAGGTCGTCTTTGAATTGTTCCCAGGTTTCACCTCCTCCAGCTTCTAGCTTTCTTCTTATATGATCAGAAACAGGACTTGTACTAGTTCTATAAGCTAAATTCTTTTTATCCTCATCTGTAGCGTTCACTAGATAAGCATGTTTCTCAATAGAAATAATCCATTTCTTAAATTGATTCGCCTGTCCATTAAATCTCTCGACATCACTGACTACACTTTGCTGTCTTAACACCGCGTCCAACTTTGATATTGCCCCACCAACTCCACTAAGTACTTGAGAAAAATCTTGGGCTTCCATTATCTGTAATGGAAAGTACTAACCAATATAATATACTAATATTTTAAGACAATATTATTTTAAAGTAAGCAGCAAGAAATATTCTGTTCAATTGAGTATGTTATTAATTCATCTGTAATTATTCATTACCTATACTGCTCTGTTGTTTGTTCTGGGTTTACCAACTGACGCTATCTGTCCTATGTCAATGGGTAGAAATGAAGTATGGTCCAATCGACAAAATTGAAGGAGTGTAATGCCCAATCGACAAACTTGAAGGAGTGTAATGCCCCAATCGACAAACTTGAAGGAGTATGACGCCCAATCGACAAACTTGAAGGAGTGTAATGCCCAATCGACAAACTTGAAGGAGTATGACGCCCAATCGACAAACTTGAAGGAGTGTAATGCCCAATCGACAAACTTGAAGGAGTGTGATGCCCAATCGACAAACTTGAAGGAGTGTAATGCCCAATCGACAAACTTGAAGGAGTGTAATGCACAATCGACAAACTTGAAGGAGTATGACGCCCAATCGACAAACCTGAAGGAGTATGACGCCCAATCGACAAACTTGAAGGAGTGTAATGCCCAATCGACAAACTTGAAGGAGTGTAATGCCCAATCGACAAACTTGAAGGAGTGTAATGCCCAATCGACAAACATGAAGGTTGTCTTCTTCTCTCGCAGGGACAGAAAAAGAAGAGCCTCTGGATTCCTCACTTCAATCGAAGTCGGTGCCTTCTAGTCGTTTTCATGCCGCTGACTGTGCTCGTCTGGATTTGAAATTACAACAATCGAGACAATACTCAATTGATTGATTGATTGATTGATTGATTGATTGATTGATTCGGCTCACCTTAAGCGTTGGCCAAGAACTCCGAACTTTATCTTCAGACTACCAAGGTCACCTTCACTGTAGTTCAGACGATAACGGTTAACTCGACAGTTCCAGCAAAACCAGATTTCACGGCAGCATATCTTGAACATCCATACGTTTCGAAAAAAAAAACGAGCAGGTCAACAATGGATTCAAGCTTGACGATGGCTGCTCTGTTTCACCACTCGGAACATTATGTGTTGTGTGGCGGTTCTAACAACGATCAACCCCATCACAAAGACTTGAAAATCCGACATAAGTTGTTCCTCCAGAGTGCAGTACTTCAACACAACCTTCCATGACTTCTGTTGACTTCTATATTCCAATTTGATTTATTTTATGAGGACCTCTGTGATCAGTGGTGGCCGCGACAGCACGATTCCGAAATCTTGGTATACTCGGCGCCAAATCAGGTCATATCACAGTGTGAACATGGCCTAACCGTGGATCGTTAGTGGCAGACATCAATACAGATGACAAACTCCGCGTTGTGTTATATAAAGGTTTATTACATTCTCATGCTGTCGATGTACATACAGACATGTTTGTTGATCTTCTCATGGCTCAATCCCCAGTGACGTGTGTGCAACCCCTGGATACCTAAATCCATTTGTGCTCACACGTTCACTAACTATGATTTCCCAATTAGTTAATGAATGCGCAGCATTCATTAACTCTCTAACTACTAAGCTAACTCCCTTACTGTTATACATCCTTATCAATTCCATCTCGGCCTTCTTATCTTCCCTTTCTGCTTGACGATAATCTCTCTCCACCTCCTGTATGTAATATGTTAGTGCAGAACCCGACAAACTGTCGTGAAATGCTGAATGTTAGTGATTCCCAGATGGACGACTGCATACATCAACTGCCCACGTAGGAGAAGGGTTAAAAAACCAGGCAGGTGAACGGTTAATTCCCGAGTTAATGAAACAGAAGGATAACCACAAAGGATTGACCAGCGCATGTGTATGTAGGTCAAGTCGGGAGAGTCGACTACAACACAGGTAACTGTCGAGTGGAAAATTTGGTTAGCGACCAAGAGAGACAGCATCATGGACCAGTCTATTGCGTTCTGGAGGTAGGGATATACGGAAAAGCCCCAGATCTGGAATTTTCCACTGACAAGGAATAAAGAAGTCTGAATTTGCTTTGTCCAGCAATGTCAAGGACGATGGGACAAAGATGTTCTAGAGAGAGTGGCGACTTCTTTGTGTCAGTTGAGTGTGTGTGCCCCAACTGGACGGAAAGATAGAATTATGTGTCCTGTAATGAATAGAAATATCCTCCCTTATAATGGGATAAAGTGCTTGGCTACGGATTAATTTCAATTCGTGGACCTACATTAATTCTATAAAGGAACAGCGATGTGTATAAGGTTTCCATACCAGTGTGGGACTTATCAACTAAGAGATTACACAGAGGGCTGTGGTCAAGATCACCCAGTGTTGATAACCCACGAGAAAGCACTTTAAAGTCATAACGCACGACACTTGTGCATAAGACAGGAAGGAAAAGAAGTGTCATCTTAATAAGTCAGGAGGACAGAGAATGGAAAATAGACATCATACAAACTAAAGGAAAAAGACCCAAATTACTCAGTATCAAAGAGTTGCAAAGTGCGTACCAAGTGCATATATCAATTACCAAATATCAAGTGTAGAACTTTTTACAGAACACTATTAGAACATTCTAGAAACTCGATGTGTTTTCCAGAATGGATTAAAGAACGCTATAAGAAAGCAACGAACATTCATTTTTAGCGGACAGCAAATAGTGAGCAGGTTAAGTACATTTAATACAGTGGTGAACATTTTCATTACAAAGAACGGATTTATCTACAGACTCAAGCAGACGGAGCCGTCAGGGTGAGATCGTTCTGTGGTGTCTATATATCGTCCTGTACTTTAGCCGAGAGAAGAGACGAGAGAAAGACACGAAGACTATCTATCAACATCTTATCTAGCAGCCACACCAGAAGAACACTAGCAACTACACCGACAATACCCACCCATACACCAGACATAGTTTTAAATTAAATCTTTTATTTAATGTGGAAAAGAACTGTTGTCGAAGTATGTGTTGAGAGAATAATAGAGAGAGAGTGAAAGAAAGAGATATATGGAAGGGAAGACAGAAGAGAAGAGTGTAGACGAAAAGTCAGTCAATAATCCCAACAGATAATCAGTTTAAAGATGTGCATGTTGATCCCAATCTCTTCTCGGGGAAACAACATCACATAATTGGTGGAGCGAGCGGGATACGTACATACATTATACCCATATGACCTGCATATTGGCACAGGCATAGCGGAGTACCTACATGTTGGGACATACTGATTGGAATAAGAAGAAGTATATAGTGATGACTTTTAATGGAAGGACGTCCATTGGATATATGGTGCCATTACATTTATGGTAGAAACAGTTCATTAATGCTGGTGACTTTACAGTGAGAAAGTTCCAGACAGAGTGAATGTGGATAGGTGGTAAGACATTACATACCTAGTCACACGGTCACACGTCGACATAAGTCTTTATCCTATATCTCCTCTTGTGGATGAGAGAGTGGTTGTGATGTACTGTGTGGGGTTGGAGATTTATAATAATTAATAGATATAGATAAATGATATAGGTTCTAGGTAGATTATCTGTTTATAGTGAGTACTCTTTTCTGCCTTGAGGTGTCTTTACTCAACGTGCTGACTTACCTGCTTTAACTATGGCCAATCCCAAACTAACTACAGCCGAACTGAGGGCAAACGGAGAGGAAATTGGGTTGGCTGGTTCAGACTTAACTGATTACATCCAAGAAAGAGAGCGAGAGATTCGTCAGGCGGAACGAGAGGAGCGGAAGACCCAGTTGGAAGCAGAAGAAGCCCACAAGATAAGGGAACATGAATACCGCATGCGAGAACTGGAGCTCAAGACACAAACTAAGGGAGAAATAGATGGAGTGGAAGGAAATTCTTCTTCACATGGTGCAACCCATATGAGTGGACATGGTTACCATGCCATGAAGTTTCCCTTAGCTGTCTACGATCAGTCTAAAGAAAGATTTGATCAATACGCATCTCGTTTCGAAGCAATGTCAATCGCTATGGGGCTGGATCGGACCAGATGGGCTCTTAAACTATCACAGGGATTAGTCGGTTCGGGATTTGAAGTGTACACACGCTTACCACCAGGACAGGAAAATAATTACCAGGAATTAAAAGCCGCTTTGATGAAACATTTTGACATCACAGCACAAACGTATAGGAAGAAGTTTAGATCGGCTAGACGAGAGCCGGGAGAACTATTCGCCGCATACAGTCTAAGGCTGAAATCCTATCTCCAGAAATGGATGGACTTGGCAGAATTCAAGAGGGATTATGAGAGTCTCGAAGAGATGATGGTGGTCGACCAGATGCGAAAGCAAATGTCGAAACCTCTCAGAACCTTCTTGGGAGAACAAGGGGCGGAACGGATTGATGTTGTGAATAAGCTGGCGGAACGATTCGTGGAAGTACATGGTGAAACTGAGGAACTAAGTACTCAAACCAAAGGTCAGGAGAAACCAGAGAAAAAGAAACCTAAAAACTGGGAAGGAGAAAAAGGGGAACCTTATATAAAGCACACAGAGGAGAGTTCAGAGAAGGTGAAGGTAGGAACCCAGAGCACCTCGAATTCTCAAGCGAAACGACAGTGGTCCGAGAAGTGGTGCTCGATTTGCAAGGCGGCCTCGCATAACACGAAGGACTGCAGATCGAAACCTAAAAGTTCTTACTTCGCAGCATGCAAAGTGATTCCTACATCGGTGATCACAGACAAGGCTGAGGTTGGCGAAGGAGAAAGGAACAAAAAGGACACACGGAAACCTAGGAAGGGAACATGGTGTACACACTGCCAGTCGATAACACATAATACTGTGGACTGCAGATGCAAGGCAAACGATGCCAATTGCATAACCAACCTCGAGGAATCAAAAGAGGAAGGCAAGGAAACGGTCAAGGAGATGAAAGACACTCAGGACCAAGAGAGACCACCTGTGGTTGAACTGATTGAAGTAAATGGCCAACAGGTTGCTTGTCTCTACGATACAGGTTTGGATGGGGAAGCGGTGATAGACGCCAGCTTGGTAAGCCCAGACCAACTTACAGGGGAGACCATAGAGCTAAAGCCGGCAATGAGGAGTGCTGTTACCATGACGCTGCCAATCGCCAAGGTGGAGATTAAATCCAGGTACGTCACGGGCATTATTCCTGCGGCGGTATTAGCGGACTCCCTATTCCCAATGATCATTGGCACGAAATATGTCTTTTTGGGGATGCCAAAACAGCCAACCCACAAGGGAACAGTAGTCAGTGGATCTCAAGGGAAGGAAAAAGAGGCAGAGACACTATGCGACAACTCAGGGATAGGAGAATTGCATACTGCCCAGAGGAAGGATACTACGTTGCATCCTTGCTACAGGAAGCTGCAAAGAAGTGCTGAGCCACCAGAACGGGGACAGTACTTTCTGAAGAATCAACTACTCTATCGGAGAGCTGGGAGGGGAGATAACTTGCACGAGCAGTGGGTGGTTCCAGAGACCCACCGTCCTCACATTCTTCAGAGTGGACACATCATAGGCGAGAATCGACATATGGGTGTCAGAGAGACCTTGCAGCAAATATCCGGCCATTATTGCTGGCCAGGAATGACCGGAGATGTACGCCGGTGGGTGAAGTCTTGTTCGGAGTGCCAGAGAGCACCACCCAACAAGCGAATTAAGAGGAAAGTAGCTCTTAAAGTGGAAGACAAAGTGGAAGTGTGGAGTCCAGCAGAGACCAATATACTCCAAGTAGGATGGAAAGGACCTTATCCTGTGGAAAAGGTGGTGTCCAAGAACATCTACAAAATACGGATCGGGGAAGAGAAGAAAAATCTCCCTAGACATCTCATTAGGAAATATGAGGAGAGATCCGGGAGCAAAGCTTCGCACTTTATGGTGATGGCAGCTATTGGGACAAAGGTTACCAGTCCAGACGAAGACCAGAGATCGCCAGTACAACATAGGAGGGCCTATGGGACAGTACGTGATAGGTCAGATTTACCCAACGACAGGAGGAGGGAAATCACAAGTCAGGGAAAGGACAAGAGTGAAAGTTTCACCGGTAACCAAGTTCAGAAGGGGCAGGTAACGTCGGGAAAGGCAAGAATTACCCAGGACTCAAACCGAAGATTGGCTGACCAGATACAATATCGCCCAAGATGGTCCTGGAAGCAAAAGCCCAGGAGGTTTGGGAAAGACGACTCGGTCCGACGAGGACGAGGCGGAACATCCCCAGAGGCAAAGCCGGGGGAAACTAAGAGGACATGGAAGCAGTGTTACAATCAGGATGGGACAATCCGTCTGTATTGTGAGCCGTCGCTGACGCAAGTCGAAAGGAGGTCGACCGGACGTACAGGAGCGAGGAGCCAACACTAGTTTCAGTCGTTAGTAGTATAGTAGGGTGTCAATTAGAGCGCCTACTGGATAATGAGATGAGCCATGTGAGGATCCAATTATATCATCAACACGTGATGTTAATAGCGACTTAGCAGAAGCTCAACGCACGGTGGATGTGATGGACGTTGTTGCTACAACTGGACTTCTCTGCGGAATACATCCTTGGAAAGGAGAATGTAGGAGCAGATTTCTTATCCAGACATCCAGCTCCGGAGGAAGTAGATTAGGGTTGTGGATCATGGGAATCAAACCTACAGCGAGAAAGATTCGACGCGGTCTAATCTCTTAAGAGGGGGCCTATGTCGTGAAATGCTGAATGTTAGTGATTCCCAGATGGACGACTGCATACATCAACTGCCCACGTAGGAGAAGGGTTAAAAAACCAGGCAGGTGAACGGTTAATTCCCGAGTTAATGAAACAGAAGGATAACCACAAAGGATTGACCAGCGCATGTGTATGTAGGTCAAGTCGGGAGAGTCGACTACAACACAGGTAACTGTCGAGTGGAAAATTTGGTTAGCGACCAAGAGAGACAGCATCATGGACCAGTCTATTGCGTTCTGGAGGTAGGGATATACGGAAAAGCCCCAGATCTGGAATTTTCCACTGACAAGGAATAAAGAAGTCTGAATTTGCTTTGTCCAGCAATGTCAAGGACGATGGGACAAAGATGTTCTAGAGAGAGTGGCGACTTCTTTGTGTCAGTTGAGTGTGTGTGCCCCAACTGGACGGAAAGATAGAATTATGTGTCCTGTAATGAATAGAAATATCCTCCCTTATAATGGGATAAAGTGCTTGGCTACGGATTAATTTCAATTCGTGGACCTACATTAATTCTATAAAGGAACAGCGATGTGTATAAGGTTTCCATACCAGTGTGGGACTTATCAACTAAGAGATTACACAGAGGGCTGTGGTCAAGATCACCCAGTGTTGATAACCCACGAGAAAGCACTTTAAAGTCATAACGCACGACACTTGTGCATAAGACAGGAAGGAAAAGAAGTGTCATCTTAATAAGTCAGGAGGACAGAGAATGGAAAATAGACATCATACAAACTAAAGGAAAAAGACCCAAATTACTCAGTATCAAAGAGTTGCAAAGTGCGTACCAAGTGCATATATCAATTACCAAATATCAAGTGTAGAACTTTTTACAGAACACTATTAGAACATTCTAGAAACTCGATGTGTTTTCCAGAATGGATTAAAGAACGCTATAAGAAAGCAACGAACATTCATTTTTAGCGGACAGCAAATAGTGAGCAGGTTAAGTACATTTAATACAGTGGTGAACATTTTCATTACAAAGAACGGATTTATCTACAGACTCAAGCAGACGGAGCCGTCAGGGTGAGATCGTTCTGTGGTGTCTATATATCGTCCTGTACTTTAGCCGAGAGAAGAGACGAGAGAAAGACACGAAGACTATCTATCAACATCTTATCTAGCAGCCACACCAGAAGAACACTAGCAACTACACCGACAATACCCACCCATACACCAGACATAGTTTTAAATTAAATCTTTTATTTAATGTGGAAAAGAACTGTTGTCGAAGTATGTGTTGAGAGAATAATAGAGAGAGAGTGAAAGAAAGAGATATATGGAAGGGAAGACAGAAGAGAAGAGTGTAGACGAAAAGTCAGTCAATAATCCCAACAGATAATCAGTTTAAAGATGTGCATGTTGATCCCAATCTCTTCTCGGGGAAACAACATCACACAAACCCATTTCTTCCCCCTTTTCCCTTAGTTCTGCCACAGTTAGTTTAGGAGTGGCCATTTTTCAGAGAGGTAAGTCAGCAGGTTGAGTACAATTTAACTTCAAACCAATATATAGATATATGAACAAGTACAATTAACCTATATATCTAATAACACACAGCACAACACAACACAATCACTCAGTGACAAGAGTAGTTTCAGGACCACAGACATATGCAGACGTGTGAGGTGTGAACAGGTAAGATATGTGTCTTAACCCCTATCCACATTCACTCTAGCTGGATCCCCACTAATATGATATCTCCTTCCTGTAACCAAAGATCCCGTATCAAGAAATCCCGTGTCAAAGGACCCCCCCTGTCGTGAGCTCCCGCTGTCCAAAGATCCCATTTACAAGAGATCCCGCTTACAAGAGATCCCGCTGTCCAAAGATTCCGTTTACGAGCTCCCAATTAATGTCGTGTATCCGTTTAATGTATCGTCCCTGGAGTGAGGGGAATCAACACCCACATTTTTATTAACCCAATATTATTGTCCTAGAGAAACCACCATAATCCGTCCACAAAACTCCTTCAGTTTATGGACACCTCATTCTCTCTCTCTCTATAACTGCTGGATCATGCCCCCTCTCATTCTTCCCCAACGCAACATACTCAACAACTCTAGCTTCTAAAAATTAATGACAATTAATTTATTAAAAGAAAAGTGTAATGTATGTGAGAAGCGTATGCGAATAATGTGTGTCGTGTACTATAAAGTGTGTAGAATCGGACCATCAGATCAGTAGACCTATCAGATCATCCTAGCAAGGTCACACCACAGCACGTTAGGTCAGCACAAGACAACCTCACCCAGTGATGTATCTCTCCTGCCAGACACTGACTTTCTTCTGTAGCTACCTGGTAATCCATGTACAAGATCATCCGAAATAGATCCAGTCCATAGTTTAACACTGATCATGGATCAGTTACACACTGCGTATTATAAGTCCCTATAGTTCCCAAATGTACAAATCCCTGTACTTGTGAATATAGGTATCACTGTTATTGGTAATACACTTGATCCTATCTATTGTCTATATTGTCTCAAATACAATGTTCCTTGTAATATTCCACTGGAATCTACCACTCCATGTGAATGCTACATGTTAAGTTCCTTTTTGGTCACTATTGTTCCTATGATATGTGGTGTATCAACGAACATCACCCATCTTAGGTGAACCTTATCACACAGGAATCGTTATATGGTTTTGCTCATCTGAGCCATGTTCTGGTGGACCCTCCTGATCATGGGCTCAGCGTAAACACTATTGTACAAACTGTCTTCTCTGACGTTATTCATTTTCTTAAAAAAACATTGACTGTTCATCTGGTGTTCTTCCCAATCGGAGTAGAACTTCCTCAGAACCAGTGTAGAGCTTCCTCGTAACTGGCGTGGAACCTGTTAGAGAAATAACACACCTGGTGAGAGCACTACGGCGTCGCTCAGATATTTATCAGCAAACTAAACTCTGTCATAGAGCAGAGGAGCTCATCACCAAGGTCCGAATCAGGCTAAGACAAGGAAAGACCAATAGACAGAGTGCAGAACCCTAGTGGGCACCCCACTGGAAGATCCCACTATTGGACAATTCCCCCATCTCCCAACCCATCCTCAATCTCTCCAAATATCACCCACTACACCATTCTCACTAGCAGAGCTAATTCACACTTCACTACTCTATTCTCAACTAGCAGAGCTAATTATTTCCTCACCCTAGCTAGTTTTAACAAGGCTACTGCCTATATTTATTATGCCTAAATACACTATCTGGAGTACCTTATGAAACACCACATTACTCCTGGATGGCCTCTACAATTTGCCATAAAGACACATGTTATTTAACTTTATGTAAATCAAAACACGGTAGATTCTCTCCGAATTCATAACTGCGGTAACAAAACACGTCAATCCAGGTCAACTTTCTTGTCTACACTAACTGTAAACAAGTCATGTTTTTGTCAAACGGCCTTGGATTGTTCTAGTGACGTTCTTTGATGTCACCACAGATGGTCCTAGGGGCAACTAACTATTTAAGAATTATTCTCTCCCCCTTGTTCAACCAATGCAAAAGTTGTTCCCCTTGTTTCGACAACCAAAACAAGCCAGCGTGTTTCCTGCACTATCCCAATTGGACCACAACACATGCCTACAATTTTCTGTCTTGTGGCGAACTCTCAAAGACGGCTGTATCGTTTGATCTTACCGCTCCCCGGAATAAACAACTTGTAGCTGTGAATCAGACTGTCTTTGGTATCTGTATCATCTGATTGTTAAATTACAGTGATTTCACGACATATGTGTTCAGACACTCTTTTTTTCAACTGCCGCTCTGTTCTGCCGATGTAGGTAGACTGGCACCTGCATGTGAATTGGTAAATACAATTGTTTTTGGCGTACAGAGGAACAAGCTCTTCTACTGCTGGGATATGAATCGGTGTGGTTCTGTACCTAATGACTGGAGTTGCAGCAAAGAATGTTCGGCCTACTGCTGTACTGAACCGGTCTTGTAGACGTTGCATTACGTCATCCCTCGAAAGGTTAGCTGGATGAATACCTTGAGTTCAGGGAATGTAGTTTCGTCTGGTGTTGGTTTGGGCTGTTGGCAATGGCGCTTTATAAATCCTGTGGATCACCCATTCATGTTTAAGACATTCTTCAGAGTTTCAAATTCCTCTGTCAGTGTGTCCTGGGTGTATATCTTCCTAGCACGGTCAAACAGGGTCCGTATTAAGCCCTGTTTGTACTGGCCAGGTGTGAAGCTGTGAAAATTTAAGTATTTGCCAGTCCATGTTTCTTTGCAATACACCGATCTTTGAATTGTGCCGTCTGCTCTACTTCTCATTAGAATCTCTATAGTCTGTCCAGAAATGAATGCCGTCATTCACGAACAATTATTTTGAAAACTGTCTGTTTCATCGTTAGGAAATTTTTCCGGCCGTCTTATATTTATCCCCACCCAAGGAATATGTCTTTGATAGGTCTAAAAGCAACTTAAATCATGGAAAGCGGCGAAATTTCTTTGATGTTTTGGTGAAAAACTAGTGATTTCTCACTAACAAACTTGTTTTACAGTAATGAACGCCCCGCCAATTCAGATGACGACACAAGGCGTATCCGGATTCGTATGGGAGTGGGTGCAATGTCTACTCTGCTGAGACAGAACATGATTACCTGTTTTGCACGACGAATATATCCGTGAATATCTCTGTAGTGGGGTTCCTTCATAACGGTCAAGAAGTTGGTCCTCTTTTCATTGTAGTTTATAGAATTATTCGTATGTTCGTGTGTTGTCCCCTCACTTGACAACGTGTTTCTTCTTACGTTTCTTGTTATGTCACAATATGTCAGTTCCAACCACAATATTACTCTTCGGTTGGTATTCAATGCGTCTAGAGCTTTGTTTTTTTCAATGCCAGTTGTTTGTCACCGTTGAGGGCTTACTGAATTGAAAATTCATCACTGTGGAATACAAACTGTTGCTATTGATAAGTTGTATTGTTTGTGCCGATACTGTCATGTTAAGGGCCTGCAATTCTTCTTCTTAATAGTTGGAGCAAAAATATCCAAGTAGGTGTGCATGTGGATTAATGTCTGCTGTCTGCCCAGACCTTAATCTGTGTCGCACGATTCCAGTAGGTTGATAACTGCTCTCGGTTGCATAACATTCAATCCATCCTTTCTCCAATAGTCATCCTCCTCTTTTAACAACACATGGTCCTCACATTTTTTCCACTAACTTTTATCAATACTTAATAGCGCGGACTGGGTTAATATCTTGACGTCAGACAATTTGAATATAGTATTGTCAGCTGTCACCTGCCCTTTAATTTTAGCCCACACAAGTTCTACAGGGTTAAAATGAGAATGGTACGGCGGAAGTCTCAAACACCCATGACGATGCTCTTCTATCAACTTGTCGATGTGATATTTCTTGTTTTTTGGCGTGTATTTTACAAGGGACAACAATTCTAGCTAGAAATACGTTTCTGGAAATAGAATGTTTTCAATTCGGAGCCATATCTTTATTGCCCCCTTTGTGCTTGATGCTGTAGTTATTTTGACTTCTTGGGCAACAACATTGATATTATGCATTGTCCATAATTGGACACGATCTAGGGATGGAAGCACAGTATTCTCGAGCCAATCTCTAAATACATTACCATTCATCTTATTATGATAATCCCTATTATAAGACAGTGTGTCAGACAGTGTGTCAGGCGGGTCAGGCAGTGTGTCAGGCGGGTCAGGCAGTATGTCAGGCGGGTCAGACAGTGTGTCAGGCGGGTCAGACAGTGTGTCAGGCGGGTCAGGCAGTGTGTCAGGCGGGTCAGGCAGTGTGTCAGGCGGGTCCGACAGTGTGTCAGGCGGGTCAGGCAGTGTGTCAGGCGGGTCAGACAGTGTGTCAGGCGCTTCAGACAGTGTGTCAGGCGGGTCAGGCAGTGTGTCAGGGGGGTCAGACAGTGTGTCAGTCGCTTCAGACAGTGTGTCAGGCGGATCAGACAGTGTGTCAGGCGCTTCAGACAGTGTGTCAGGCGGGTCAGACAGTGTGTCAGGCGCTTCAGACAGTGTTTTAGGTGGGTCAGGCAGTGTGTCAGGCGTTTCCGACAGTGTGTCAGGCGGGTCAGACAGTGTGTCAGGCGGGTCAGACAGTGTGTCAGGCGCTTCAGAAAGTGTGTCAGGTGGGTCAGACAGTGTGTCAGGCGGGTCAGACAGTGTGTCAGAAGGGTCAGACAGTGTGTCAGACAGTGTGTTTTTTATGGCTGGCGGATCCCTTAGAGCAGTGGGTCTCAACCGGTGAGGAATCCATCCCTCCCCCCCCATGGGGAATTTTAGGGTTTCAAGGGGAGTAATGGGGGGGGGGGGGTGTAATTAAGATTATTTCAAGATCGCGTTAATACAAGAACCGATTACTTGATATTGTTTTTCCATCCATATGTTACGATTCTGTACTTCTCGTCCTTCTGAAATTCATTTTATAACATAATTAGACCCACAAATCACGTTGTTTGTAGACACCCAGACTTGTTTTAGTATATGTTATTAAATTTAACTTCCATTTTTATGTATACTATGTAGGGGCGGGGGAGGGGGATTTATAGGGAGGAAATACGAAAAGGAAAAGGGGGGGGGGGTGACGTTATGAAAATATGGTGAAGGGGTGTACGGGCCAAAAATGGTTGAGAACCACTGCCTTAGAGGCAAGAGAAACCCCATGAGGCCCCCGCGTCCCCATGTTTTATTGTGGGCCCTTTAGTCCTACTATGAGCCTTTCGGCCCACAGTGGTCCATTGCCATTGTTAGTGGACTGTGAGAAGTTGTGAAGTAGATGACCACCCCGAACCTTAGCCAGATCAGATGCAAAAAAAAAAGGGGGGGGGGGGGGTAATACTACACTGTGATCTAAATCTATACGCCGGGAAGCCATGGTTTATTTAGTTTTGGCCTTTTTCAGGCCGGACAAAAATCAACATCTTATATGAAGGTGAGATGTACACATATAAAGAATAAAGCATTAAATGGAACATCGAGGAGACATTGAAATATAATGTTTAAAATTCTCAAACATCTAAATTAAAGCTTAAAATTTTACAAACATTTCAAAAATAATTTAAAATCATTATAATTTTTTTTTATAGTGCATATCATTATGAATAACTTGAAAGATACTTTTGTAAAATATTAATACAAATGCTAGAAACTTTTATATCACCTAATATATTCATGCAGCTCTTAGTAAAGTCCCTTGAAATAAACATATGTTATTATGTCCCTTATTATAATTTAATTTCACATGCATGTCATCTTAAGTTTAAAGTGGTTATATTTCGTACAAAACAGTGCGCATTTACAAGGTGCATTGTGTGTTTTCCTTTACATTTGCAAATAGAAAAGACCCCAGACGTCAAATGCAGTAAAATTCACTAAATGTCTGTGTACTGACTGCATACTATTTATCTGAAACAGGCCATACGCATTTTTGTTTTCCTGTATGAAATAATAATAATAATAATAATAATAATAATAATAATAATAATAATAATAATAATAATAATAATAATAATGTTGAAATACAGCGATAATTGCATGCATCATAAGTCAAGTAAGGGGGGAGGGGGAAGATATTGCACATTCAAATTCACGTTTTCCGTTAATGTGGTGTTTGTACAAAATAGTGTGTATCTACAAGGTGCAATATATTTGTGCTTCACAAATTATACTAAGGCATTTGATCAAGTAAAACATAATGAACTGATTATAATGTTGGAATCCATCAACATTGATAGGAAAGACTTAAGAATAATAAAGAATATTTACTGGGACTAAGTAGCAGCAATTAAAATGGGAAGTAAAGAGGGTAGTTACGAACAGATAAAGCTAGGAGTACGACAGGGGTGTGTCTTGTCACCAGATCTCTTCTCCCTCTATAGCGAAGTAATAATGAGAGAGATCAAAGAGAAGCCAGGAATACTAATCGGAGGTTACAATATAAACAATATTCGCTATGCAGATGACACAGTATTAGAATAATGCAACAGGTCTACAACAATTGTTGGACATTGTAGTAACAGAGAGTGCACAGAAAGGACTCTCCTTGATTATCAAGAAAACAGTAACAATGGTGGTATCAAATAAAATAGGGACACCATAATGTGACATAGAAATAGAAGGGGAAATTCTCAACCAAGTGGATAATTTTAAATACCTAGGGGCATTTATAACATCGATGGAAGATGTACAAAAGCCGCATTTCAGAAAATGAAGATTATCTTATGCAATAATCATTATCAATGAATGTAACAAAGAAAGTGCTGAAATGCTGTATAGAACAAGTTTTGCTGTATGGTAGTGAATCTTGGAATGTAAATGAACAAATTAGGAAGAACTTAGAAGCAACAGAGATGTGGTTTTTTCAGAAGAATGTTGCGAATTCCTTGGACTGCCAGAGTAACTAACAACGATCGCCTGAAAGAGACTAATGAAACTAGAACACTATATGCAACAATAAGAAAGAGACAAACAGCTTTCTTTGGTCATGTGATGAGAAGTGAGGTACTGGGGAACATCGTGACAACTGGAAAGATCGAGGGGAAAAAGATGCAGAAAGAGAAATGATGCTGTAGGATTTTTTACGGTAGAATGGAGGAATATCATCAGTAGAGTTGATTCAGAACATCAAAGACCGAGATCTGTGGAGAGCCCTGAACGCCTATGCCAGCTGACAGGGCACTTGATGATGACGATGATGATGATGAATGTGTGTTTTCCTTTACATTTGCAATTACAACAAGACACCAGACGTCAAATGCAGCAAAATTCTCTAAATGTCTGTGTAATGACTGCATATTTTTTATTATTCTAGAATGGCAAAAGTAGCTATGTTTGAATTCTTAACGATAATTCCCCCCCCCCCACCCCCAAGTAATTGCAATTCAAAAGAGGAACTTACTATCCTTTAGAATAACACACCTGGATAATGTTACATTCTTCAGTTCAACAGATGGACGGGAGTGAATATGTAACAATTGTCTAATGTTTCATATCAAATAAGGTTGTCATATGGGTTTGCCCAAAATTAATCTATGCCGTTTAAAGGTTTATGGTGTATTTTTTTTTTAAAATAACGGTTCGCGGATCCCTAGATGGTCAAAGCCGCCCTATCAGGTCCCACGTTCCTGTGTGTCATATGGATGACAGCCTCTGCATGTGGCCCTTGTGAGATCGAGTGCATATCCTACACTTTGATCTTAGACAAAATGCCGAAAGCCAGATCGATTCCATATCCATATATGCTCCAACAAGTGAATGCAGTGAAGAAAGTATTGCTGAATTTTATGACATGATGAAATGTAAAAACAAATCAGAAATAAACATTATAATGGGTGATTTCAACGCAAAAGTGGGAAATCAAGGCGTTACATGCATTGTAGGCAACCATGGTTTGGGAGAGCGAAACGAAAGAGGATAGAGACTTGGAGAATGGGCAAAAGAACAAGAAATGGTTGTTGGAAACACCTGGTTTAAACAGCATCCTAGAAGATTATGGACATGGAGGAGTCCAGACAGCAGGATTAAAAACCAGATAGATTACATCCTGATTAGCAGAAGGTTTCGAAATGCGCTAATAGTCGTACAAATAGTTCCAAATGCAGTCACTACAGTAATCACAGATTAATTACAGGCACACTGAGAGTAAAGTTAAAGAAAGTAAAGTATACAACCGGAAACACTAAATATGATTTGTGCAAAGTGAAAACTGACAAAGAAATATAAGATCATTTTAACATGGAAGTAAAGAGCAAACATGATATAGTGTCTGATCTCGAGATCCTATTTCAAGATGTGGATGATCAATGGGAAATGTTAAAGAATTGAATCCGTTTAGCTGCAGAAAAAAACTATTCCAAAATTAAAGAAAGTGTGTCGTCAGATATGGATGACTGAAGAAATTTTACAGCTAATGGAAACAAGAAGACAGAACAAAATTAATCCTGCCAAATATAAAGAAAGTCACAGAAAAGTCATAACATTATGTGAGGAGGCAAAAGAAGTATGGATAGAGAAAAATTTCATCAATCAACCATGTGCCATGCTGAAAAGCGGGGGCGGTCATGACTCACCATTTCACTCAATCTCCAGAGTCGTGGATATGCTCAGTGTTCTTGTATCGACTGTGCCATGTGGCCAAGCCATTCAGGTAGTTACTTCTCGGTCATCCCCTTGGTCTCTTCCCTTCGATCTTGCCAATTGTCACCAAGTTCTCCAATTCATTTCTTCTCAAAACATGGGAGCCGGTCGTTCAGAAAGCAATGGCAAATTACTGAACGTAACACTTGCCTAGTACATCAACAGCAGCTGAAATATGAGGGTATTGACTGCAACGTCCTGTAATGGATACGCAACAATATATATATATATATATATATATATATATATATATATATATATATATATATATATATATATATATATATATATATAAAATCAGCCTGTAAGTGACTTCTTCCGCCTTAGGGGTAATGTGTTTGTTGTGTAAGTTGGAAAAGGTGTGTGTGTGTGGTTTGACATGAAATATGTTGTCTTTTTTTTATTCTCAGTTTAAGTGATGGTGCTTGTTTACTAACTAAATGTTTGTATATTTCTCATGTTGTTTCATGTATTAAATGTTCATGTGAAAGAAAGATGGTAGTATGCCCTGATAATGTGCTGCTGCATTGTTTAGTTTTATGAGATGTTTTATCTTGTGTGCTATATAATATAATGCTAATCTATGTTTTCCGGATGTCTGATAATATTGCCTATGTGATTGATTCTAAGTGCTTGTATTTTTGTTTGTATGTCCTGAAGTGCCATTCCTCCCTGTTTCTTGTCTTGTATGAGAGTTTTATGCTGAGTGCTGTGTATTGTGTTACTAAATATGAAATGTCTTATATGTTTATTTTTGTCTGTGATTGCCCGTTTTGGAGGGTTTAACACTTTTATTAAGTATATTGTTTTGATATAATGTATGTGTTAACTATTACGCTTCTACCAAATATTGTTGCTGTTTTGTATTTATACCTGTGTAGCATTCTGTGATCTGTTGTGTTAGTTGTAGCCATGTTTCTTTATTAGTGGTTCTGGGGTCACATGGAAATGTGATCCCATACAGTTTCATATTGTGTGTATGTGTTAGGTCTGGAGCGAAATCAGACTTTTGTTTCCACTTTCCCAGGCCCATAATTTGTGATTTTTGTATATTAATTTTGGCTCCACTGTCTTTCCCAAACTGGGAGTAAGTGTGCAGTATGTTTCTGATGGACGTGTTGCTTGTAGGGAAGAATGCAGTATCGTCTGCATAAGCAACGACCTTGTGCTCTTCTATTCCCTGTATGAAAGTGCCTTTAATGCTGCTATCTTGTCTGATCTTTTCTAATAATGGCTCTAGTGTCAGTATATACAGAAGTGGTGATAGTGGGCACCCTTGTCATACAGATCTTGTCAGTCTGAAGCTAGCAGTCAGTGAATGGTTCACTAGGACTTTGCTTTCAGGGATTTTATACAAAATCTGTATCCACTTTTTGTAGTACTGTCCTATATTGCAGTGATCCAGGGTTTTGTGCAAATAGGAGTGTGCGATTCTGTCAAAGGCCTTCTCTTGGTCCAAAGACAAGAGGGAGGGTTGACAGTCTTTCTGGTGTGTGTAAGTTATATTGTATCTAATGAGGTGTATGTGGTTTTGTATATTCCTGTGCTGTACACTACATTGCTGGTTTGGGTGTACTAGTTTTGGCAGGAACTGTGTTATTTTATGTGCTAGTGATTTGGCCATAATTTTGTAATCTGTGTTAAGAAGTGAAACTGGTCTGTAATATTTAAGTTGTGTATTGTCTGTCATTGCTTTGTGTATAAGTGTTATGTAAGAATTGTTGCAACTATCAGGGAGTTCTTGCTTGTCAAGGGCTTCTTGATAGACTTTTAGAAGGAGGTAACCTGTGATAGGAAAGAATTTTTGATAGAATTTTACTGTTAATCCGTCTGGTCCTGATGTCTTGTCTTTGTTAATTTTACTAATTGCATGTGTTATGTTTTCTAGTGTTAATTGTGTGTCCAATATCTCTTTGTGTCTGATATCTTTTTTATATATTGTAAGAAGCTATCTTGTATTTGTGTGTTTACTGTCTCTGCTGTCAATAAGTGTGTATATTATTGCTGGAATGCTGCTATTATCCGTGTGGTTTCTGTTTGTGTGATACCGTGCATGCGTGTCTATTACTGTGTTTATCTTTTTACTACGCTGTATATTTTGTTCTATTGCCATTTATAGTTTTCTGGATGTCTCTTGTTTGATGGAATTGAGTTTTGTTATAATTATTGCACACAGGTATCTGTGCTGGTTGTGTTGTTCCAGTTGCATTTCTAATGCATGCAAGTATGGTGAATTTATGTTAGTTTGCTTTGTTAAATGTATTGCTGTTTGTATGATCTGTCCTTGTTGTAGTCTACACTTGTGTATAATGGATGCTAGTTGTTGTGTCCTGCTCCGTATTGTGTTTTTCAGTAAGTCCCAGTATTGTCTAATGTTGTCTGTTGGTATACTATCAGTGTATGTATGTATGTATCAGGTCTGTCATATATTGTACATATTCTGTGTTTTGGAGTAATGTGTTGTTAAATTTCTAGTGTGGTGATCGTTTGAATGGCTGTGTGGTTGCGTTATCTATAGTGATGTGTGCTATTATTGCTTTGTAGTCTGTATACTGGAGAGTTTCTTGTAGGTGTTTAGTCTGTGTTATGTGGTGTGTTGTGGGTACGTATATTCTATCTAACCTAGATTATCTGTTATGTGCATGGTTTCTGTGCGTTGTACCTTGACTGTTGAGTTGCTTCTGCCTGAATGTGTCTACTAATGTATGTGTGTCGATTATGTTTTGCAGTGTATCGAGTTGATTTATGTCGTCTCGGCCAGCTCTTCTTTACTGCGTTTTAATTTCCTCGCCTATTATGTCATCCGAAGCCAAACAACAATTAAAATCACCTGCTAAAACAACATGCCACCCTCTGAATGTCTGTGCTAATAGGTTTTCTAAGTGTTCGAAAAATTGTGGTTGGTAACTGTAATTTTCTGGGGCATGTATATTGACTAAAGCGTATGTGTGTGTGTGTTGTTTTTAACCTGTATGATGGTAATGTCTCTTTGGTCATCCTTGTGTGTGTCATTAATTTCCCATTTGTCTGAAGTCTGCAGTATGGCGGTTCCAGAACCTGTACGATGTGTCGACAGGCTGACGCATGAGTGTCTAAGCAATAATTGTGTAGTGATTTGCTTTGCATGTATGTTTTCGCATATGTTTTTTTCTTGTAGGAGAATGAAGCCGGGTTTGTATTTGTGTATGAGTGTGACGATGTGTTTTTGTTTTGTGCATAAATCTGAAATGTTCTGACTAATAATAATATCATCATTAGTCATCATAAATTAATCAAAACATGCAAATGATAGTGTTGACTAACAGTAATAAGAAATCAGAGACAAACGAGGTTGTCTAGTTGGGATAGTTATTTTTTTCTTGTTGTCTTGATGTAGACTTGATCTGATTTTAGATGTTAAAACAGTGGGCCATCTTTTTCGGTATCAGGGTCAGGGTCAGTAGTGTTCCTATATATCAATTCCGATTTAGTTTTATCATCAAAGGTGTCGTTGTTGATGGTTTCGTCGGTATTTTCGGTATGTCTTTCCTTTTTTCTTTTTGGCGTTGATTTGGTTGATGCGTTTTCTCTTTCCTTGGTATTGCTTGTTGAGTTTGGAATTAATCCTCGTAGTTGTCTTTTTCTGGTTTTGGAGTGAAAAACAGTTGTAAAGGGTTCTTCTATTTGCGTGTCCAGAATGTAATTTTCTTGGTTGTCTGTTGTCGTATCCGTTTGTTGCTTTTCCTGTTGTTTGGGCTGTTGTTCACCTTGTTTTCCGCGTTGTTCGTTTTGCTGATGTTGTGCTGCTCGTTGCCTTCTCAGAGGTGGACAATTTATTAGATCTTCTTGTGCCACAACCGGCTTGTTTTTATGTTTGGCTGGACATTTGTTTGACCAGTGGTCTTCCATACCACACACATGACAAGCAGTTCTCCTGCTGGGCAAGGTTACCAGAAGTTTGTGAGTGTTTTGGTGACCCCTGTAATGTTCAGATTCATGCAATGGGGGATTTCCTGGACGGGGTTACATAAGGCTCCCCATGTACCTCCAGAGTTTTTTTGAGTGGAAATACCTCCACATTCGGGTCCCCTCCCTTTTTCTTCATTGCTGCCGGGATCCAATTCACAGTAAGTTTTTGCCTTTCTTTGTCTACATGCTCCAGACAAATATTGATGTCCGAATTCCGTAGTTGTAACTGAACCCGGTGTAGCCTATCGTACAGTTTAAGGTCTTCTCCCCCCCCCCCCGTTTATTCCATACAAAGCATTGTATATTTACAAGGTGAAATGCGTGTTTCTGTTGTTTGTATATATTACAGAGCGTTGCCGGTAGTTAGTGTTAAATGTCACATGTGTTAAGAAAACAAATACATACATATATACAGTTATCATAATATGACATTTATGGCATAGTGCATGTAAACACACATTCCTCGCTGCATTCCCATCTCCACAAGCGGAAAGCATGTTAAATCTGTCCATCTCTCTCTCTCTCTCTCTCTCTCTCTCTCTCTCTCTCTCTCTCTCTCTCTCTCTCTCTCTCTCTCTCTCCCCCCCCCCCACACATTATGTCTTGGTCTATCTCGCGCTTTCTGGAGATAGCAGTATATTGAATGCCGTGAGCTTGGGCAATAACCTTACATTATCATTCCAATAAACTGGAATACTGCTGGCCTGGTATCAAATTACATGGTGACGCTCAAGTGCCTCGTAAATGTCCATGACACTTTTTGTTTGGGGACAAGAAGCGGAGATTTATAACTAGCAATTAGAGTCCATGACCTGTCCCCAGGGAGATAGTGTGGCCAAAGTTGTGATAGTGTCTGAGCATCAAATACAATGGGAAGGACTTAAACCTGAACACAAATCCCCCCTCCCCCCGCCTCCACAATATATTCCATTTTGAACATTAAATTATAATAATGAGAAAAGTAATACAATGGTAGTAGTAATAATAATGGCATTTTTTTTTTTAGGTCTGAAAAAAATTTACTTTTCAAACTGATGATAACACCTGCCATTCAACATAATAAAATATTTAATGACATTTTGAGGAGAGACATGAAAATGATTTATAAACTCTCACATGTCTAAAATAAACCTGTAAATTGTACACACACATTAAAGATAATTAAAATTATTATATCCTTATTCATGGTTCGCATATCTTACGATAATTTGTATGACAAGTTTATAAAAGATTAAGATAAACACTACAGTTAGTTAAATCACATAACACATTTATGATACGTTCAGTAATGTCCCGTGAAAGAACCTTATGTTGTTATGTCACATTCCAATACTTTAATTACATGTCTTTAGAATAACCCTCTTGGATCCTCGTCAATTCTTCAGCTCAATAGACGGACAGACATGAATGTGTAAAAATTTTGAATATGTTATATGAAATAAGGTTTTCATATGGGTTTGCCCAAAGTGCATCGATTCTGTTTAATATATATATAGATATAGATTATCCCTAGATCAGAACATCAACATCCGGATTGGTAAGGCAGCAACAACAATGAACAGGTTAAGAAAAAGAGTCTGGGAGAACAGGAAGCTTACTGCCAAAACAAAAGTCCTCGTCTACCAAGTCTGTGTCCTTAGTACTCTTCTTTATGGCAGTGAAACCTGGATAACTTACTCACACCGAGAGAAACGTTTAAACAGCTTTCATATGCGGTGTCTGCGAAGAATTCTTGGTATTAAGTGTCAAGACAAAATCACAAATACTGAAGTATTGGAAAGATCAGGTTGTGTGATGGTTTATTCCATGCTCAGTCTTCGTAGACTTAGATGGATAGGACATCTTAGGAGGATGGATGATGGTAGAATACCAAAGGACATCTTTTTTGGTGAATTACAGAAGGGTAAGAGATCTCAGAGTCGGCCTCTACTACGATACACAGATGTGTCAAAGCGGGACATGATTAATACAGGCATTGATAATGCACATTGGAAGCAAGTCGCCGCTGAACACGTTCCATGGAGGGCAAACATCAGAAATTGAATAAAGACAAAGGAGAAAATGATTGCAGATAAGTCACACACAGAGCGTGTGAGGCGTAAGATGGTGCATGTTGATGGAAATGACCACGTGTTCACATGCACCCACTGTGAACGGACATTTACAGAGCAAATTGGCCTTATCAGTCACATTCGCTACCGCCATAGGTAAAAGTAATTATGCCTTTTTAAAGCAGAAACTATCGTCTGTCAAGACGGTAAGGTGCCCTCCATGCAATACGTTTAGCGGCGACTTGCTCCCAGTGTGCATTATCAATGCATGTATCACTCATGTCTCGCTTACACACATCTTTTTATCGTAGTAGAGGCCGACCCTCAGATCTCTTACTCATCTGTAATTCACCGAAAAATCAGATTGCTACTGGAACTATTAGTGTTGGAACTCTTCGCTGGCTGCTGAGGATGGGGACGGAGCGCTTATGGGAATGTCCCGAATGCTGTGATGTCGGTTCCTAAATCAATCAATCAATCAATCAATCACCGAAAAAGATGTCTTTTGGTATTCTACCATCATCCATCCTCCTAAGATGTCCCATCCATCTAAGTCTACGAAGACTGAGCATGGAATACACCATCACACAACCTGATTTTTCAAATACTTCAGTATTTGTGATTTTGTCTTGCCACTTAACACCAAGTATTCTGCGCAGACACCGCATATGAAAGCTGTTTAAACGTTTCTGTTGGTGTGAGTAAGTTGTCCAGGTTTCACTGCCATAAAGAAGAGTACTAAGGACACAGGATTGGTAGACGAGGACATTTGTTTTGGCAGTAAGCTTCCTGTTCTCCCAGGCTCTGTTTGCTAACATGTTCATTGTTGTTGCTGCCTTGCCAATCCTGATGTTCATTTCCTTATCTAGGGATAATTTGCTATTTACCTCTGATCCTAGACATGTAAAATGGTTTACTATCTCCAGTTCGGCGTCGTCAATAAAGATCGATGGTACACCATGTGCACCTTGTGACATAATCTATGACTTCTTTTTGCTAATTGTTAAACCAAATTCAGAACAAACATGGAATAATGCAGATAGTAGATGTTGTAATTCTTCCTTAGAGTGGGTTGTAATTGCAGCATCATCCACAAAAAGCAATTCTCTGATTAGTACCCTCCTAATTTTGGTCTTGGCCTTCATTCTCTGAGCATTATAGAGGCCGCCATCTGAGCGTGAATGAATGTATATACCGGCATTCTGATCAATCAATCAATCATGTGCCATGCCGGAAAGCGTGGGCGGTCATGACTCGCCATTTCACTCGATCACCAGCGTCGTGGATCAGCTCTGTATTCCTGTCTCGTCCATGCCATGTGGCCAAGCCATCCAGGTATTTTCCTCTCGGTCTTCCTCTTGGTCTGTTCCCTTCGATCTTGGCAGTTGTCACTAAGTTCTCCAATCCATTTCTTCTCATAACATGTCCAAAAATTTTGACTGTCTACGTCTAATTTCTCTGATCAATTTAAGATTTTAATTTGTCTCTTGTAGTACTTGGTCATTGGTTTTTCTGTCTGTCCATGGTATTCTTTGCATTTTCCTCAGACACCACATTTCTGCAGCCATCAGATGTTTTTCAGCTTGACTGTACATTGTCCAAGTTTCACATCTATACAAAAGAACAGGCTCTATGTATCCCCTCAACACTCTTTTTCTCGTTTCAATTGACATCTTTTTATTGGTCAGAATGTTTTTCATCTTGCTAAAGGCTGCTTTCGCCATGGCGATTCTTGTACTAATCTCTTCAAGATATCTCCCATCAGCAGTTTTGACTGTTCCGAGATAATTTTACCGATTCACTTGTTGAAGAATATTCCCATTTACTTGTATATTACATTGTGGTACTTCGTTCTTCCTAGTGACGACCATAACCTGTGTCTTCTCACAATTTAATTCCAACCCCAGGCTCACTGTGTACAACATCCGCGTCTACTAATTGTTGTAAATCTTGTGCATTGTCTGCAATCAATACTGTATCATCTGCATATCTAATATTATTGATGTTTCGTCCTCCAATGCTGATTCCATTTATATCTTCTATATTCTTGAAAATATCCTGATCACGAAAGGCATATTTCAGTAGAAGTGAAAAGTATATCCCAAAGAGGGTGGGGATAGTACACAACCTTGCTTAACTCCACTCTTGATTTCAAACCCTTCTGAAGTTGCACCATCTTGATTAAACCATTCATGCCTGTGTGGAACGATTCCACAATGGACAGAAGAGTTGGTGGGCAGCCAATCTTCTTTAGTGCCTTGAACAGACCCTCACGACTGACCAAATCAAATGCCTTTGTGAGGTCGATGAAGGCAACAAACATTGGTTGATTCTGTTCGCGGCATTTTTCTTGCATTTGTCGCAATGAGAATATCATATCAATGGTAGACCGGTTCTGACAGAAGCCGCACTGTGATTCGGGGTAGACTTGATATCCCAGGACTTGAAGTCTGCGCAGAACAATTCTGGCAAATACTTTCTCAACAATACACAGAAGTTGTTACATCCGCTCCGATCGCCATTGTTCTTGTACAGCGTTATGATGCTTGAATCTTTGAAATCCTGTGGGGCTTGTCCTTTTCGCCAGCATAGCTCTATTAGCTGGTGTATCTGTAGAAACAAATGAAGATCGTAAACTGATCAGAGACATTAGACGTAGACAGTCACAATTTTTTGGGCATGTTATGAGAAGAAATGATTTGGAGAACTTGGTGACAACTGGTAAGATCGAGGGGAACAGACCAAGGGGAAGACCTAGAAACAAGTATCTGGATGGCTTGGCCTTGTGGCATGGTCGAGACAAAAACACGGAACTGATCCACGACTCTGTTGATCGAGTGAGATGGCAGAACATGACCGCCCACGCTTACCGGCATGGCACATGATGGATGGATCTGTAGAGTGAGTGTGTCTTGCCCACTCCTGATTACCTCTATTGGAATCCCATTCTTACCTGGAGCCTTGCCAGATGCAAGTTCATTTATAGCACACTAGTTTGGTCTCACTTGAGTAAAGCTCTAAATAGTGCTCTACCCATCTGTCCATCTGCTGTTTCTTATCAGTTATGATTTCTCCAGTCAAGGTTTTCAGTGGTGCACATCTTTTTATAACTGGACCACAGGCTTTCATTATCCCTTCATACATGCTTCTGATGTTTCCCTTATCACTTGCGATTTGAATGGGCTCTCATAACTTGATCCAATAGTCATTCGCACACTGCCTGGCAGCCTTTTGACACCCTTCCTGGCTTGATTCAGCTCACTCAGGGTGTTACGCGTTGGTCTTTCCTTGTTTCTTAAGAGAGCTATCTTATTTTTATCAATCAAGGGCTGCAGTATCTGGTTGTTTGCCGCAAACCAGTCCTGCATCTTATGATCCACAGTGCCGTAAACCCCTACGGGTGGTTTATAAATAGTTTCCTTACGTTTACTCCACTTTTCACTTCCTGTATAATTTTCTAATGTATCAGTGAAAGCGTCTTCAAGTTGCTGTTGAAATTCAAAGCACTTTCCAGGATCGTGAGTGTTAATAATAATAATCCTGGGGCTAGATTTGTGTTTAGTTGTGTAGATTCTCTTTGGTCTCAGTCTAACCCTTGAAACAACCAAAGAATGATCCATATCACAGTCAGCACTGTGGTAACTTCGAGTTAATGATGTATGGTTCAGATGTTGTCTCCGTGTGATAATGAAGTCCAGCTGATGCCAAAGGCCGGATCGTTTCCATGTGACCTTATGCATCTCTTTTGTTTTTAAAAAGGAGTTTGTAGTACATAGGTCATTTCTAGTGCAATGCTCCAGCAGCCTTTGCCCATTTTCATTCGTGCGACCGTTGTTTCCAAGGCACACAGGCCATGAACTCGAGTCCTTGCCCACACGAGAATTGAAATCACCGAGCATATAAATGTAGTCGGATTTTGGAACTGCCTTGATCACAGCGTCTAGCTCATCATAGAATGTATCCTTCACATCATCAGAGGAAGCGAGTGTCGGTGCATATGCAGTGAGAATGGTGGCAAAACAACAAGAGGTTGCCAACCGCAGGGATAATAATCTTTCATTACCTCCATTTGGGATATCAATCATACCCAGTAGCGAATTCTTCACTGCAAAGCCCACACCATGTTGCCTTTCTTCTGCATGCCCTCTACCCTTCCAAAAAAAGGTGTAATTGTTTTCCCTGAGTGACCCTTCCTCAGCGAGGCGAGTCTCCTGCAGGCCCGCAATATCAATGTTAAGACGATTGAATTCGGCATCAATCACAGCCGTTTTTCTCATATCGTCAGTATTGGTCCAGTCAGTGGAAAATCCTGGACACATGATTCTTACTTTTCAGGTTGCAAGCCGTAGCCTGTGGTTTCTATTTTTCTTTTTATTAGTACCTAGTGCATTGGTTTTACAGCCTGCTATTCAGATTTTGTCCTAGCACCAAGCACCCATTGAAGCAGGCAGGCTGTGGCGGATCAGCACCCAATTGGCCGGAGGCTGCCCAGCTTGAGGCGGGCGGTAGCTGATCAGTGACACCTGGAGATGTCTCCCACCGTCAGAGGCAACGCGTGGCGCCCCATGTCTACGCCAATTGACAGGGACTTATAACCCGTAACAGTTGTCTCTCGCTTTGATTCCGAGATCAGTTAAGACCAGGTGTCAGAGTCCTAACTTTTTGCTCCTTCTAGCTCACTGGACTTGGACAGGCAAATTACAACATCTACGACACATATACTAATAACACATGAATGCAATCGGAAACTCGCAGGAGCTATCTCCTGAACAACATTTATTACAATATATATTACAGGCTGACAACATGGTCGCACTTCACGCTCAAACAATCGTTCAACACCAGCAGCCACGCGCTAGCTCACATGGGCGATATTTACACTGTCGCCCGTATGATCATTCGCAATCACAGCCTCACATCATCCCGCACATATCACAGTTAGTACATTCCTCGAATATCAATACACAACGTTCATCTCAGATATCAGTCACAACTCTCTCGTTCAATCGTTCTATCTCTCGCTATTCTTCACACGTCCGTCTCTATCCGCTGTCTCACACACACTGCCTCCGTCCTCCTTGACCTTCCCACATCACGTGGGTCTGTTCACGGGCTTCTTGCTTGACCGTCCGTTAGTCAAGCCGTGATGTCTCCTACTGCCCTTGACCTCAGCTATGCTTACACTGACTCTCGCTTACATACCGACACTTACACTATTGCTTACCTATAAGCCCCTGACACTCTCCCCCCGCACAAACAATGTGGCACTTTCTCTTGGAAATGTGACACATTCTGCTGTTGTTACTCTTGGTACATCTTTCTAACCTTGTCAGGGGATTATATGATCATAAGTCTACGCTTGCGTCCCTTTTTGCTCTGATCTTTTTTTCGAGATTAAATTACTATTCTTCTCTCTTTTTCAGTACTGAGGTTTCTCTCAAGGTTTTGTCGTGGTCTGGCAAATGTTCTGGTTGGGTCTATTCGTCATACCTCGTTATATTCTTCAATCCCCACTCCGTGACATTACATTCTGTTCATGTTTCTCAATCGATTCACTGTGTATTATCATCTCATAGTTATTGTGGCTATGCTGGTTTAAGGATTCTCCATTGATTCACGCCTCGAATAAGGCTACAACTTCCTCTTACAGCATTCTTAAATTTTCTCTCTATTCAGACGTGGTCCCCCTCGTCTCTATTTAATGCACCTTCATCGATTCTTTATGAGCACACTATGTCAATGTTGTGGTCATGGTTCGAATATACTTCATGTATATCATAGTCCCTCTTACCTCATCTTATGTCAGACCGTGAGTTGTTTCCCTTTTTGGGTACACCTCGTTTACTGTTGTGGAGAGTTCTTATTAATCTCTTTGGTTGGCATCACCCTGTTGGTATGTTCCTTCTTGTTACAATATTATGATGTTACTTCTGTACCACTATTGCTAAGCGTCATTCGTCGGGCTATCCACCATACGCGAAAGGAAGTTTGGTAACACTCGCGTATTGGGATTGCCAGGCGTTGATTCTCAGCATTACACCTTATACCTTTCACACTGTACTTACATTTATATTTACACATCATATTCTAACAATACTAACTAATATAATCATAAAATTAGACATTGGATGTAATACAGTTAATACATTTACAATAAAATATTCATCGTCGCTGCCTTTATACACGTATACTATTCTTGTCCTGTGAAAGTTATGCACACGGAATTAAATTATCAGTGTTCAATGTTCATTGTGGTGCTGAAATGTTTGGCATTTCTTCTTTCTGACCCGATTATTAACGTATTCTGTATATCCTGATATTGTCTTTCCTTCTGTATAGTGATTAAAACTTTTCACCAAGTTTGGACAATTTGTAAGTCCGTTCTGTAAAATTGCTGGAATTCACACATACAAAATATAATTATGAGTGTGGCCATGGTGTGCCTGTCTGTGACTGTCTTTGCCATAGTTTGTAGGTTGGCATCTGGTTCATTAAACTGTTCAATAGAAATCAGTGTCTGTACTTGTGAAGTTCTTGTCGTTGTTAGTCGATTTCAAAAGGTGGATTCTGTAGATACTCGTTTGAAACAAAGTCAATATGGGTATATCTTACTGTTTGATACCTGAAATCACATGTTGAGTCTTACTGTTCTGTCGATGACACTTTTCACGTTGACGGAACTTTTATGTTGGTCTGTACAATGGAGTGTGCTAGTATCATAGCGCTGGAGTCGTACAGCAGACAAGGCAACTATGGAGTTACTCGATCTACGGATATAAAGTGGGTTACGGTTAAAATTAATTTTCCGAAGGGTGGGGATTTTCAAATTTCATGTTGAGATCATTTTGAGTGCTATCTCCAAACCTGCACTCGTACATGTGTGTATACATTCAATAGTTCAAATAATAATAATACACCATGTATAGTTTTGAAATGTAATCGTGCATGTTTGTATGCGTTTCTGCAATTTGTGTATATTTTCCAAAATATGTAGGGTAATTTGTTGCTGATTTTTGTCAGTAATTCCACCGACTGATGATTTACATTGTTCAGCATAAGTATGTGTCTGAGTTGACTTGACATAGAGTTTATCAGTGGTAACAACAAACTTTGGTTCAACAGTAATAATATAAGTAACAAAGTTAGCTGTTTTGTCATGAGTAATATCATCTGTGTTGCGTCATGATGATGTGTGAATAAAATTGTTTGTGAAGACATTTGTTTTGCATTAACATGAGTAGTGCGAGTAGAATCATCCATTGTGTGCACTTGGGCATGTGTGTAGTTAACAGGGGGTACAGGAGGTATAGTATGTACCATGATGTTTTGTGATCTTTTCTCGCCCTTGTGAAATGCTTGTTATCTGTACCTTCTATTATTTGTTGATACACCCCAGTTTCTGTTTTTTCTTGTTGTGAGATGGTAATCAAGTTGGTAGGTACTTTGGTCTGTTCATCATGTTGTTGTATGATGAGTGGTGTAGTTAAGGCAGTGTTTGTTGTGGTGTTAACTTTCTGCCATGTCTGGGTTGTGGACTCTGTGTGGTCTATTACATTTAATACATTTCCAATTAATAAATCACAGCATGGATTGTCTAATAATGCGCAAGTTACTCTGCGTGATAGGAACGGTGATTTTATATTGGCCCATGCCATAGGATATTTTTCTATTGTCCCTGAAACAGTTCTGCAATAGATGTACTCATCTAGGTAGTCTTTAGGATCAGCTAGGGTCTTCCGAAGACCGATAAGACAGGACCCTGTGTCGCGTACACATGTGCATGCTGTGTCATTAATGTATCCCTCATGGAATGTTAGTTTTCCTAACGACAGTCTTGAGGTTTTGTTCATTTCCTCCCTTTCTTGTTGAGTATTACCCTCTTTAAATAAGGAATGAGGCTGAGTGATATTAACAACATTATTAAAATATGGTACGAAGTCTGTTGGGTAAAACTCAGTCTGTTCTGAATTTGCAGTGTTTGGTCTTGTTTTCGTCTCTGTGATGTTTACTTTTTCTAAGTTCTTTGCTGAACTGTCTGTTGTAATGTTTATGGCTGCATTTGCTTTTGCTTTCTGTATTCTTTTTACTCCTTCACATTCGCAACGTCTGTGGCCATACGCGAGGCAAAAGTGACATTTTGTTCTATATTTCCTTTGATTTACCTTCCCCAATTTTTGTGCTATAATAGTATTCAGGTATTCTTGATAAGTGGGATTCTTATCGCATATTCCATTTTCTGTATGTGGAGTGCTACAATGTTTGCACAGTACTGGTTTTGTTTTCTGTGGTTTGTTTTGACAATCTGTGGCTGCAGATGCCGTTGCTTTCACAGTACTTTTCTGTTGAGTGTTCTTAACCAGGTTTATACTTTGGTTGTAATATTCACGGCATTTTTCTAGTAAGTTTTTGATAGGTTCTGTGTTGTGTTCTTCTAAATATTTTTCGCATTCGGCTGGGAGTGTTGCTTTTAGTTTTTCTATTAGCAAGAAATTTATTGCTTCTTGATTGTTGTCTGTTTGTTTAATTTCAAATGTTAGCTTTCTGAAAAATTCTTCTATTTCCCCTATATACTGGATGAATGACTTGTCTGTGGCTGGTTTCAACTTTTGTGCCTCTAATTGTAGAGTCTTGAAAGAGTTCATATAGTGTTTTAATATTCTTGTTTTATAATATTCATAGTCCACCCTTGACAAATCAGGTATGATCTCTTGAAGTTTTTTGTGTTTTATTGGTAAGTGTCCTCTGTACCATGTCCCCCAAAAATCTTTTGGGATTTTGTAGTCTTGCATTTTCTTTTCAAATTTTTGTGTCCAGTCATGTATTAAGTCATGGTGTATCTTACAAGCTGCTTTGTTTTGTGCCCGTGTATCATCAAAAAAATCTAGCAAACTTTTGTACTGATTTGTGCCCCAGAAATGTGATTGGTATTCATCCTCCGACATTTTCTGTTAATTACTATTCAAATCTACTAATGATGGTATTTATACAAGCAAACCAAAGAATGCAGATTTGGGTACTTAGCAATCAAAATTAATCAATTTATCTTTATCTGCTGTTTACTCGAACGCTTGATGTACAGGAACGTGATTCTCGTGCTGGTTACCGTTGACCTGTTCTGGTTACGTCGGTCGCTTTGTAGAATTGAAACCTGCTGTGGAAAGAAATGATGTTATTTTCGTTCTGCTTTTTGTTAACAAATCTCCGATTTACAACTTTTTACAAAATTATGCAATTTATCTTCTTCTTTACATAAGTAGAGTTCTTTTATGCGTTTTACTTGGGTATGTGGTTCGTGTGTACTTCTGACACCATTATACCTGTCAGAGTCCTAACTATTTGCTCCTTATAGCTCACTGGACTTGGACAGGCAAATTACAACATCTCCGACACATATACTAATAACACATGAATGCAATCGGAAACTCGCAGGAGCTATCTCCTGAACAACATTTATTACAATATACTAAAGGCTGACAACATGGTCGCACTTCACGCTCAAACAATCGTTCAACACCAGCAGCCACGCGCTAGCTCACATGGGCGATATTTACACTGTCGCCCGTATGATCATTCGCAATCACAGCCTCACATCATCCCGCACATATCACAGTTAGTACATTCCTCGAATATCAATACACAACGTTCATCTCAGCTATCCGTCACAACTCTCTCGTTCAATCGTTCTATCTCTCGCTATTCTTCACACGTCCGTCTCTATCCGCTGTCTCACACACACTGCCTCCGTCCTCCTTGACCTTCCCACATCACGTGGGTCTGTTCACGGGCTTCTTGCTTGACCGTCCGTTAGTCAAGCCGTGATGTCTCCTACTGCCCTTGACCTCAGCTATGCTTACACTGACTCTCGCTTACATACCGGCACTTACACTATTGCTTACCTATAAGCACCTGACACCAGGGATGGAGTTATTGCCTCTCCATAGCACAAAGCCTGGGCTAAAATGTAGAGATCATGTGTTGCCCATGCAGCATGATCCCTCTCTCGGCCTGCCTAGTTCACTTCAGAGGAAAGGTAACACCTCTACATTTGGAACAATACAAGCTGCAGAAGCTTCCGGATTAGCAAAGCAATGCTCTAACTGTCCACCTGTCGGAGCTTCGATCCTAGACCAGCCGCCAACCAAGGCTTAGGGCCTAGTCTGCCCTGCCATGACATGTTGTCTTTATGTTGAATTTCTATGCACCAGGGTAAGGCTTGTACCCTCCCAAACTGCGCTCTTCCGCCCTAAGCCGTTGGCACAATGTGGGGTATCGGGTTTGGTAAGCGCCGCCCAAATAGGCGATAAGAGATAGCAGATAGTACCGTCTACTGCTATACGGTAGCTCAGTCATATCTGAGTAGGACCTGACACCAATTGTATATATATATATATTTTTTTTTAATTTGTGTGTGTGTGTGTTTATATATATATATATATATATATATATATATATATATATATATATATATATATATATATATATATATATATAGTAATAATAATAATAATAATAAATATAAATAAATATATAATATATATAATAAATTACAAAATTAGATACTACATTCTTGATCTCAGCCAAAATGTCATGATGCAAGAACATATGCTACATCATGATCTCAGCCAAAATGTCGTGATATAAGAACAAATACTACACTTTGATCTTAGCCAAAATGTCGTGATACAAGAACAGATCCTACACTTTGATCTCAGCCAAAATGTCGTGATATAAGAACAGATACTACACTTTGATCTCAGCCAAAATGTCGTGATATAAGAACAGATACTACACTTTGATCTCAGCCAAAATATCATGATACAAGAACAGTCTTCAGCACCCCCGAGGATGGATGGCAGTCTTTCAGGGACGCCGACTCTTAGCTGCATTGGTTAACAGTCCAATGTGCTGAATATTTAGGAAGTTTTGGTCTTTTACAGGCCTGACAAAAATCTGTATCATAGATGCAAGGGAATTAGCATCATTAAAAGAATAAAATATTTAATGAAATATCGAGGGGATATAGGAAAATGCTTTATAAAACTTTCACAAATCTTAAACAAATCCGTCAGTCTTACAAAATCTTTAAAGATAATTAAAAATTCTTATCCCATTACTTATGATGACTGTCGATAATTTCTATGACAATTTTATAAAAGAATAAGATAAATACAACAATTATTTAAATTACATAATATATTCATGCTACTTTTGTTATAGATGTTGCAATAGATTTTGCAATAGATGTACTCATCTAGGTAGTCTTTAGGATCAGCTAGGGTCTTCCGAAGACCGATAAGACAGGACCCTGTGTCGCGTACACATGTGCATGCTGTGTCATTAATGTATCCCTCATGGAATGTTAGTTTTCCTAACGACAGTCTTGAGGTTTTGTTCATTTCCTCCCTTTCTTGTTGAGTATTACCCTCTTTAAATAAGGAATGAGGCTGAGTGATATTAACAACATTATTAAAATATGGTACGAAGTCTGTTGGGTAAAACTCAGTCTGTTCTGAATTTGCAGTGTTTGGTCTTGTTTTCGTCTCTGTGATGTTTACTTTTTCTAAGTTCTTTGCTGAACTGTCTGTTGTAATGTTTATGGCTGCATTTGCTTTTGCTTTCTGTATTCTTTTTACTCCTTCACATTCGCAACGTCTGTGGCCATACGCGAGGCAAAAGTGACATTTTGTTCTATATTTCCTTTGATTTACCTTCCCCAATTTTTGTGCTATAATAGTATTCAGGTATTCTTGATAAGTGGGATTCTTATCGCATATTCCATTTTCTGTATGTGGAGTGCTACAATGTTTGCACAGTACTGGTTTTGTTTTCTGTGGTTTGTTTTGACAATCTGTGGCTGCAGATGCCGTTGCTTTCACAGTACTTTTCTGTTGAGTGTTCTTAACCAGGTTTATACTTTGGTTGTAATATTCACGGCATTTTTCTAGTAAGTTTTTGATAGGTTCTGTGTTGTGTTCTTCTAAATATTTTTCGCATTCGGCTGGGAGTGTTGCTTTTAGTTTTTCTATTAGCAAGAAATTTATTGCTTCTTGATTGTTGTCTGTTTGTTTAATTTCAAATGTTAGCTTTCTGAAAAATTCTTCTATTTCCCCTATATACTGGATGAATGACTTGTCTGTGGCTGGTTTCAACTTTTGTGCCTCTAATTGTAGAGTCTTGAAAGAGTTCATATAGTGTTTTAATATTCTTGTTTTATAATATTCATAGTCCACCCTTGACAAATCAGGTATGATCTCTTGAAGTTTTTTGTGTTTTATTGGTAAGTGTCCTCTGTACCATGTCCCCCAAAAATCTTTTGGGATTTTGTAGTCTTGCATTTTCTTTTCAAATTTTTGTGTCCAGTCATGTATTAAGTCATGGTGTATCTTACAAGCTGCTTTGTTTTGTGCCCGTGTATCATCAAAAAAATCTAGCAAACTTTTGTACTGATTTGTGCCCCAGAAATGTGATTGGTATTCATCCTCCGACATTTTCTGTTAATTACTATTCAAATCTACTAATGATGGTATTTATACAAGCAAACCAAAGAATGCAGATTTGGGTACTTAGCAATCAAAATTAATCAATTTATCTTTATCTGCTGTTTACTCGAACGCTTGATGTACAGGAACGTGATTCTCGTGCTGGTTACCGTTGACCTGTTCTGGTTACGTCGGTCGCTTTGTAGAATTGAAACCTGCTGTGGAAAGAAATGATGTTATTTTCGTTCTGCTTTTTGTTAACAAATCTCCGATTTACAACTTTTTACAAAATTATGCAATTTATCTTCTTCTTTACATAAGTAGAGTTCTTTTATGCGTTTTACTTGGGTATGTGGTTCGTGTGTACTTCTGACACCATTATACCTGTCAGAGTCCTAACTATTTGCTCCTTATAGCTCACTGGACTTGGACAGGCAAATTACAACATCTCCGACACATATACTAATAACACATGAATGCAATCGGAAACTCGCAGGAGCTATCTCCTGAACAACATTTATTACAATATACTAAAGGCTGACAACATGGTCGCACTTCACGCTCAAACAATCGTTCAACACCAGCAGCCACGCGCTAGCTCACATGGGCGATATTTACACTGTCGCCCGTATGATCATTCGCAATCACAGCCTCACATCATCCCGCACATATCACAGTTAGTACATTCCTCGAATATCAATACACAACGTTCATCTCAGCTATCCGTCACAACTCTCTCGTTCAATCGTTCTATCTCTCGCTATTCTTCACACGTCCGTCTCTATCCGCTGTCTCACACACACTGCCTCCGTCCTCCTTGACCTTCCCACATCACGTGGGTCTGTTCACGGGCTTCTTGCTTGACCGTCCGTTAGTCAAGCCGTGATGTCTCCTACTGCCCTTGACCTCAGCTATGCTTACACTGACTCTCGCTTACATACCGGCACTTACACTATTGCTTACCTATAAGCACCTGACACCAGGGATGGAGTTATTGCCTCTCCATAGCACAAAGCCTGGGCTAAAATGTAGAGATCATGTGTTGCCCATGCAGCATGATCCCTCTCTCGGCCTGCCTAGTTCACTTCAGAGGAAAGGTAACACCTCTACATTTGGAACAATACAAGCTGCAGAAGCTTCCGGATTAGCAAAGCAATGCTCTAACTGTCCACCTGTCGGAGCTTCGATCCTAGACCAGCCGCCAACCAAGGCTTAGGGCCTAGTCTGCCCTGCCATGACATGTTGTCTTTATGTTGAATTTCTATGCACCAGGGTAAGGCTTGTACCCTCCCAAACTGCGCTCTTCCGCCCTAAGCCGTTGGCACAATGTGGGGTATCGGGTTTGGTAAGCGCCGCCCAAATAGGCGATAAGAGATAGCAGATAGTACCGTCTACTGCTATACGGTAGCTCAGTCATATCTGAGTAGGACCTGACACCAATTGTATATATATATATATTTTTTTAATTTGTGTGTGTGTGTGTTTATATATATATATATATATATATATATATATATATATATATATATATATATATATATATATATATATATATATATATATATATATATATATATTAATAATAATAATAATAATAAATATAAATAAATATATAATATATATAATAAATTACAAAATTAGATACTACATTCTTGATCTCAGCCAAAATGTCATGATGCAAGAACATATGCTACATCATGATCTCAGCCAAAATGTCGTGATATAAGAACAAATACTACACTTTGATCTTAGCCAAAATGTCGTGATACAAGAACAGATCCTACACTTTGATCTCAGCCAAAATGTCGTGATATAAGAACAGATACTACACTTTGATCTCAGCCAAAATGTCGTGATATAAGAACAGATACTACACTTTGATCTCAGCCAAAATATCATGATACAAGAACAGTCTTCAGCACCCCCGAGGATGGATGGCAGTCTTTCAGGGACGCCGACTCTTAGCTGCATTGGTTAACAGTCCAATGTGCTGAATATTTAGGAAGTTTTGGTCTTTTACAGGCCTGACAAAAATCTGTATCATAGATGCAAGGGAATTAGCATCATTAAAAGAATAAAATATTTAATGAAATATCGAGGGGATATAGGAAAATGCTTTATAAAACTTTCACAAATCTTAAACAAATCCGTCAGTCTTACAAAATCTTTAAAGATAATTAAAAATTCTTATCCCATTACTTATGATGACTGTCGATAATTTCTATGACAATTTTATAAAAGAATAAGATAAATACAACAATTATTTAAATTACATAATATATTCATGCTACTTTTGTTATGACCCTTCGAATACTGTTATGTTGTTATATCCCTTTCCAGTATTTAAATTATATGTCTTCATGTAGTTTTATTTCGTACAAAACTGTGTGTATTTACAAGGCGCAGTCTGTGTTTCCTTTACATTTGCAAATACCATAAGACCCCAGATGTCAAATGAAGCAAGATTCTCTAATGTATGTGTAATGAATGCATACTTTTTATTATTATTCTGGAATTTAAAATGTAGCTGTACTTGATTTCATATAAATAAATTGCTGTTTTCGGTAATTGCAATTCCAAAGTAAAACTTACAGCGTATCCTGTAGAATATCACACTGGGATCCTCGTAAATTCTTCAGTTCAATAGATGGCCGCGTTGGTACTGGATTTTTACGAAAAAGGTCGTTCAGAAAGCAATAGCAAACTACTGAACGTAAAACTTGCCAAGACATCAACAACAGCTAAAAATGCTGGTGTTGACTGCAAATGTCTTGTAAAGGATATGCAACTTATTTTTTGTGTGTGCCCAAAATGCATCGTAGTTCATACACGTGCTATTACTTCTAATGCACTGGTTTGATTTTAGCTGTGGTTTAGATTTCCCTATTTTCAGCGTCCCTCGGCATTAACTCAACCCACTCCGACTTCTGAGGTACTTGTAATTTACATAGCCAAGTTAATGACGAGAAGTTAAAATGTTAGTCCAACAGACTGGTGTAGGGGTTGAACCCGCTATCTCGGTATCAGCACACCGGATGTTTAATAACGAACGCTCTTACCAATTCGGCCATGCTGGTCTCCTGTTCTACATATCATATTGAGGTTCTGGTAGCCCTACAGGCGCTGTCCTTGGGGGTCAGTCTTGTTTCTGTGTACTCGTGCTTTTATTGTTAATGTTACATTGTAACATCAGCAGACTCAACAAGAAGAACAAGAAGAACAACAAGGGGAAGAACAAAAACAACCAGAACAATAAGAACAAGAAGAACTACAAGCACAATAAGAATAAGAAGAACAACAACAAGAATGAGAACTACAAAAACAAAAACAACAGCAAGAACAAGAAGAAGAACAAAAAGAACAAGAACAATATCGAGAAGAACGAGAAGAACTACAAGGCCACTTGCGTCTATCTCCACGGTGAATAACCTGACGCTATAACCTTCATGTCTCAAGCTTGCGACCATGTCGCTGCATATCTCCATCTTATAGTTGTCCCTCGACTCTTGACTCGAACGGAACCATTCAGCCCCATTAGTACAAGCTGTTGAATCGACGGAGAGCACACTACAATGTCTTGTCGCATCTGAAGCTTCAGGATGTCCGCCGGATATTTTCCACGGTCCTGCAGGTCTACTGTCTGCTCCCAGTCTTCAGCGCCCCCGAGGATGGATGGCAGTCTGTCGGGGAAACCGACTCTTTGCTGCATTGTGTAACTGTCCAAGGTGCTGAATATTAAGGATTTGTTGGCCTTTCACAGGCCGGTCAAAAATTAATGTATATCCTAATGAATGTCTGTGCGATTAAATTAATAAAAATATTTAATGATATACGAAGGAGACATAGAAAAATAATTTATACAATTATCATACATCTAAAATAAAGCTTTACTTTTACACAAACTTTAAAGATAATTTAAAATTATTTTCCAATTATTTTTGATAACTGTCGCTGATTTCTATGACAATTTTATAAAAGATTGAGATAAATATAACACTTATTTCAATCACATAATACATTCATGCTACTTTTAATAATGTTCCTTGAAATAAACTTATGTTGTTATGTCCCTTTTCAGTATTTGAAATATGACTCCCTAAGTTTAATGTGGTTTTATTTCGTACAAAACAGTATGTATTTACAAGGTGCAGTCTGTGTTTCCTTTACATTCGCAAATATATTAAGACCCATGACGATTAATGCAGCAAGATTTTCTAATGACTGTGTAATAACTGGATACTTTTTATTATTCTGGAATGGCAAATGTAACAAAGTTTGAAATCATATCGATAAACTGTTTTTTTCGGTAATTGCAATTCCAAAGTAAAACTTACAGTGTATCCTTTACAATAACACACTTGGATCATCGTAAATACTTCAGCTCAATAGATGGACGAAAATGAATGTCTAAGAATATTGAATGTTTTTTTTATGATAAAAGGTTTTCATATGGTGCCATGTCACAGAAATGCATGAGTTAGGTTTCACTCACATAAAACACAAGTAGATGCTAAAAATATATTACTTTGTACACCTAAAAGTATCAGTAGGAAACGAACTAATCTGCGTAATAAAAATGCGTCACGAAAAGGCTTCATCTAACAACCCGAAGGATACCAGTTCACTTCGGCACGAAACATCGAGACATACACTACGTTGTTGAACAGTACACACACAGAGAAGCCAGTAGTTATATGAAAGAAACTGTTAGGATCCAAACTATGACTTACAAGAAACAATATACTGCGCATGCGTCTAAAAATAGTTACACCATTCAGGCCGTCTTTAGGTCAGCAGCAGTTAGCGGGGAACGAGAGAAAGGGCGTAGGACAGTTGAACATTCCACACATTTTACATATAGCCAGCAGTGTATCGGTGACTGACGTGCCCCAGCGAAATAAGCTAGAATTTAGTTCGTCCGGCTATATAGTGTGATGTATGTGGTTATGTCCGGCTATATAGTGTGATGTATGTGGTTATATAGTGTGATGTATGTGGTTATGTAGTGTGATGTATGTGGTTATATAGTGTCATGTATGTAGTTATGTAGCACTGCGAATAAAGCCATCGTTGAGTTTGACTGCAGACAAAGGTCTTGTTGAGTTTAAGCGAGAGACATCATGACAATGTCATCGTCGTGCGTAAGAGAGCCCAGAGGCTGGTTGAAGTGGTATTTTGTAATCAACATCCACTTAGACAACCTTCTGAACTACAAGCCAGTTATACGAGTCGAGAATCAAGTAACAGTGTAATCAATTCAACTTCAAGTTCTTCATCTTCTTCAGCGTTCCGAGCCATTGAGGTTCTCTGCTGCAGATACAATCCGTCTCCATTCGTCTCTCTGGTTGACCTTCTCTTGCCAGTCGCTGATTCCAAGTGCTTGTAGGTCTGTATGTATATTATCTCTCCACCGTCTTTTTGGTCTACCTCGGGGTCTACGGTAATTTATTTCCTGAGTGTAAGCGAGTTTTGTTTCCCTATTATCTTCCATTCTTTCTATATGCCCCAGCCATTGTAGTCTATTAGCCTTCATGATACCAGTGATTAGCGGGGTCTTAAACAGATCATAAATGTCTTTGTTACTTCTTCTTTTCCACTCTCCACTTTGTGTATCCCTAATGGGTCCAAAGATGCGTCTTAAAACTTTGTTCTCAAAGGTTTGTAACAAGGCTTCGTCTTCTTTCGTTGTACTCCAGGTTTCAGATCCAAACAGCACATCTAGTCTGATCAGTGTTTTGTATATTGTGATTTTGGTGTTACGAGATAGAGCATTTGATTTTAGTAGATGTTGTAGTGCTTAGTATATCTTATTTCCAGAATTTATTATAGTTTGTGTTTCTTCCCTTAAGATGTTGGAGCAGTTGAAGATTGTACCCAGGTATTTGTATGTTTCCGTTCTTTTAATGGTCATATTATCTATTTGTATATGGCCAGAGTTTTTAGCCATTCCTTCTCTTGAAATTACCATATATTCTGTCTTATCTTGGTTGATAACCAGCCCCATCTGTGGGGCTTTTTATTTAAGTGAGTCAATATTTCCAATGTCTTTTGTTAATTTTCCCATATAATATATCATCTGCACAACCAAACAGCTTGGATGTTCGTCCAATATCACATTCCTCCTTTACCTTCCTTACAACTTTCTCTAGAGCCAGATTGAAGAGTATCGGCGATAGTGCATCACCCTGTTTCAAGCCAGATGTTATTTGGAAAGGGTCTGATTTCCTGCCTTTATAAGTATCTTCCATGCATTGTCTGGTCATGTTGATTAACTTCCTTGGTATTCCAAATTCCTGGATAGCATTCCATAGACTATTCCTATGGACACTATCATAAGCCTTTTTAAAATCCACAAAAATGTTATGGAGATCTCTTTTATATTCCCAATTTTTTTCGGCTATTTGTCGTAAGATAAAATCTGATCTATTGTTGATCTGTTTTGTCTAAAACCCGCCTGGTAGTCACCTAATATGTCTTCTGAAGTCTATTTAGTAATACTGCGGATAGTATCTTATAGCTTGTGGACAGAAGTCATATTCCTCTATAATTTTCACATTGGAACTTGCCTCCTTTCTTAAAGATAGGTATCAATAACGACTCTTTCCAGTCATGGGGTAATTCTTCTGTCCTCCAGATTTTTATTATTAGTTCGTATAGCTTTAGATGTAATGCATGGCCACCTGCCTTTATAAATTCAGCAGCAATTCCATCAGCCCCAGTTGCCTCATTGTTTTTAAGTCGTGTGATTACATATAGAATTTCTGCAAATGCAGGTTCTTCAATTTGTGGTTCACACGTTAGAACCTCTTCCTGTGGGAAAGTGTTACTTGGAGCTTCACAATTTAGTAACTCAACAAAATATTTTTTCCATGTGTTGCACATTTCCTCATTGATATTTATCATATTCCCATTTTTGTCTTTTAAACCATATGTGTTGTGTTGGTGTTCTCGTTTCATTGACTTCAGTTCTTTAAAAAAACTTTCTGTATTCGTTTTTCTGGTGATTAGTTTACATATCTTTGATTATATTACTCATATATTCTCGCTTCTGCTGTCGAACTATTTTTGTAGCCTCTTTACATTCATTTCTATATTGCTCTTCCTTTTGGATGTTGTTGATGTTATTTAACCATAATGTCTGGCATTCTTTTTCCTAATGACTGCTTCTTCACATTTTTGATTGAACCATCTGTTCAACTTCAAATTATATCCAGAAAATCAAACTTCCTCCCATCTCATGTCACATAGGTTTGACCAAAGTGCACCGATCGTGCTTAATTGTATTTATGTTTTAAAATAAGGGCTCGCGGTTCCTCAGTGGGTCAGAGCCGCCCAATCAGATCCCACGTCCCTGCATGTCATTCGGACGACCGTCTCTACATGTGGCTCTGGTAAGATCAAGAGGAGATACTACACTTTGACCTTAGGCAATATGTCGTGATGCAAGAACAGATATTACACTTTGACCTCCATACCGGGCGTTAGTCGTCGTCCGTAAGTCGCACTCAGTTGCAGAGACCAAGAGGTGGGTCGAAATCAAGAGGGAGAATTGGCTTCCTAGCAGAGTGCGGCGCCATGAACGGGTCATGAGGAATGAACACGGAGAGACGAATGGAGGCGATGAGGCCGTGACTGGGGAGGAAGCTGGCTCCCCACGACCACAGGTGCTTAGGTAGTGTGAGGGCACAAGTTTAGTCTAGTTTATTATAGTCGACGGATCAACAACACGGCACACATGTGTAATCAATAAGTGCTCCGTTCTCCTTCTAACTCAACTCAGTGTACGAACTCCTAGCACTGGCGAAGGATCCTGAAACACTTCGGTAGTTTTTTAACTCGAAATTTTGCCCGGGCAGCGCCGTTAGACTACTCTTTTTCGATTTTCAAATTCCAATGGATTTTTTTTCCGTGCGCAACAATACAGACAGGTGTCCGATCTCACTACCCAGAGTCAATAAATCAATCATGTGCCATGCCGGAAAGCGTGGGCGGTCATTATTCGCCATTTCACTCGATCACCAATGTCGTGGATCAGCTCAGTGTTCCTGTCTCGTCCATGCCATGTGGCCAAGCCATCCAGGTATTTTCCTCTCGGTCTTCCTCTTGGTCTGTTCCCTTCGATCTTGCCAGTTGTCACTAAGTTCTACCCAGAGACCAGGGGAAATTTTGTTACTAGAAACCCACGTGAAAAAGTCCCAACCCTCACCGGGGCCTTAACCCGGGACTTCCAGCACTCGAGGCGGACGCCATACCTCGAGACCACTCAGATGTTCACCTCACTGAGGGAGGGAAGGCTTGAGAGTTGACATGTTCACAGCTAAGTAGGCACTAAGCTTTTGGTTTGCCGACTTTTACCGGAGATTTTTGTGCGTTAATTTTTGGGTGTTAGTTTTTGAGTCTCCGATTTACTGACGTTTAGATTACTCATGATGTTAAATTCCCCGATTATTTCAAGATCGAGTTAAAACAGACACTGATTACTTGATACAGTTTTTCCCACCCAGTTTTGCTTTGTGCATTCCTGGCGCTTGGAGAATCCTTGTTATACCCGTTAAAAAGGCTGTCTATTCTAAGCGGTAAGTAAACCAGTAAATACGGTATTATAAGACGTATTACAGTGTTATACTGTGCATTATTAAATTTAGCATCCATTTGTATGTGTATTTTGTAATTTTCGACCATTTGATTTGGCAATCAATGTCACACTGAAATTATGAAGATCACATGCTGTAATGCGTTATTTCAATGGCAGGAGATGGCAGTTTTTCTTGTCGTACTCAAGCTAGACCTAGAAGCAAATACCTGGATGGCTTGGTCTGGTGGCATCGTCGAGACAGGAACACAGAGCTGATCCACGACTCTGGTGATCGAGTGAGATGGCAGAGCATGACCGCCCACGCTTACCGGGATGGCACATGATGCATGGATGGACTCCAGCTAGGAACATTTAATATTGTTATGGAATATTCGTAGCGACTGCAATGATAATGAATGCATGTTTACATTCAACACCCATGATTGTATTTATGTGTAACTTTTTATCACTCTACACGGAGCAGATCATTGATAATTTTGCACATTTCCAACGTGACTTATTTTGTCAAAATGCATCTACGCTGACGGCCTCGCGTTGACAAGACTGCTCACGGTCTGACGTCATCACATTATGACGGGGAGATGTATATATCTGTGTATGCGCGTGTACATATATAAACTGGCAGAGTTATCTGTCCATGAGTTAGACCGCAGCAGTGGTAAAATCTCTTGCGACAGTATAACCCATAGTGGTGTGAGTGTGTAGGTAGGGTCACAAAAAGTGAAAAAGGTCAAAAGCATTTTTTTTCTATATGATTATATTAAATGATAATCAATCAGGTGCCGTCTCCACAATGAAGGTTGGCTGTAATGGATCTCCAACATTGTCTGTCTCTCGCCTTGACTGTACATTCTGTCAGGCTGATGTTCGCTAATCTCTTAATGTTATCCTCGCCACTTGTTCCCAGTACAAGTTACTAATGAGTCTGATGTCCTTTCCGTCTATTCCTATATCTTAAAGGCACGTAATTAGTCGTTCATGTTGTATTCTATCAAAAGATTTCTAGTAGTCTATAGAACATACATATATACTTTTTTGAACTTCCATATATTTTTCAAATTAACATCATCAAACAGATAATTGCTTCTCTGGTGCCGCTGTTTTTGCGGAACCCAAATTGTTCTTCAGCTACTTTCTCATCTATTTTATGTTGAATTCTTTCTTGAATGACCTTGAGGAGTATCTTAGTTATGTGGCTCATTAAGCTAATAGTTCTGTAATCCTCACAGACAACAGCTCTTGGCTTCTTAGGTAGTGTGATGAAAATTGATGTTTTGAACTCCTTGGGAATGTACACAGTATTATATATATATATATATCATTACATAATTCTGCCATAGTTCCAATGCCACAGCTGGATAAGGATTTTATCATCTCTGTTGTTATCTTGTCAGGACCTGCAGCCTTTCCTTCTTTCATCTTTTTAGTAGCCCTTTCTTATTTAGCCATTAATAATTTTGGTCCATCTTGAGTATTATACAATGTTGGTCTATTGCCCCTGTTGTCCCAGAATAAATCTTCTGTGTACTATGTCCATCTTTTTATTATGTAGTGTTATTAATTACAATTTCTCCATTCTTTCCTCTCTCAGGGGTTTCCGGTTTGGGTCAAGATGGCGGGAAGTGTTTTCTTCTAGCTTGACTTAAGACGGTTGATTGACGTCTCGACAGTTCGCCATCATAAAACTCCCCGTTGTTTCAGAATCAGATTTCTGGCTCTAAATGTTAGACGCTTCGCACAAACTTGTTGAATTCGCAGGATATTCTTAAACTGGTTATTGGAACATTAAAATTAACTCAGGTGTGTAGTGTGTGATGTTATGAACGGATACAATCTGGATATTCTCGACGTGTTTTTCTTCTGGCTTGGCTAAAGACGGTTGATCGACAATCCGTCAAACTATTTTCCGTTGTTTTCAGAATAAATTTTCGGATTTAATGTCACGATGCATCGCTCAAACTTGTAAACTCCACAGATACTTTCAAGATTGGATATTGGAATGTTAAAACTATGTACCAGACAGGGAAAACTACTCAGGTGTGTAGTGGTATGAATGAATACAACCTAGATGTTCTCGGGGAATTTGTGAATGGGGAATGTGTTGGTGGGTGGGGATGTGTGTGAGGGATGTTTGTATGGGTGGGGAGATTGTGCGTGGGTGGAGATGTGTGTGTATATGGGTAGGGGTGTGTGGTTAAGGGATGTGTGGCTGGGGGAATGGGTGGATGGAGGATGTGTGGTTGGGTGGATGATGTGTGGTTGGGTAGAGGATGTGTGGGTGGGTGATTGTATATGAGTAAGGGTGTGTGGTTAAGGGATGTTTGGTTGGGGGATGGGTGGGTGGGTAGAGGATATGTGGGTGGGTGAGTGTGTGCAGGTTAGGAGATGGTGGGGGATGTTTGTAGGTGCGGGCTCGGGATCTGTGAGTGGACTGGGGGAGATGGGAGATTATGTGGGTGAGTGCGGAATTTGTGTGTGGGTAGGTGCGGAATATGTGAGTTGACGGGGAGATGTGTGTGTGTGTGGCTGGGGAATGTGTGTTTGGTTGGGTGGTTGGAGGTGTGTGGGTGGAGGAGGATATTGGGTGAGTGATTGTTGGTGGGAAATGGGACGGGTAGAGGATATGTGAGTGGGTGGGGAGATGTGTGTAGGTGGGGGATGTGTGGGTTATTGAATGTATGTGTGCTTGGGGTGTGGGTGGATGGGATCTGTGGTGGGTGAGAGGTGTGTGTGGGTGGGGAGATGTTTAGGTGTAGGGATGTGGTGGATGGGTGGGGGAATGTATTGTATGTGTGTGTGGTTGGGTGGGGAAGTTGGAGTGAATGGATGTGTGGGTGGGTGGTGGATGTGTCTCATAACATAGTAATATGCATTGTTTATGTTTACAAAATTAATGTGACAATGTTTTTTTCCTATGCACTGTTGATGAAAGAAAGATGAATGATTGGAAGGGCCGAATGTAAGACGGGCCTGCGTGCCCAATTTGTTACCCTTTGAAAATAAAGTCTGTTCGTTCGTTCGTTCGTTCGTTCGTTCGGGGTTAGCGAGTGCAGGTGGACTGACTCAGGTAAAACGTGTCTTAACTACGAACAAAGACACATAATTTATTCAGGAAGAACTGACAACCATCATTCGAACGAAGTCGCTATCATCATATTCAAAACATGCGGAAAGATCACTAATCAGCTGGGAACCAGAAAAGGACAGAATCATAACAGCGCGTTATCAAACACAATATTTCAAGCTAACACTCATACAGTGCTATGCACCTACCAACGATGATATCGGCATTAACAAAGATAATTTCTACAACCAACTAATTGGTACCATCAACTTATCATCCAAACACGATATTGTTGCTGTAATGGGCGATTTCAACGCCAAGATATGGTCTGATAATAAGGGTATCGAGAAATATATGGGAATTCACTGTCTATGGGACATGAACCAAAACGGAGAGAGACTACTAGATTTCTGTGAAATAGCAAATCTGATAATAGCAAACTCTCTATTTCCGCATAAAAATAGAATCATGTGGAATTCGCCTGATGGTATCACAAAAAATCAGATAGACCATTTTTGCATTAGTGCCAAATTCCGTTCATCAGTACAAGACGTCAGAGCTTACAGAGGAGCAGATGCTGGTAGCGATCAAAATCGCTGCATAGCCAAGCTAAAAATAAAGCTTAAGACTCTGTATACAACACCCAGAACCAAGAAAATAAATTCACAGTCCCTACTGACTAAAGAGCACCAACTCGCATTCAACTCAGAGGTACAAAACATCTACGCTAACAAAGAAAGCATAACGAGCAATGCGAATAGTGAAAATAACATTGAAGAAAATTGGAATTTCCGAAAGAGACCTTGCTATATGCGGCAACAAACACAGTTGGCTACGTACAAAGACAGAAGAAGAAGTGGCTAAGCGATAACAGCTGGACGAAGATACAAGAAAGAAAGCAAGCAAAACTAACACTTCTTTCTACAAAAGACACATCTTCATATGAAACCCATAAGCAAAAATACTCCATATTGTATAAAGAATTGAAATCAGGCGCACGAAAAGATAAGTAGCATTTTATACACAGCTTGGTCGCCGATTCCGAATCAGCTGCCAAAACTGGAAACATCAAAACCGTATTCCACATCATGAAACAACTATGAAATCACTCACCTACACCAAACAAACCCATCAAAGACAAACAAGGTAAACTACTGATATCTGATGACCACCAAAAGCAACCATGAGCAGAACATTTCAAATAAATATTAAATAGACCGCAGCCTGACATTGTTCACAACTTGGATGGAGAAACCACCATTCCCCGACTAGATGCCTCCTGTGTGTCATTCACAATGGAAGAAATTAAAGCAGCCATAAAAAACAAAAGTGAAGAACAACAAATCTGTTGGTGAAGACATCTCAGGAGAAATGCTCAAAGCAGCAGATGAGAATACCTTACAACGTTTGTTACAGCTGATCAATGAAATCTGGCAAAACGAATCCCCACCACAACAGTGGAAGGATGGTGTAATTTTCAAAGTGCCCCCCCCCCCTCCCCCCCCCCCAAAAAAAAAGGTGATATGTCTGATTGGAGTAACTGGCGTGGTATCACCCTACTGTCAGTACTAGGAAAACTTTTTTGTAGCATGTTACTTGAGAGATTGAAAAAGTCTATAGATGAAAGGCTCAGAGAAGAACAAGCTGGCTTCGGACCAAAACCGTCATGTATAGACCACATTTTCATCCTTAGAATAATCATTGAAGACTGTAGAATTCCAGTCGAAATTAATCACTAACTTTGTCGACTTTCAAAAAGCCTTCGACAGTATCCACCGTCCTTCACTTTGGAATCTACTTAACATCTATGGTTTCCCTACCAAATATATCAACATCATAAAATCTTTCTACAAAGAGACACGTTGCTGCGTGAGAACAGAATCAGGAAACTCTGACTGGTTCACAGTGGAAACGGGAGTGAAACAGGGTTGTGTCTTGTC
>OY992893.1:10506530-10526530 GCA_963921405.1 Cepaea hortensis | reverse complement strand
TCATCATCATCATCATCATCATCATCATCATCATCATCATCATCATCATCATCATCATCATCATCATCATCATCATCATCATCATCATCATCATCATCATCATCATCATCATCATCATCATCATCATCATCATCATCATCATCATCATCATCATCATCATCATCATCATCATCATCATCATCATCATCATCATCATCATCATCATCATCATCATCATCATCATCATCATCATCATCATCATCATCATCATCATCATCATCATCATCATCATCATCATCATCATCATCATCATCATCATCATCATCATCATCATCATCATCATCATCATCATCATCATCATCATCATCATCATCATCATCATCATCATCATCATCATCATCATCATCATCATCATCATCATCATCATCATCATCATCATCATCATCATCATCATCATCATCATCATCATCATCATCATCATCATCATCATCATCATCATCATCATCATCATCATCATCATCATCATCATCATCATCATCATCATCATCATCATCATCATCATCATCATCATCATCATCATCATCATCATCATCATCATCATCATCATCATCATCATCATCATCATCATCATCATCATCATCATCATCATCATCATCATCATCATCATCATCATCATCATCATCATCATCATCATCATCATCATCATCATCATCATCATCATCATCATCATCATCATCATCATCATCATCATCATCATCATCATCATCATCATCATCATCATCATCATCATCATCATCATCATCATCATCATCATCATCATCATCATCATCATCATCATCATCATCATCATCATCATCATCATCATCATCATCATCATCATCATCATCATCATCATCATCATCATCATCATCATCATCATCATCATCATCATCATCATCATCATCATCATCATCATCATCATCATCATCATCATCATCATCATCATCATCATCATCATCATCATCATCATCATCATCATCATCATCATCATCATCATCATCATCATCATCATCATCATCATCATCATCATCATCATCATCATCATCATCATCATCATCATCATCATCATCATCATCATCATCATCATCATCATCATCATCATCATCATCATCATCATCATCATCATCATCATCATCATCATCATCATCATCATCATCATCATCATCATCATCATCATCATCATCATCATCATCATCATCATCATCATCATCATCATCATCATCATCATCATCATCATCATCATCATCATCATCATCATCATCATCATCATCATCATCATCATCATCATCATCATCATCATCATCATCATCATCATCATCATCATCATCATCATCATCATCATCATCATCATCATCATCATCATCATCATCATCATCATCATCATCATCATCATCATCATCATCATCATCATCATCATCATCATCATCATCATCATCATCATCATCATCATCATCATCATCATCATCATCATCATCATCATCATCATCATCATCATCATCATCATCATCATCATCATCATCATCATCATCATCATCATCATCATCATCATCATCATCATCATCATCATCATCATCATCATCATCATCATCATCATCATCATCATCATCATCATCATCATCATCATCATCATCATCATCATCATCATCATCATCATCATCATCATCATCATCATCATCATCATCATCATCATCATCATCATCATCATCATCATCATCATCATCATCATCATCATCATCATCATCATCATCATCATCATCATCATCATCATCATCATCATCATCATCATCATCATCATCATCATCATCATCATCATCATCATCATCATCATCATCATCATCATCATCATCATCATCATCATCATCATCATCATCATCATCATCATCATCATCATCATCATCATCATCATCATCATCATCATCATCATCATCATCATCATCATCATCATCATCATCATCATCATCATCATCATCATCATCATCATCATCATCATCATCATCATCATCATCATCATCATCATCATCATCATCATCATCATCATCATCATCATCATCATCATCATCATCATCATCATCATCATCATCATCATCATCATCATCATCATCATCATCATCATCATCATCATCATCATCAATCATCATCATCATCATCATCATCAATGAAGAACTTACTTTCTCACAGAATTCCACAGTTCCACAAAATGAATTCACTATTCATTTAACACACAATAGTTACATCATTCCCTGTGACTAAGCGTTAAGTGCTCTCTTTACTTAGTAGCTAAGCACATCACTGTCTTGTAAAACACAGGCTTGTAAATAAAGCGACACGCACAGGTGTAGATCGGCCTAGATTCTCAACTACGTTATCGATCCATTTCTCATTAGCGATGCAAAGTAAACCACATATTTAATGAGATTAGAACGATTGCGTTTTGTGATCAAGTACAAAGTTAAATTAATTAACAAAGTAAATACCTGAATTACTTGAACCAGGCTCCAGTCAGCTACCAGAACGGTTCATGGGCAAGCATGCCGTAATGGGTCGACAGTCAGCTGCATCTTGGTTGGGTGTGAGACGCTATTCAATAGGCCAAGCAGAGCCATGCGTCCTCACGCCTTGAGATGGAGAAAGTGAATGACCTTTCCAGCCGCATTTCTCCTACGTTCGTACCAAAGCGCACGAGAAACGAGTGCTTCTTGATGCAAGTCAACTTCACGGACAACCTTCATTCCCCGTACTAGAATTTCTAGATTCTTCTGCACGAGAATTTGTTGGTGCACCCAGCAACCCTGGTCACTCAAATCCAGGTGCTTCGAGAACCTACTAGACGGAAAATCCCATCGACTTCCCCCAGTCTATTAATAACCGGGAAAGTCCCTGGTGACGCGACGAATAGAGCCGAAACCTAGTAGACAAAAGACAGGTGAAGCGTCGTTTCGTCACAATAGTAGAAAATAAACCATCTCCAAAATGTTTCAGGACAAATTGGTCTCCAAATTAACACCGCAAAATTAATAACTATTGATCTTTCCAACAGTTCAAGCGACACCAAATTAAAGAACCATGTTCTAGAAAACGTCAACAACTTGACATACCTAGGAAGCAAAATGTCATCTACAGGAGACTCAACACCAGAAATATCATCTAGAATCGCACTGGCATCTGGTGCCTTCAATAAACTGTCAAACACCTGGAAGTCAAAGACACTCAGCAAACATACGAAACTTAAAATCTTCAACTCTTGTGTGATTCCAGTGCTAATGTATGGATGTGAGAGTTGGAAATCAACGGTAGCTTTAGATAAAAAATTAGACATATTTGAGAACAAATGTCTTAGAAGAATTCTAAACCTCCACTTGACAGATTTCAGAACCAATACGCAAATAAGACAAGAGACTAAGCTATATACTTTATCCAATTTTATAAGAAAACGCCGTTGGAACTACATCGGCCATATACTCAGAATGGACAAGACAAGACTCTCCTACCAAGCCCTCGTATGGTAACCGGTAGGGAAAAGAAAACAGGGAAGACCAAGAGAGACCCGGTGTAGAACCATCATCAGAGAAGGTTCATTCAACGGTCAAGAAAACATCCAGGATCTACCACAGGTAGCAGCGAACCGCCAGGCATAGAGAGCCATGACTTCTGCCCTATGCGCCGCCTTAGACTCAAGAGGAAAGACTAATCTTTTCTCTGATACAGCCGTTCCCTGTTATATAATTTTTCTTCTTTGTAAATCTTTTTATATGTTCATGTAATTCTTTCGAGTTGTGTTTTATTTCCAGATTCTCGTATTTCTTTGCATTGTTTCTGCAACCACTCTTCTTTGGCAACTCTGCACATGTGACGTATTTGTCAATCTATTAATATATATATATATATATATATATATATATATATATATATATATATATATATATATATATATATATATATATATATATATATATATATATATATATAAATTCGCATATCCTTTTACAGGACATTGCTGTCAACAGCAGCATCTTTCAGCTGTCTGTTGATTTCTTGGCAAGATTACGCTCAGTAGTTTGCCATTGCTTTCTGAGCGGCCGGCTCAGTTATCTCACAAGTCACCAGCGGGGGACGAACCGCTCCCAGTTCTCGCCCGCTACGAGACTCTGCGTGATAAACGGGATTACGGAGAAAGTGGTGTAACCCGTTGGCCAGAGAGACCGGCTATTAATATATACTGTGATTAAATGATTAAGCTGACACACACAAATATTAATTTTTTTTTAAAGAGCTATCCAACTATGCAGTTTATATAATTAATAATTGAAAAGAAATTTTGAAAAAAAAAGTTACTCAAGTGGCTAGACCTAAGGTCCAAGCACAAACAAGGACAACGAAATCGAGTGAACGTCTCGCACGGCTGGGGAAATATTCCCGGAGTCATGACCCAGACCTGCCCGCCTCCAGAGTATGTAAAGTAGGTAAATGGGGCAAAACATTCGGAGAAGGGGGGGGGGGGGGGACCCCACTTCTGATGATCAGAACCCCCTCACATGTTTACTTCTAGGCGGAGATTTAATCATTAAGGAAAATTGGCCTTTTACAGGCCGGAAAAAAATTCGAAATAAACGAAGACGAGACCATCGATACATTAAAAGAATAAAAATATTTCATGAAGCATCTAGGAAACAAAGTAAAATAGATTATAAAATTTTCAATTTTCTAAAATATAGCTTTTACTTTTATTGATTTTAAAGACAATTTAAAGTACTGACCATAATTTACATAGAAAGTGAAATTGCTAAAATTTTTCATGTCAATTTTATATAATATTAGATTAAATACTATAAATAGTTGTAAATATCATATTAAATGTATGTTAATGTTAGTTATTTCCCTTGAACTAACATATGTTGTTGTCTCCCTTACCATTAGTTCAAATTCATGTTTTCCGTTAATGAGATGTTGGTTTGTACAAAACAGTGCGTACCTACAAGGTGCAATATATTTGTGCTTCACAAATTATACTAAGGCATTTGATCAAGTAAAAGTAGTGTTTGGTGCAGGAGAGCCTGGCGTATGATGACACTACATCTAGCTTAAGAATGGAGGTGGAGGTGGTCAGTGCAGCTTTCCGCTGGATAGAAAACACGATACATAAACACATTGTGATTGTAACTGACTCAGAAAGCATGCTGAGAAGGGTGAGAACAGGCAAGCTTCGTGCAGAGTGGCTTGCTTCGCTTCGGAGGTCACGGGTAGCAAACATCACCTGGATCTTTTCTCCTGGGCATGCTGGTGTGGTGGGGAATGAACAGGCGGACAGATTGGCTGGCTCGGCAAAACTTGGTGGAGTATTGATACATGACAAGGCAGATGTGGTTGCGGTCTTGTGGGAGCACGTGTACACCTCGGAGGAGCAAATGGATCACCATGGTCTGGCAAGAATGAGACAGCGAGGAGTGACGAGGGGATCTGGACGACGCTCGACGCTCAGAGGAAAGGCGAGACGGACATATAATCAGATTGCTACTGGAACTATTAGTGTTGGAACTCTTCGCTGGTTGCTGAGGATGGGGACGGAGCGCTTATGGGAATGTCTCGAATGCTGTGATGTCGGTTCCTAAATCAATCAATCAATCAATCAAGTAAAACATAATGAACTGATTAAAATGTTGGAATATATCAACAATGATAGGAAAGACTTAAGAATCTCATCTCATCATATTCCTCTTGTACCATGCGGTGTCGAGGTGAAGTATAAACATCCCGAGAGTGCCCGGTTATGGGCTAGACTTAAGAATAAAAAAGAATATTTACTGGAACCAAGTAGCAGCAATTAAAATGGGAAGTAAAAAGGGTAGTTACGAAAAGATAAAGCTAGGAGTACGACACTGGTGTGTCTTGTCGCCGGATTTCTTTCCCTCTATAGCGTAGTAATAATGAGAGAGATAAAAGAGAAGAAAGGAATACTAATCGGAGGTTATAATATAAACAATATACGCTATGAAGATGACACAGTATTAGTGGCAGATAATGCAACATACCTACAACAATTGTTGGACATTTGAGTAACAGATAGTGCAAAGAAAGGACTCTCCTTGAATTGAATATCAAGAAAACAGTAACAATCATGATATCAAAGAAACTGGTGACACCAACTTGTGACATAAAAATAGAAGGGAAAATTCTTAACCAAGTGGATAACTTTAAATAGCTAGGGACATTTATAACATCGATGGAAGATGTACAACAATTATTAAGAGATGAATAGGTCAGGCAAAAGCCGCATTTCAGAAAATGATGATTATCTTATGCAATAATCATTATCAATGAATGTAACAAAGAAAGTGCTGAAATGCTACATAGAACCAGTTTTGCTGTATGGCAGTGAATCTTGGAATGTAAATGAACAAATTAGGAAGAACTAGAAGCAACAGAGATGTGGTTTTTCAGACGAATGTTGTGAATTCCTTGGAATGCCAGAGTAACTAACAACGATCGCCTGAAAGAGGCTAATGAAACTAGAACACAATATGCAACAATAAGAAAGAGACAAAATGCTTTCTTTGGTCATGTGAACAAACGAACGAACGAACGAACGACAATCTTTATTTTTAACGGGTTAAGAATTGGGCACGCAGGCCCGTCTGACATTCTGCGCTTCTGCCCTTCTGCCCTGTGATGAGATGTGAGGTACTGGGAAACATCGTGACAACTGGAAAGATCGAGGGGAAAAAGATGCAGAAACAGACCAAGAGAAATGATGCTGTATGATTTGAGACGGAGACATGGAGGAATATCATCAGTAGAGTTGATCCAGAACACCAAAGACCGAGATCTGTGGAGAGCCATGAACGCCTATGCTAGCTGGCAGGGCACTTGATGGTGATGATGATGATGATGATGATGATGATGATGATGATGATGATGATTAATGTGTGTTTTCCTTTACATTTGCAAATACAACAAGACCCCAGACGTCAAATACAGCAATATTCTATACATGTCTGTTTAATGACTTCATATTATTTATTATTATAGAACGGCAAATGTAGCCATGTTTGAATTCTTATCGATAAATTGTTCCCCCCTCCCCCAGTAATTGCAATTCAAAAGAGAAACTTACTATCCTTTAGAATAACACACTTGGATCATCTTACATTCTTCAGTTCAACAGATGGACGGAAGTGATTGTATAAGAAATGTTGAATGTTTCATATAAAAGAAGGTTTTCATATGGGTTTGCCCAAACTTTATCGATCCCGTTTAATGGTTTACGTTTTTTTTTTTGAAATACGGGCTCTCGGATTGCCCAGGTGTCAAAGCCGCCCCTTCATGTCCCATGTTCCTGTGTGTCATATGGATGGCAGCCTCTGCATGTGACCCTGGTAAGGTCGAGTGCATATACTACACTTTGATCCTAGTCAAAGTGCCGAAAGCCAGACCCATTCCATATCCACAGTGCTCAATGATAAGTCGACAGCGCAGTCGAAGCTGCCAAGGCATCACTTAAACTGAAGGAAGTCATGTGGCACACCCAGTCGTATAGAATGGGGTTCGGGAACCATAACAGAGCTCCGATATGGCGAAGGACGACCACCAAGGAACCCAGAGACATGGTGGTTCAAGAGATCTGCGAGGGAGAGGACGAAAATAGAGTAGAAATGGCTACCCAGCAGGAAGTGCAGGGCCAGTGTGGATGTCATGGGAAGAGATACTGCAGAAGTCCCTAACATGGAATGAGATATGGCGTATGGCACCACTGCTCTTAAGTTTCGTTGTCCGATCCCTCTACGATGTCTTGCCATCAGCTGCCAACTTGGTCAAGTGGGGGAAATCCACCGACCCGTCCTGTACGGAGTACGTATTGTCCGCAAGTAAAGTCGCACTAACCCAAGGCCGATTCACTTGACGCCATAATAACGTCCTTACTGAGTTGGCGGTCATAGTGGGTGTGGCCAGAACACAGGCGAACAAAGCGGCCAGGCCCAGCAATCAATCAATCAATCAATCAACCAATCAATCATTCAATCAATTAATCATATGCCATGCCTATAAGCGTGGGCGGTCAAGTTTTGTCATCTCACTCGATCACCAGATTCGTGGATTAGCTCCGTGTTTCTGTCTCCACCATGCCACAAGGCCAAGCCATCCAGGTATTTAATTTTTGGTCTTCCCCATGGTCTCTTCCCTTCAATCTTGCTAGTTGTCACCAAGTTCTCCAATTCATTTATTTTCACAACAAGCCCAAAAATTTTGACTGTCTACTTCTAATGTCTCTAATCAGTTTACATTCTTCATTTGTTTCTTGTAAGACTTGTTCATTGGTTTTTCTGTCTGTCCATGGTATTTTTTCCATTTTCCTTAGAAGCCATATTTCCACAGCCATCAGATGTTTTTCAGCTTGTCTGCTCATTGTCCAAGCTTCACATCCATATAAAAGTACAGGTTCTATGTAGCACTTCAAAACTCCTTTTCTAGTTTCACTTGATATCTTTTTATTGGTCAGTACGTTTTTCATCTTGCAAAACACTACCTTCGCAATGGGACTTCTTGTTCTAATCTCTTCAAGGCATCTGACATCAGATATTATGACTGTTCCGAGATAGCTGTACCGTTTCACTTATTTAAGAATGTGCCCATTTACATGTATATTACATTGTGGTATTTCTTTCTTCCCAGTGACGACCATAATCCGTGTCTTCATACAATTCAATCTAACACTAGTTGTTCACTGTGTGCAACAACCCCATCTCCTAAATATTGAGGGTCCTGTTCATTGTCTGCAATCAAGACTGTATCATCTGCATATCTAATGTTATTGAGGTATCGTCCCCCAGTGTTGATTGCTTTCGTGTCTTCTATATTTCTGACAATATTTTCACTGTACAGGGAAAAAAGATCTGGAGACATTACACATCCCTGTCTCACACCTCTCGTAATAGGCTGATATTGACCTACTTCATTATTAATTCTTATGGCAGCTTGTTGGTTCCAATATATGTTTTTTTACAAGTCAAAGGTCTATTCCAATGATTTATAGATCTTCAAGAATCCTAATAATGTCGACATGTCTCACTTTATCGAAAGCCTTTGTGTAGTCAATAAAGCAAAGGTGTAGATCTTTGTTTACTTCTATAGAACGTTCAGTTACTGTTCTCAGTATATACACAAGATGTAATGTACCCTTATTGCGGTGGGAACGATTAGTAGTATGTTGTACGACACTTCCCGAAGGATGTTTTCATTGTGATGAATTCCAGCAGCTCGTGGGCATTCGTTTGTGGGGGAGACTTGGAGGAAACGAAGGTCACGTAATATAAAGTAGGGAGTACTTAGGCGTACGATGGTAGTATGCTTTTGCCTTTGAAGTTGGTGGGTCGAGCAGTCTGTTGTACTTAAAAGTACGCTGTTTGCAGATCCTCTATCGATTATCCTTTGACCGATAATCAAATGCAAACAATGTTGATCTCTGGGTACAACTATGTTGTTGCTACAATACAGTGATTAAATCCATACTGCCGTTTGAAATGGTTGCAACCATGCGTCATGGAGTGTCTTCCTCAGACACTCCACTCAGATATCTATCCCCAAGAGACGTCGTTGCTCCACTCCAACGGGTGTTTCCAGGTTGGTTAAACAGGAACAGTAGGTAACGCACATGGTAATGCCCAAGGGACCAGAATAATCACTGGCACCTTGCCGTCTTGACAGACGATAGTTTGTTATATTGTACTTCAAAACAGGCATAATAACTACACCCCTATGGCGGTAGCTAATGTGACTGATCAGCCCAATTCGCACGGTAAGTGTTCGTCCACAATGAACACGTTGTCATTTCCATCATCACGCACCATCTGACGTCTCAAACGTTCAGTGTTTGACCTGTCTGCAGTTGTAGAATCAGCTTCCGACGAATTCATGCACTTGACAGATAACTAGACACCTTGTCTTGAACCCAGTGAGCATTACATTGACATAGTCATTGTTGTGCTGGGGGCGAACGTTTGGTCAGTAATGGGACATGGAGGTAGCTGTGTGCCAACGTGTGGTTAGTACTGGGACATAGATGGATAGTGAAGACACAGAGACAAGCCAGCAACAGATACAAACATATATATATATAGACAGACAAACAAAGAGACAGATTTGCACATAGGTAGGCAGGGAGTAAGGTAGTCAAGTAGACAAAAATACAGGTAGACAAAAAGACAGATAGACAAAAGACAGACAGACAGACAGACAGACAGACAGACAGACAGACAGACAGTTAACTAACTAACTAGACAGACAGACCGTCAGGCAGTCAGTCGGATAGACCGAAGGGCGGGCGGGCGGGCGGACGGACGGACAGACGGACAGACAGACAGACAGACAGACAGACAGGTATGTAGGTAGGTAGGTAGGTAGATAGATAGATAGATAGATAGATAGATATATAGATAGATAGATAGATAGATAGATAGATAGATAGATAGATAGATAGATAGATAGATAGATAGATAGATAGATAGATAGAACCTCTAAACATCACAAACGAACATCTTGTGACACAAACCATAAATCATCATCATCATCATGTTACTTTTCTCCACGGCGAATAGCCTGACGGTATATCCTTCCTGTCTCAGACTGGCGACCATGTCACTGTATATCTCCATCTTATAGGTGTGCTGCTCTTGTGAGGGTAAAACCGTGGGCAGCTGATTTTGCGGCTGACTCCGTCACAGGACTATCAATCTGAACCGGCGATTGACCGTAATGTAACTTAGTTGAGGTTGATCGGGCTAGGGGTAATTTTAGCATCGAATCGTGTTGCTCCTCGACTCTTGACTCGAACGGAACATTCAGCTCGATTAGTACTAGCCGTTTAATCGACGGAGAACACATTACAAAGTCTTGTCGCAACAGGCCCCTGGCAAGATCAAATGCAGGAACAACACTTTGACCTTAGCCATAAAGCCGAGAAGCCAGTAAGAAAATTTGGCCTTTCAAAGGCCGGAAAATTTTTTTCTAATTAACATCAGGTTTGGCGTGCCATTAAAAGAATCAAAATATCGAATGAAACATCGAGGAAACATAGCAAAATAGTTTATAAAATAATCAACCATCTCAAATAAAGCTTTTATATTTACGGGCTTATTAAAAGTAATTTAAAGTGTTACCGGTATTTTTATAATGAATATAGCTGTCGTTACTATATATAAAAAATTTATAAAATATTAGATAAATGCTATAAATTTTTGTACTCATGAGTCATTGTTGATGCCTATCTTTGAGAAAGGAGACAAGTTCCAATGTGGAAATTATAGAGGAATATCACTACTGTCCACGGGCTATAAGATACTATCCGCAGTGTTACTAAATAGACTAAAACCATATTCAGAAGACATATTGGGTGACTACCTGGCGGGTTTTAGACAAAACAGATCAATAATGGATCAGATATTTATCTTACGACAAATAGCCGAGAAACATTGGGAATATAAAAGAGATCTCCATGACATTTTTGTGGATTTTAAAGGGGCTTGTGATGGTGTCCATAGGAATAGTCTATGGAATGCTATGCAGGAATTTGGAATGCCAAGGAAGTTGGTCAACATGGCCAGACTATGCATGGAAGATACTTATGATATAGTAACATATAAAGGCAGGAAATCAGACCCCTTTCCAAATAACATCTGGCTTGAAACAGGGTGATGCACTATCGCCGCTGCTCTTCAATCTGGCTCTAGAGAAAGTTGTAAGGAAGGTAAAGGAGGAATGTGATATTGGAGGAACATCCAAGCTGCTTGGTTATGCAGATGATATAGATATTATAGGGCAAAGTGAACAAAAGACATTGGAAATATTGACTCACTTAAAGGAAAAAGCCCAACAGATGGGGCTGGTTATCAACCAAGATAAGACAGAATATATGGTAATTTCAAGAGACGGAATGGCTAGAAACTCTGGCCACATACAAATAGATAATATGACCATTAAAAGAACGGAAACATACAAATACCTGGGTACGATCTTCAACTGCTCCAACATCATAAGGGAAGAAATACAAACTAGAATCAACTCTGGAAATAAGATATACTATGCACTACAACATCTACTAAAATCAAAGGCGCTATCTCGTAACACCAAAATCACAATATACAAAACACTGATCAGACCAGTTGTGCTGTATGGCTCTGAAACCTGGAGTACAACGAAAGGAGACGAAGCCTTGTTACAAACCTTTGAGAACAAAATTTTAAGACGCATCTTTGGACCCATTAGGGATACACAAAGTGGAGAGTGGAAAAGAAGAAGTAACAAAGACATTTATGATCTGTTTAAGTCCCCGCTAATCACTGGTATCATGAAGGCTAATAGACTACAATGGCTGGGGCATATAGAAAGAATGGAAGATAATAGGGAAACAAAACTCGCTTACACTCAGGAAATAAATGACCGTAGACCCCGAGGTAGACCAAGAAGGCGGTGGAGAGATAATACATGTACAGACCTACAAGCACTTGGAATCAACGACTGGCAAGAGAAGGTCCACCAGAGAGACGAATGGAGACGGATTGTATTTGCAGCAAAGAACCTCAATGGCTCGGAACGCTGAAGAAGAAGAAGATATTGTTAATTCATGCTGATGTTAGTAATGTCCCTTGAACTAACGTATGTTGTTATGTCCCTTACCAATAGTTTATATTCATGTCTTCCGTTAATGTGGTGTTAGTTTGTACAAAACAGTGTGTATCTACAAGGTGCAATATATTTGTGCGTCACAGATTATACTAAGGCATTTGATCAAGTAAAACATAATGAACTGATTAAAATGTTGGAAGATATCAACATTCATGTGAAAGACTTAAGAATAATAAAGAATATATTATTGGGTTTGCTCCGTGGCGAAGTAGTTAAGCCGTTTGACTTGGGCTGTGAAGGTTGTAGGTTCGATTCCGAGCGGCGTCCTTCGGTTTCACGAGTGAAATATTTCAAGAGACACCTGAGGGTCGTCGCTAGAGCTACGGAGTTCGTGCTGTGTGCGACGCTTTCGCTCGCTGCGGAAAGAGACCGAGCCATATGGAATAAAATCTGGTGTAATGAAGTCGACCCTGTCGACTTTAAAGCGACTTTTTTTTATGAATATTTACTGAAACCAAGTAGCAGCAATTAAAATGGGAAATAATGAGGGCAGTTACGAACAGATAAAGCTAAGCTTACGACAGGGGTGTGTCTTGTCACCGGACCTCTTCTCTTTCTATATCGAAGTAATAATGAGAGAGATCAAAGAGAAACCAGAAATACTAATCGGAGATTATAATATAAACAATATACGCTATGGAGATGACACGGTATTAGTGGCGGATAATGCAACCGACCTACAACAATTGTTCGACATTGTAGTAACAGAGAGTGCAAAGAAATGGCTATCCTTGAATATCAAGAAAACAGTAACAATGATGATATCTAAGAAAATGGTGACACCAAAATGTGACATAGCAATAGAAGGGACAATTCTTAAACAAGTGGATAATTGTAAATACCAAGGGGCATTTATAACATCGATGGAAGATTTACAACATAGATTAAGAGCAGAATTTTTTTTTTTAATTTTTAATTTAAATTCGCATATCCTTTACAGGACATCGCTGTCAACAGCAGCATCTTTCAGCTGTCTGCTGATTTCTTGGCAAGATTACGCTCAGTAGTTTGCCATTGCTTTCTGAGCGGCCGGCTCAGTTATCCCGCAAGTCACCAGCGGGGGTAGAACCTCCCCCAGCTCTCGCCCGCTACGAGACTGCGTGATAAACGGGATTACGGAGAAAGTGTTGTAACCCCTCGGCCAGAGAGACCGGCAAGAGCAGAATAGGGCAGGCAAAATCTGCATTTCAATAAATGAAGATTATCTTATGCAATAAGTCTTTATCAATTAATGTAACAAAGAGAGTGCTGAAATGATATATAGAACCTGTTTTGCTGTTTGGCAGTGAATCTTGGAATGTAAATGAACAAATTAGGAAGAACTTAGAAGCAACAGTGATGTGGTTTTTGAGATGAATATTGTGAATTCTTTGGACTGCCAGAGTAACTAATAACGATTGCCTGGAAGAGGCTAATGAAACTAGAACACTATATGCCTCAATAAGAAAGAGACAAACAGCTTTCTTTGGTCAAGTGCAGCATCACACTATTTACCCTCTCTCCGGAACAAAAGGCAGGGATCATCCAAATAAATGGAACACCCCTAAGAGAAGATAAAGAACCAACATACCTTGGTGTAACATTCGACGACAGGCTGACATGGAGAAAACACATAAAAAAGCAGTAGCAAATGCCAGAAGGAAAATAGCCATCAAGAGAAAGCTAAGTGGAACCACATGGGGAGCCAGTGGTAAAATATTTAGCAAAGTTTATCAACAGAGCATACGACCACACCTGGAATACGGGTCAACAGAGTGGTGTTCAGCATCAAAAACCACACTACAGGAGCTGAACAAGGTGCAAAATCAAGCACTTAGAGTCACCACAAGAGGGATGAGATCAACCCCTATAGTAGCAATGGAGAAACTGGGGAGCACACAAGCATCGAGAGAGCGCAGAGATACGAAAACACTAATACAAGCAGAAAAGTTCCTCAGCTTGCCAGGCCACCCTATGAAGAACCGATTTGAAAACATAGCTATGGGGCGGTTGAAAAGAAGTAGTTTTATCCACTAAGCCAAACGACTCTGCAGAGAAACCGCCGATCTTCCCACAGTTGGTATCCCCCTGACAACTATTCCAGAGCAAACTCCATGGAACGATGAACATAGACTATCGCTACAAATCCAAACAAAAGTGAGAGGAATATTTGACAAGGAAGAACAGAACAGTGTACAGCGCAGAACAGCCAATCTCAGCTTCCTTGATGACGAATACCCACAGGACCTCTGGATTCGAGTCTACACAGATGGGTCAGCACAAAATGCTGTTCGAATTGGTGGAGCGGGGGTGTAGATAGAATACCCAAATAATACTAGGGACACGGCCAGAGTTCCAACAGAAAAGTACTGCCATAACTATGATGCTGAAATTGAGGCAATCAAGATAGCAACAGTGCCATGGAAAGAAATGGTCTATCTCGACCAGGGCAGATGACATAAACTAGGACGAGCCGTACTATTGATGCTGCCCGCCTTCTTGAGTTTTCAATCAATCAATCAATCAATCAGTCATGTGCCATTCGGAAAGCGTGGGCGGTCATGATTCGCCATTTCACTCGATCACCAGAGTCGTGGATCAGCTCAGTGTTCCTGTCTCGTCCATGCCATGTGGCCAAGCCATCTACGTATTTTCCTCTCGGTCTTCCTCTTGGTCTGTTCCCCTCGATGTCTTGAGTTTTACGCCATGAATTTTCCGGCTGGTAGAATCAATCCCGCTAGGTGCGGGCTCTCCGTTATGTATATTCTTAGGGTTGAAGGTTGTCATTGCGGCGCTCGTACACATGTCTGTTTCTGTGTGCGTCCAGAATATTCTATGAGCGCCGATACTGTAGCAGTGACGACAGCTGCTTCTTGAAGTCTGTCATGTAGCAATGCAAATGACAGTGAGGCAGGCAATTGATGAGTTAGCGCATCAAAGAAGAAGATAAAAAGTGCCACAAATGGTGAACATTGTGACACCAACATTGAACGCAATTTAGACGTCAGGAGAGGACGTCACCTAACTCCATAACGGCTTAAGCATGAGTGGTGTGCCAGCTTACAAGGCGATAGCATGTGTTTTCAATACCAGTCTCGGGATTCAAACCGTTCCTAATTCATAAGTCACCAAAGGCAGCATTGGCCGTTGGAGTTCGATTATGGTGAGCTCCGGTTGAAGGTAGGCCAGTATATTTGATTTGCATTATAAAGACACTAGGCGGCTGGCCCTGTTCCCAACACTCTCACTGGTCTGTGGAGATGATTTCTGATTGAAGAGCGGGAGTGCATGGAGAGAGAGAATGACTGAAGTCGGCATCAATCCCACACTCATCACCGTAGTCTGAGATCAGCTGTAGTAAATACATTGCAATTCACTCCATCAGTATATTCGTTGAGTCGTTGTTTTGAAGTTCATATGGTTACCCTGTCCGGTATCAGAATGCCTCAATATATGCTGTCGTGTACCATGATGCCCAGAGCCACTTAGATCTTGAGGTGAGCTTGCTGCATTATAGAGCCTGAACTCTTATCATTGTAGAGAGGAAGCAACGTCACCTCATGACATGGGAGCGTCGTCCGAAGAGATTTGAACCATTGGTTTTGACATGAGAGCGTCGTCCAAAGAGATTAGAACCAGTACCTCTTGACATGGGAGCGGTCATATTCTCAGTCTGATAAAGAAACACATTCATGAACACACAACTTATCTGTAAATGTGAGGATCATGCCGATCAATAACTGGTGATCAAGTGGCGCATCCTCGGTTGTTTAATTGTCTTATCATCTTATAAATGATTAACCGCACTGTCAGTGTCAGTTGGAGACCGTTTTCTGGATGCTAAAGAGGAGGTCTGTACTATACTCAATGATCTGAGAGCCGTATATTGACATTATGGCTCTGATTGTTGGCCCAGATAGAGAACATTTACTCGCATGGTATTATACTCATTCTAGCAGCGAAAAATATAGTCTAATTATACTATATTTGGAAAAAACTATCAATTACCATTTTGGGATCAAAAATAGATGTCACTATACATAGGAGACACACTTGATACGGAAGATTTTTATTAACTGATTGATATCAAGATCTGCAAAGTCAGTGATTGTCGGATCTTCATTGGGTCACCTTCTCTGGTTGATTGTGTCGTGTATACCAACAACAGTTCGTCACAGTGACATATGTTCTACGGAAATCGAATTTTTGTTTTTTCCAGTGCTATTCAAGTGTACGAGATAATCAACGCCTCGCTGAGGCTGTATCAACACAGTGGTTATCTTAGTGCATATCGACAGAGCATTACAAAATATTGCTAAACCTGATAGCTACACTGAGTAGCAAATAACACTCACATCAGTCAGGCTCCTTCTAGGGCTGATCACAGGCATCGTGCCTAGGGTGTTATTCTCGTAATTTGTTTAACTTAAGACAGCTCAATGTGTTAAACTTGTACGGAAACCTGATGAATTAACGCCCAAGTACAACGAAATGGACACAGTGATGTCATTTATGAAGGTACACAGACCTTGGATTTCAGGAACGTACAGATAAACTCATCAGATTCGTGCTTACGGAGTAACATCGAACAAAATTATTTATCAAATTGATTGGATTGCACAATTATTGAAGAGGATTTCTACACCATTATTACGAACATAATAATCGATTGGATTGGTCTACTATCAAACTATTGGAAAATGTTTGCTGATTCTTGAGCTGAGTATTGTATTTGTTTGTGGTTTGTCAGTAATTAGTTATAGTCAGAATACTGTAATTTTGCACGCATTTATTTTGTCTTTATTATCGGAACCGTGATGACGTCATAGGCGCGATACACAATTTTGTGCTGTGAATTCTTATGCGCGGTGCATTATTGATTTGTTACATAATGATAGGATTTCTTTGATAAATGCTTGAATCTAAAGAACTTTAACTCTGTCTATACTGTAACTGCTGAGTTATAGGTCGTGTCTATTATAAAATTATTTGTCATTTGTCATTATTAATGTATCTAATTGTAATTTATTAATTATTTCTTTCGACTTTCTTCGATTTTATCTGTCGAGTTTAGATTATTATTATTGAATATTGTAGAAACATATAAACATGTCATCATTACAGGATTTTGTTGCAATTGGGAAAGATGCAGGTTTGACAGGAGCAGATCTTATATCGTGGTCGGAGAAACAATTTACAGATTTTCAAGCTCACGAAAGGAACGAAAGAGTTGCGATAAGACAATTGGAAAAGGATCGACTAGATGAACAAGAGAGACAAAGATTATTTGAGAGGGAAAAAATGGCTATGGAAAATGACAGAATTGCAGCTCAATTGGTCGCTGACAAGGAAAGGATGGCATTGCAGATCGCTGCAGATAAGGAAAAACTAGATAGAGAAGCACAATTAAGAGAAAAAGAGATGGCTTTTAATCTTGAGAAATTGAATACAGAAAAGCTTCTGAAGGAAAAAGAATTGGAGAATAACTTCAAAATGAAACAGTACGAGAAGGACAAGGATGAACAGATCGCTAAGAACAAAGTGGAGGCACATTCCACAGATGCCATTAAGAAATATAATGGGGTGATAAAAACATACTCCAACTCCGATTCCGTCTCTGCATGGCTAACTAATTTTGAGCTAATCTTGAGACACTATGGAGTTGCAGAGACCGAATGGGCAGTTTTGCTACATAGGCACTTAAGTGGTGAACCTTTGCAGGTTGTAGAACTAATCCCAGATGAGTTACGTAGTGATTACTCATACATTCGAAAGAGACTGCTATCTCATTTTTGTCTTGACGAATTTGGCCTTCGTGCATCATTCAAGAATCTTATTCCTAAAGCAGGACAGACGTTCCTTGACTTCTCCTCTTTAACTCAATTAACATTCGATAAATGGGCTCGATCAGCCAATGTTACTGATGACTACAAGAAGCTACGTGACTTGATTGTTAGAGACAAACTGATCTCGGCGGTTCCTCCGTCTATGTCTACCTTTCTTATTGAACAGAAATGTTCGAGTATACAGCAGATGGATGAGAAGGGAGAGTCTTTCTTCGACGCCCACAAAGACATATTTAATAATAGTTTTTCCCCATTGGTAGAGACAAACGCATGTGATAGATTCCCTCATAAATCAAGGATGCAGGGATACAAAACACAACAACAGTCTGGTGGACAACATCAAAGGAGGGAAAAACAACAACAACCAAAGTATCAACCTTATGTTAAACACGAGAAAAAGGGTGTGTGGACAACTTGCAAATACTGTGGTTTCACCCACGGCTCAAATCAAATGTGTGACAAACATCCGCAGTTTGACAGTTACATAAAGAAATTAGCACTTAGAAATAAAGACAGATTTAACACCTATCAAAGACAAACACAATGCTTTAAATGTAAAAGTTTTGGACATATGTTTTCATATTGTCCGTTAAGACAACTGTATAAAGAAGCAAACATAAGGATGCTGACATCTAGTAGTGACAGTGACTCGGACGAGACTAGTCATGCAAATACGGTAGAGGTAGAATATTCTCCCATCGACCCAACTTGTGATACCTGCCGGATCTTTCATAAAGAGGGCAACTTGACGTGCGGTCATAAAATACACGTGCAGGAGACTAATGCGGTCCAAATTACCAGTGGATCACTGGTCGTACAACACGCCATAGTGAATGGAAAGAAATGTAGCTTAGTACGCGATTCCGGGTCGAGTATAGTGGGAATACATAAAAAGTTGTTTAATGAAACCGACTATACTGGAGAGCATGTGACCTGTAGAACTTTTGGAGGTAGAAGAGAAAAGTTTCCAGTTGCCTGGGCTGATATAAAATGCCCATATTTTTCTAGGAAAATAAAGGTAGCTGCGCTGCCCGACCCATTTATGGATGTCTTTATTGGAAACATTCCTGAATTATGTGATGTTTCGCGTGAGGACATAACAGAATGGGAAAGGAAGCATATTGTAGCAAACACCGTTGATAGTACACAAATACAAAAGGAAAATCAATTACCTCATGATGTTTTGGTTTCGAACACACACATATCAGATCCATGGGTAGGAGAACATACAAATATTAATACAGTTCAAGCCGCGGCTATAACGCTGCAACACGACATCACACAGGTAAATAGACAACCACAGGCATATATTATGGCAGTGATAGTTCCTTCTTGGGAACCGAAGAATATGCTTATGAAAACAGATACTTCGTTTGGTTTGGTCGATACTTTCTTTTGGTTGGTTCTCTTGATAGGGAGTGTATTATCTATCATATCAAACAAAGTAATAAAATGTATAGCTAAGGCTACAGGGAGTTTGATTAA
>OY992893.1:10439369-10506330 GCA_963921405.1 Cepaea hortensis | reverse complement strand
AAGAGGAGGGAGAAGGAGGAGGGGAAGAGGAAGAGGGTAGGAGGAGGAGGGGAGAGGAGGAGGAGGAGAAGGGAGGAGGAGGGAGGAGGTAGTAGGATGATTGATTGCCATCCCACCAGGTTAATATGTTATCGCGGACCTCAGAGAGAAGTGTCTATGTAGAAGACCATTTCCTGGACATACGTATTTTGGGAGGGGGAGGGAGGGAGGAGGGAGGAGGAGGAAGAAGAAAAAAAAAATACGACAGTTGGCTGCTCTGGAATGAAAGGAAGGCGTGTAGAAAATTTCATCTCAATCGGATGGGCCGTTCGCGAACGTATAAAGGACAGACGGACATACGGACATACGGACAGACAGACAGACAGACAGACGGACGGAGATCCTTTTTTATATATAAGATACTAGCTGACACGGCCCGGCTTCGCCCAGACTCTGGTGGGGAGCATCTCATTTAATTCATATAAGTAGTCATATAAGCTCCCGTTCCCGACTGTCTGTCTGTCTGTCTGTCTGTCTATCTATCTGTCTGTCTGTCTGTCTGTCTGTCTGTCTGACCCGGCCCAGCCCATGGTGGAGAGCATCTCATTTAAATCATATAAGTAGTCATATAAGATCCCGTTCCCGACTATCTGTATGTCTGTCTGTCTTGGGTAAATGGAGGAGGGAGGAGGAAGAGGGAGGTGGAGGAGGGAAGAGGAGGGAGGAGGAGGGAGGAGGAGACAGGAGGAATAGGAGGGAGGAGGAGGGATTAGGAAGAGGAGGGAGGAGTAGGGTGGAGGAGGAGGGGGAGGAGGAGGGAGGAGGAAGAGGGAGAAGGAGGGAGGAGGAGATCACAGGAGGAGGAGGAGGAGGAGAGGGAGGAGGAGGAGGGAGAGGGAGGAGGAGGGAGGAGGAGGAGAGAGTAGGCGGAGGGAGCAGGAAGAGGGAGGAAGAGGGAGGAGGAGGAGGGAGGAGTAGAGAGTGGGAGGAGGGAGGAGGCGGAGGGAGGAAGAGGGAGAAGGAGGAGGGAGGAGAAGGAGGGAAGAGGATGAGAGGGAGGAGGAGGAAGAGGGAGGAGGAGGAATGTGAAGGGAGGAGGAGGGAGGAGGAGGAGGGAGGAGGATAGAGGAGGAGGAGGGATGAGGAGGAAGAGGGAGGAGGAGGAATGTGAAGGGAGGAGGAGGGAGGAGGTAGAGAGAGGAGGAGGAGGGAGGAGGAGAATGGAGGAGGAGGGATGAGGAGGAGAGGGAGGAGGAGGGGGAGGAGGGGGAGGAGGAGGGAGGAAGAAGGAGGAGGGAGGAAGACGGATGAGGGGGAGGAGGGAGGGGGAGGAGGGGGAGGAGGAGAAGGGAGGAGAAGGGAGGAGGAGGAGGAAGGAGGAGGGAGGAGGAGGAGGAAGAGGGAGGAGGAGGGATTAGGAAGAGAGAGGAGGGAGGAGGAAGAGAGAGGAGGGAGGAGGAGGGAGGAAGAGATAGGCGGAGAGAGGAGGAGGAGGGAGGAGGAGGAGTAGGGATGAATAGGAGGGAGGAGAAGGGAGGAGGAGGGATTAAGAGAAAGAGGGGGGAAAGGGGAGAAGGAGGAGGGAGGAGGAGGGAGGAGGAGGAAGAGGGATGAGGAGGGAGGAGGAGGGAGGAGGGAGGATGAGGAGGAGGGAGGAGGAGGAGGGAGGATGGTGAAGGAGGAGGAGGAGGAGGGTGAAGGAGGAGGAGGAGGGGGAGGAGGGAGGGGGAGGAGGAGGGAGAAGGAGGAGGAGGGAGGAGGGAGGAGGAGAACGTAGGTGGGGGAGGATGAGAAGGGAGGAGGGAGAGGGAGGAGGAGGAGAGAGGAGGAGGGAGGAGGTGGAGGGAGAAGGAGGAGGGAGGAAGAGGTAGAAGGAGGAGGGAGGAGGAGACAGGAGGAATAGGAGGGAGGAGGAGGGATTAGGAAGAGGAGGGAGGAGTAGGGTGGAGGAGGAGGGGGAGGAGGAGGGAGGAGGAAGAGGGAGAAGGAGGGAGGAGGAGAACGCAGGAGGAGGAGGGAGGGAGGAGAGGGAGGAGGAGGGAGAGGGAGGAGGAGGGAGGAGAAGTAGAGAGTAGGAGGAGGGAGGAGGCGGAGGGAGAAGGAAGAGGGTGGAAGAGGGAGGAGGAAGAGGGAGAAGTAGGAGGGAGGAGAAGGAGGGAAGAGGATGAGGGGGAGGAGGAGGAAGAGGGAGGAGAAGGAAGGAGGAGGAGGAGGGAGGAGGGGAAGAGGAAGAGGGTAGGAGGAGGAGGGGAGAGGAGGAGGAGGAGAAGGGAGGAGGAGGGAGGAGGTAGTAGGATGATTGATTGCCATCCCACCAGGTTAATATGTTATCGCGGACCTCAGAGAGAAGTGTCTATGTAGAAGACCATTTCCTGGACGTACGTCTTTTGGGAGGGGGAGGAGGGAGGAGGGAGGAGGAGGAAGAAGAAAAAAAAATACGACAGTGGGCTGCTCTGGAATGAAAGGAAGGCGTGTAGAAAATTTCATCTCAATCGGATGGGCCGTTCGCGAGCCCATAAAGGACAGACGGACATACAGACATACGGACAGACAGACAGACAGACAGACAGACATACGGACAGACAGACAGACAGACAGACAGACGGAGATCCTTTTTTATATATAAGATATATATATATATATATATATATATATATATATATATATATATATATATATATATATATATATATATATATATATATATATATATATATATATGTTTTCTGATTTGTTTTTTTTTTTTAGTGTAACATTACGGTAGGATGACTGTGGCTAAGTCTGAATTACCACAGATATATATATATATATATATATAATTATTTTTTTTTGAAAGAAAGTATGGACGTAAGGTAGTCACTTGTTATTATTATTATTGCAGAAAGACAGGTGAAAAAGTGTCACGAGATGTAATGCAAACCTGGCATGATCAATTAAGATTGCTGCATTCTTGGACAGGCCAGAGTGGTAGTATCAGAGACAGGTGAAAAATTTCACGTACTGTGGAGGCGACATGATCAATTAAGTTGGCTTCACTCTTTAACAAGCCAGCATGGTAGTATTGTTAGTAGTTTGCCTAATAGATATACTTTTAATTTGATTTGAGTAATTTAGTCTTTGAAAACAAGTAACAAATTCAATACACACGGAAGTGATGACAGTATCGATTAACAGTTTTAATGACGGTATAGAGTTTGTAGATTTCAGGTGATAGGTAGATATATGATAGTTAATTAAGTAAGTATATTTTAAATAATATTGGTTGTTTTAAGTAAAAATGTTTATTTTTTTTAAATGTTATGGTTATATATATATATATATATTTTTTGGTGTTTATAACTATTATGATGATTGATATTGGTTATTTTAATTATCAGTACATTAATGTGTTGTAGTCATTAATGTCAGTAGTATGTTTTGTGTTAACTAATCATCATATATGTATCATTTTCATGATGGACGAATGAAGAGAAAGGAATGAAAGAAAAGTAATAAACACAAACATATAGTAACAATACACATTATAGGATATATAGATACATATAACAAATGAACAACACATTATAGATATATAACACAGTTATATTGAGAATAGTTTTCCTTATCGACATGATGTAGTGAAAAGAAATGATGGTGTACCAGATCGACTTGCACTTGTGTGGATATATGTATTCACGTCAAGGACAATCAGTTGTCGACTACGGATCATGTGATCGTTGGGTATGCAACACTTTTTGGTGTTTTTATTTAACTGACGGCACTCGGGGATATAGAGACCGTTAGTAGTTTTAAGGTGTCAACATATATACGCGATAACAGATCTTAATATATGAACTGGCGGTGTTTGAGCCTTAGTTTAGTTACAAGTAGTCGGGCATGTTAACGCGATAACATCTCAGGGATCATTTATAGAATGTAGAGGTGGCGGTGTTCGGGACTTGTATGTTAGTCCGGTGTTCAATATCCCACGATCTAGAGTGGTTCACGTTGACAAACTAAGTTCCAAGGACGGTGAATGCGTTGTCTATCACAATAGGATGTAATTTACGTCGTAGACATCATTTGCTTGCATGTCAAGATAACATAGAAAATGGTCTAACGATCATTTTCATTGTAGAGGGGGCAAAGCTGTCATGTAGCAATGCAAATGACAGTGAGGCAGGCAATTGATGAGTTAACGCATCAAAGAAGAAGATAAAAAGTGCCACAAATGGTGAACATTGTGACACCAACATTGAACGCAATTTAGACGTCAGGAGAGGACGTCACCTAACGCCATAACGGCTTAAGCATGAGTGGTGTGCCAGCTTACAAGGCGATAGCATGTGTTTTCAATACCAGTCTCGGGATTCAAACCGTTCCTAATTCATAAGTCACCAAAGGCAGCATTGGCCGTTGGAGTTCGATTATGGTGAGCTCCGGTTGAAGGTAGGCCAGTATATTTGATTTGCATTATAAAGACACTAGGCGGCTGGCCCTGTTCCCAACACTCTCACTGGTCTGTGGAGATGATTTCTGATGGAAGAGCGGGAGTGCATGGAGAGAGAGAATGACTGAAGTCGGCATCAATCCCACACTCATCACCGTAGTCTGAGATCAGCTGTAGTAAAAACATTGCAATTCACTCCATCAGTATATTCGTTGAGTCGTTGTTTTGAAGTTCAGATGGTTACCCTGTCCGGTATCAGAATGCCTCAATATATGCTGTCGTGTACCATGATGCCCAGAGCCACTTAGATCTTGAGGTGAGCTTGCTGCATTATAGAGCCTGAACTCTTATCATTGTAGAGAGGAAGCAACGTCACCTCATGACAAAGTCAACAACAAGCAACTCAATTAATCAACTGGACACAGTATTCACAGCTTCTTTTGACTGTAGGCGTTTAATCACACATACTAATATTGACGCCACAAACGATACCTAGAGTCCACAATGACAACACAAACCACATAACCTAATCATAGATGTAGCGGCATATTTGTTGGCCGTGCTACGAAGTTAAGAACTACCTGGCAACTCGATGATAGCTCAAAACCAACTGACTACCTGCCGGGGAAGTTGTCTTCTGCTCAGAGACCTGGCTGGATATTCTCATGCGAGGCAAGGTTCTCAATCTCCTCACGCTGGGCTGCGAGAGAATGTGTGTTGTCTGTCTTCTGCTCAGAGACCTGGCTCGATATTCTCATGCGAGGCAAGGTTCTCAATCTTCTCACGCTGGGCTGCGAGAGAATGTGTGTTGTCTGTCTTCTGCTCAGAGACCTGGCTCGATATTCTCATGCGAGGCAAGGTTCTCAATCTCCTCACGCTGGGCTGCGAGAGAATGTGTGTTGTTTGTCTCCTGCTCAGAGACCTGGCTGGATATTCTCATGCGAGGCAAGGTTCTCAATCTTCTCACGCTGGGCTGCGAGAGAATGTGTGTTGTCTGTCTCCTGCTCAGAGACCTGGCTGGATATTCTCATGCGACGCAAGGTTCTCAATCTCCTCACACTGGGCTGCGAGAGAATGTGTGTTGTCTGTCTCCTGCTCAGAGACCTGGCTGGATATTCTCATGCGAGGCAAGGTTCTCAATCTTCTCACGCTGGGCTGCGAGAGAATGTGTGTTGTCTGTCTCCTGCTCAGAGACCTGGCTCGATATTCTCATGCGAGGCAAGGTTCTCAATCTTCTCACGCCGGGATGCCAGAGAATGTGCGTTGTCTGTCTCCTGCTCAGAGACCTGGCTCGATATTCTCATGCGAGGCAAGGTTCTCAATCTTCTCACGCCTGGCTGCCAGAGAATGTGTGTTGTCTGTCTCCTGCTCAGAGACCTGGCTGGATATTCTCATGCGAGGCAAGGTTCTCAATCTTCTCACGCTGGGCTGCGAGAGAATGTGTGTTGTCTGTCTCCTGCTCAGAGACTTGGCTCGATATTCTCATGCGAGGCAAGGTTCTCAATCTTCTCACGCTGGGCTGCGAGAGAATGTGTGTTGTCTGTCTCCTGCTCAGAGACCTGGCTCGATATTCTCATGCGAGGCAAGGTTCTCAATCTTCTCACGCTGGGCTGCGAGAGAATGTGTGTTGTCTGTCTCCTGCTCAGAGACCTGGCTGGATATTCTCATGCGAGGCAAGGTTCTCAATCTTCTCACGCTGGGCTGCCAGAGAATGTGTGTTGTCTGTCTCCTGCTCAGAGACCTGGCTGGATATTCTCATGCGAGGCAAGGTTCTCAATCTTCTCACGCTGGGCTGCCATCGAATGTGTGTTGTCAGTACCGAATGACCATGACCTGACCTAGGTCTATGGCACTCACACCCGCCAGACTTCAAAAATAATTTGCAAAATTGTATTTGTATACCAGTACTTCTAAATTAATCTACTGATTTCCCCAATCAACTATTCAAATCAACTTATAATATTTGATCGATATGACTTGTCTGTCCTCTGGTGCTGCTCTTGTAATATAACCTGAAAATCTGTAGAACCAAAAGTACTTACTATTTTAAATACAATTTCCCATTTCTATCTATCACACGTGCACATGTGGTATGCTGCTCTGTTCACTCAATTCGACACTTTGTCGGCTCTTAGCGTTTCTGATAGCTTTCTTGCCTAGAGGAACACTGACCTCTCTCTGTCGAAAAGTCGCTTAAAAGTCGACAGGGTCGACTTCTTTGCACCTGGTTTTATCCCATATGGCTCGGTCTCTTTCCGCAGCGTGGAAAGCGTCGCACAAAGCACAAGCTCCGTAGCTCTAGCGACGACCCACAGGAGTCTCCGAAAAATTTAATTCGTGAACTGATGGACGCGGCCCGGAATCGAACCCACAACCTTCGGAGCCCGAGTGAAACGGCTTGACCACTTCGCCACAGAGACTCCATGACCTCTCTCTGTCAACCTTGCTACTAACTTGCATCCTTTACTGTCAAGTTTGTTCCCAGTACAAGTTACTAATGAGTCTGATATCCTTTCCGTCTATTCCTATATCTTGAAGGCACGTAATTAGTCGTTCATGTTGTACTCTATTAAAAGTTTTCTAGTAGTCTATAAAACATACATATACACTTTTTTGAACTTCCATATATTTTTCAATTAACATCATCAAACAGATAATTGCTTCTCTGGTGCCGCTGTTTTTGCGGAACCCAAATTGTTCTTCAGCTACTTCCTCATCTATTTTATGTTGAATTATTTCTTGAATGACCTTGAGGAGCATCTTAGTTATGTGGCTCATTAGGCTAATAGTTCTGTAATCCTCACAGTCAACAGCTCTTGGCTTCCTCTGTAGTGTGATGAAAATTTATGTTTTCAAATCCTTGGGGATGTATTCAGTATTATATATATATATATATATATATATATATATATATATATATATATATATATATATATATATATATATATATATTGGATGCTTATTGATGATTATATTGGATGCTCCAATGCTTGTTCTGAATTTGGTTTAACAATTAGCAAAAAGAAGACACAGATTATGTCACAAGGTGCACATGGAGTACCATCAATCTTTATTGACGACGCCGAACTAGAGATAGTAGACCATTTTACATATCTAGGATCAGTAGTAAATAGCAAATTATCCCTAGATCAGGAAATCAACATCCGGATTGGTAAGGCAGCAACAACAATGAACAGGTTAAGAAAAAGAGTCTGGGAGAACAGGAAGCTTACTGCAAAAACAAAAGTCCTTGTCTATCAAGCCTGTGTCCTTAGTACTCTTCTCTATGGCAGTGAAACCTGGACAACTTACTCACACCAAGTGAACAATTTAAACAGCTTTCATATGCGGTGTCTGCGAAGAATTCTTGGTATTAAGTGGCAAGACAAAATCACAAATACTGAAGTATTGGAAAGATCAGGTTGTGTGACAGTTTATTCCATGCTCAGTCTTCGTAGACTTAGATGGATAGGACATCTTAGGAGGATGGATGATGGTAGAATACCAAAGGATATCTTTTTTGGTGAATTACAGATGGGTAAGAGATCTCAGGGTCGGCCTCTACTACGATACAAAGATGTGTGTAAGCGGGACATGATTGATACAGGCATTGATAATGCACATTGGGAGCAAGTCGCCGCTGAACGTGTTGCATGGAGGGCAAATATCAGAAATGGAATAAAGTCAAAGGAGAAAATTATTGCAGAAAAGTCACACACCAAGCGTTTGAGACGTAAGATGGTGCATGATGGTGGAAATGATCACGTGTTCAGATGCACCCACTGTGAACGGACATTTACAGCGCAAATTGGCCTTATCAGTCACGCTCGCTACCGCCATAGTTAAAAGTTATTATGCCTTTTTAAAGCACAAACTATCGTCTGTCAAGACGGCAAGGTGCCAATGAATATATATATATATATATATATATATATATATATATATATATATATATATATATATATATATAACAATCAAGGACTTTAAGGAACAGAGAGTAGTCATGAACTCCTCTGATTCATACAGTGTGTAGAGACTGTTTAGACAATATGTTTTACTAATTCTTGGGAAATTTTCCAGTAACTTGGTAACCTACATATTGGCATCAACACTCATGTATTCTCCCATACACCACTTCACGGTGATTTGCTGAAGAGGTCTCTCTCTCTTGTGTCCTTAAAAATGCTTGTCTGACCGAAGTTACGTGACGTTTCCTAGTTGTTGCTACAACCCGTCCTTCTCAAAGTATCCCACTGATACCAAAATAATGAACCTCTGTGTTAGAGAGGATTCACAAGACAAAAGTCTTGGCTAATTAAGTACACCTGTAAATCTTGTTCTGTGTGTGCATTTCAATAAACTTTTACTCTCGTATGTTGTATAATGCTGAATATGTAGTTACGCTGTTATTTTATCCCATCTGACTACATGTGTCCCTGTTGGCCTGTTAGTGTGTTGACTAATAAGTTGTTGCTTCTAATAAAGTGACTGTATTTTAATTGATAGTGTTCAGTTTTGAGTTTTGTGTAAAGTGTGTGCTGCATGTGTGGCTTATCTCCAAGCGTCACGAGTTGGGATACCCTTAATCATGAATTACCCCAATGTGTGTAATGCATGATCAGGCATTCCAAGCAGTGGTGCTTATATGTAGTATCCTAAATACTAAACATACATTAACAATTTAGACAAGTAATACAATTTACATGAAAGACGCAGACAAATTAAAATAAATACGTTTTGCGTACAATTTGTCCGCTCAGTATATCGCTCTCTCATTTAATTCATTCACCCTGTCATTCACACATCTTTCATTCAAAATAGTATTTGGTTAAAATATATAAGTAAAGTTGAGGTAAGTGTTATTGCCCTTAGAAAAAATGGAATAGGCGATATGATCCCTTTAAGATACTACGTACTATTTGTACGATGACTCAAAAATGGTTTATAATTTACATAAAGAAAATTGCATAGGAAGAATATTTCGCCTATGAGTGGAAATACCTGTAATATTATGGTAGAAAATGTACAAATTACAGGTTGACATATTTTATATATATAATTCAATACAAATATAATACATATTCAATACTAAATTAATTAATTAACTAAGTAACTAAATCCAACGAAGATGTGCGTGTTGTCCTCCTGTTGTTAGCGTGTCGTGCCATGAATGTTAACAGTTAGTATGGCTGTCTCTTGAGTGTTGTAATCGACGTAGTTCTCTTTTGGCTGTTTGCAAAGTCTCTTAGCAACAGCAAGTATGGAATGTTCTCAATGTCGAGTATGAAGTGTTCTTAATGCTTTCATGATCAATGTCAGTTCACTGGTTGAATTCATTTCACACATAATGTCTCTTGCTCTGATTGTTCCTAGAGCTTTGGTAATTGGTAGTATAGTTCTTCAAGTTTCATGTTTGGGTGTTATACGTAACCTATTCAATGGGGTGTTGTTACTTTTAAATGAAAGTCCTCTAGCAGGTGTAGAGTTACACTGTTCTATGCCACAGAATAAAATATCACAGTTTCTGGTATGGCGAATGGTTAATGTGCCTAATGTTATTCTGATGGCGCATTCGTTTGCCGCGATAAAATATCAGCTATAATGTTATCGGTGCCTCTGATATGGCGGATTTCGAAGTCGAAATCTTGGAGAAGAAGACACCATCTTTGTAAACGATGGTTTTTCGGGACACCTTGCTTAAGCACCAACAATGGCGAGTTATCGGTGAGCACAACGAAGTGGGAACCTAAGAGGAACTTAGATAATCTGAGCATACAAAATAATAGACTTAATGCCTCCAATTCCACAGTAGAGTAATGGATCTCTGCCTTTTTCAGCTTACGGCTTACGTAGAGAATTGGGTGTCTCACTCCTTGCACTTCTTGCATTAAACATCCGCCAATTGCGATAGCACTCGAATCTGTGGTCAAAATAAAGGGTAAATCTATGTTTGGTAATCGTAATACTGGTGGATTAGAAAAAATGCATTTCAATCTGCATATTGCATCCTCTAAGCGGGTACTTTTACAAAATTTTTCTGGATGATCTTTTGTCAACATATTAGAAAAAACTGATGTAAGTTCTGTCCAGTTTGGTATAAACTTAGCATAATAGTTTATAAGACCTAATAAACTTCTAACTTGTTTCTTTGTAGTTGGAACTTCTAGATTGAGAATTTTCGAAACAATTTTATCATCTGTCAACAGTTTGCCTTCAGAAATTCTATGACCAAGGAAGTCTATTTGTTTATAGCCTAATTCAACCTTGGAAGGTTTGATAGTAAGTCCAAAAAGAAAGATTTGGTTAAAGACTTGTTGGAGTGTAAGTAAGTGAGAAGTCACGTTAGAAGAATGAATGCATATGTCATCAATATAAGATTGCACGTCCTTAATGCCGTGCAATAACAACCTAGTTAACCTGACAAATGTGGCGGGAGCGTTCTTGAGACCAAATGGAAGATATCTCCATTCGTACAACCCCAGAGGTGTAGCGAATGCTGTTATATGTCTTGAAGAAGGGTGTAGTGGTATCTGCCAGTAACCTTTCGCTAAATCAAGCTTAGAAAATAAGGATGATTGAGACATATTCAAAATGAGGTCTTCACAGCTGTTCATTGGCTCCGCATCTGTTGTGGTTATCGTATTTAACCTTCTATAGTCTATGCACAAACGGATTGTTTGGTCCTTCTTTTTCACCAGGACAATCGGTGAAGAATATTGGGACATAGATTTCTGAATTATTCTATTTTTCTCTAAGTCCAAAATTTCTTTGTCTAAATTTGCTCTATAATGCAAAGGAATAGAATATGGTCTACATTTGACCGGTGTCAGATCTGTCAACACAATTGAATGTGTTATTTTGTCAGTCCGTCCAGGTTTGTTTGAGAAGATAGTTTTATAGTTGTTAAGGAGAGACAAAATGTCTTGTCGCTGCTGTTGTGTCAAAGTGTCAGAGATTTGTATGTCTTTTATACTGCCGTCGTCATTCATAATTGGTACTGGAATTTCAGTATTGTCTACGTCTGTTTGATTTATTACAGATGCTACAGTTTGTAAATTGTCCTCAATGTCATTGTCGTCGTCGTCGAGATTAATCGTTGTCAATATGTCGTCAAATTGGTCGTCGTTGTCATTATCCCATATTGTCGGTAATGTAAATATGTCTTCGTCGTCTTTGTTGTCGTAAGAGTGCGTCGTTAACGATGCTTCGTTTGTCGAGGTGTCATTTAGTTGGGTAATTGTCGTTTCGTTTCTGTCATCAGTTGGCTGCGTCTGCTTACTCGTGTCACTGTCCTCTCTAGCATAGTATGGTTTTAACATATTTACATGGAATATTTTCAACTTTCCATTCAAAGAAATTTCGTAGTCAACTTCCGAAATTCTTCTCACAATTTTAAATGGTCCCTGCCAAGAGGTTGATAGTAAATCTCTCTTGTCAGGTAGCAATAGTAAAATATCCTGATCTGGTTTTAATACAATTGTTTTTGCACCTTTGTTGGCGTACTGCCTGTACCTAAAACCTTTCTCCTGTAATGATGTTCTGGCCAGTATACAAGATCGTATGATTTTGTCTCTGGTGTCAGTGACTAAATCATAGGTGGAAATTGGTTGTTGGATATTTACAGGTTGTGATATGATATCTTTGTAAATCGTGAGAGGTCCTCTTGGGTTCGCTCCATATATCAATTCGAAAGGAGAGAACCCTGTGCTTGATTGTGGGACTTCTCTATATGCGAACAGCACCGTTGGGAGAAGTATATCCCAATCGGCTGGATTTTCAGCTGTCACTTTGGATAGCATATGTTTCAGGTCCCCATTTAGTTTTTCGCAGATACCATTTGCGGCCGGTCGATAGGGACTGGTGAAACATTGCTTTATGCCTAGTAACTTAGTTACCGATTGAGTGGCATTCGATATGAACTGGGTTCCCCTATCTGAAATTATTTTCTCCGGGAAGCCAAAACGGGAGAATATATTTAACAATACGTCCGTCACATCCTTAGAGGAGATAGATTTTAATGGAATCATTTCTGGCCATCTCGTACATAGATCAATAAGAGTAAAAATATATCTATTCCCTTTGCTTGAGATGTGGTTTAACGGGCCTACTAGATCAACTGCCACGATTTGAAATGGCCTCGAGGCAGTTGTGGTTGATTGAATTTCTGCTGTAGGGTTTTTTCCCCTTTTAACCAGTTTCTGACATATATCACATGATCTACAATAGGTTTTTATGTCTTGGCAAAATTTCGGCCAATAAAATTGGGTCAGGACCCTGGCTCTAGTCTTTTCGTAACCCATATGACCTCCGAAAGGTGAATCATGGGCTATCTTTAGTACTTTCTCACGATGTGATTGAGGTAGAACTACTTGCTGTATCGTGGTCTGATCTCTGGTGTATAATCTAGTCAGAATATTGTTCTTTAATCTAAATGTCCACGACGCATTTTTAGTTAATTTTGGTTTAAGTTCTACTAACTGTCACAGAACTCAGTGGGTCCGCCTCGTGAGGTTTCTGCTGAGGAAAGGTCCGGTGAGACATCGGAGATTCGGGTGACGAAAATTTACCAGTGAAAGGGAAGTAACCAGTAATGTGACTCTACCCGACCCGAATCGTTGCTCGCCCTTTAAGATTATTCCAGAGGGGTGGCGGAACAGATGTCCGGGCAAGACCGACTGCGCATGTCTGACGGCGCAGTCGATTGTCCCGGAACACCTGATCAGTTGGAGACAAAGGTTGCCGGCAGGCAGTCGACATTTTGGCCTAGTGCTAAGGGAGAGAGAGAGCAGGACGCCGTGTCTTGACGAGGGTTAAAGACTTCCGACATCATGTCCAGTTGCAGTGACAACGCTTCTCGTCTCCAATGTCGTGCTGTTTGTGTGAAGGTATGTGTACAACCGTTTTCATTAACTAGTGCGGTGTCGGTTATTCAAATTATGAGATTTCGCTAACGCGTGTACTGACCGGCGCGGGAAAGGAGGTCACGTGTGAACAGTGGCAAGCTTGTAGTTTACGACTGTAAAATTAAGCCTGTGGCAAACGCGTTTGTAGCAGCATTGTACTGCTAAGATATTTCATAGGTTAGCAGCGCGTGGCTTATTTACAGCCCCTGTTGATCGGGGAAATCGGGGTCAGGGAAGTGAGACCTATAATTCGAGTTCACACATGGCCAACTTTATATCCTCGAGCGTCGGCGGGGCCAGCGCGGCCGAACCGTTACTCACAGCGCTAACGGAAGTAGATTAAGGAGTCGCTTAGGATATATCGAGTGATATATCGATGAAATCGGGCAAGTGCAACGAATCGAATGCACCTGTCGGCCGAACCCTCCAAGGTCGTTTCAAGGTCGTGCCGGGAGTCGAGCGTCTGATCACCTGTTGTGTCGACCACTGGCTTTCTTCTTGTCTTTCCTCAATCTGTCTTCTAATTAGTTCCCTCGATGGAAGGCCAGCTGAATGTATAGTGGAGTCCTGAGAGGTTGCTAAAGGGAGAAGGGACCATTGCGACAGAATTGTTCATATGGAACATGACACCGTTCTAAATGCCCCGACCTGGGACCAGGGAGGGGAGAACGGGGTGTGGATTTCTGCTACAGGGGGATCACCCTGTATATTTATTTGGAGTTATTGGATTGTGCCTACGGCCTGGTACGACATCAGCGTTGGCGGATAACAGGAAGGAGGTGAGGGAGTACTGCCATCGGCCCTCCTGCAGGGCGCTTCTATCCATAAGTACCACTAACTCACTAATCACATATGTTGTCTAGCTATGTTTCAGCCGAGACCCATATCTCAGACACCAACCTTGACCCAGTCCTACGTTCGGCTGAGAAAGAGGATGTAGGTGGACAGCTGCCACTTTGGTTCTAGGTCCAGTCTGTCCTCGACCATTTGAGCAGCCAGTGAAGGAGTGCGGCCCTTATGGGAAGGGTCCACATGTCTGAGTAAGGGGGACTTAAGTGTATCTGCTGTGGGTAAGTCTGATTCATGGTGCTCTCACTGAGTGTTATCCTCCACAGGTTATATCTTGTTGAGAGCAGAGCCATGATCTGGGGACGAGTCCAGTGATCCGGACTAGGGCGATAGCCGGTGTGAACCGCTTGGAAGTCCACTACCTCCGCGAGCAGTACTTACAATCGAGAGTACGTCTCAGGATGGGCTCCAGCTAACGCCTCGCCCACTCCACGTCTGATAGCCCAGGTTATGTGCCATGACAGCACCATATCGCCTTGTTCGTTACTCCAGCGGGGCAAGTATCTGATTGTTGTTAGTGTCCCCACTGTGAGCCTGACTGACTGCCTTTATACCAACCAGTTATGATGTCTCCGCTACCAAGTGCCTGGTACCCTGTGGTGCCTGATATTGTGGAAGAACTTGTGTCTGTTTTGAACTTTATCTAACGTGACACGTTTCAGCGGGAGAGGTATCTGTGCTGTGATATCTGCGCTATGAGTCAGAGGATCTGCGCGGGTTGCATAGACAGTTAGGACTGCTACTACCATTGAGTGAGAGATCACCATCTTGCTATATCCGCAGTACCCTCAGACTTTTCCAGACGCTTCAGAGGAGTGTTCTAGTTCCTCAGCTTCCGAGAGAGTCTTTATCCCTAAGGTGATCCAGACTTCAGGGACGTCATCCACCGAAGGTCCCAAGTACCAGTGAGTCAACTCGCCAGCCATCCTATCCAAGTGGAGAAACCTATACCTGGAGGGAGGCCTGAGAGACTTGGTGAGCGTGTCTGACTTACCCAATAGTGTGACTTGAGGCCCTGACGATGATGACACTTCCTCCAGGAGGCTACTCGATCCTTGCCACGTCTTATCTCGCATAGATACTGCAAGGTCTATCTCAGAATCATCATCATTCTCATTCATCCATTCATCTTGTATAATACATCATTTTGTTAACATAGTTAGCTGCCATAGTTGCGTCATGAGTTCAGGACGAAGTTTGAAAGGGGTAACGTCCCTTGGTTGAGAGTGAGGGAGATAGGGTTCCAAGGGTCGAAGGGGTTGTGGACTGAGGTCACCTATGTCCCAGGGCTAAAGGTATCCCGTTGTTAAAGTGTGATAGCAGGTTCCCCTCACCCCAGGGAGTGCTACGACACTAACCTAAAATATTGTGAAAGTGTAGGATCTGCTTTCTGTTCTTCTCCAAAATTAGTGATGGTAGTGTTTGGTGATACAATTTCTAGTGACTCCTGCAGTTGGTCGGTGTGGGTTTTGTGAGTTGTCTGTCGTGTTATTGCATTCGTGTATTGTGTGTGTTGTTGCACATCTACAGGCTTGGTAATTTGTGGATAGCTGGCATCCTCAGTTCGAGGTTTTAAGTTGGTCGTATCACTGACAGATTCAACTGCCCCTGCATTATGCACCTCGGTGAATTCTTTTTGAATTACTTCATTGGTTGTCTCCCTTGTGCTTTTGGCAGTTTGAGACAAGCACGAGTGGTGTTTCTCTTTAGAATCGCTGTTTGGGTTCTGGATACCGTTTTTCTGCTCCCAATCTCTGATTTCCTTTTCAGAGCAAGATCGTATGTTGGGCAGATTCCCAAGTATAATTTCAGCGACAGGATTTTCTAGTACTGCGCACAATACTAGTCCTGATATGAAAGGTGTGCGAATTTCGACTAGAGCAAGGGGGTATTTTTCGATAGTTCCTGCGAATGTGCGACAAGTTACGTGTTTGTGTGTGTAGTCTTTGTCGTTGACTAATGTTTTCTTGATTCCACATAGCGTTGCGCCGGAATCGCGGATTAATGTGCACTTTTTGTTATTTACAAACCCTGTTGAGAAATTTAGCTTGCCTGTAGATGATAAGGCAGCTTTGGCCATTTCATTAGAAATAGGGATCGTGTGGCCACATAACAATGTTGTGTCAAGTTGGAATTTCCTACAGGTGTTACATTTTTTGTCTGTAATGGTGTCAATGATTTGCACTGCATTCCCTAGCTCACTCAAACTTTCATTCTGATTGTCAGACTCATTCAATTGTTCAATATCTTCATGTGATGAAGTTTCAACTAGTGCAGCATTAGCCTGCTTCATTATCTTTCGCCCTTCACAAAAGCGTGAATAGTGCCCAAAGCTGGAGCAAAAATAGCATTTGACCGCTCTCTGATACGCATTTCTCTTGTTCTTTTGCTTCTCCACTATCATTTGGAGATGATGTGGCTAATTAGGTGATTTGTCACACATCGCGTACTCTTCGTGTGTCAGATGAGAATATTGACACTTAACTGGCTTCCTGACATTCGAGCGTGGTTTGAACTTGTTATCAGTTGGTTTCGAGTATCTAGTGTTTACAGCTGCTGCTGTTTCGTTTTGACTTAGGTTTAATTGGAAAATATCTCGGTTCGCTGTGAAAAATGCGTTCCCCTTGGTCTCTACTTCTTGGATACTCTTACAGTCCATTTGTTTCAAAAACTTGGCAAAAGGTGTTGGGATTGTACTAATTATTTTGTCAATAATAATGAGTTCTTTTAGTTTGTCATGGTTGTTGTTAGTTTTAGCTGAGTTAATCCACTTTGTGCAAACATCCTGAACTGTAGACACGTAGTCTATGAAGGTTTGGTTAGGTTGTGGGGATAATTTTGCGAACTGTTGTTGGTAACCTGCTGTATCTAATGAGAAATGTTGGAGAATGCGTTGCTTTAAATAATCATAATCTTTTCTCATCTCCTGTGGAACTGTCTCTATTACTTTTAAGGGTTCCAGAGCTAAGTTTCTCATTAAAATAAATGACCAATCTGATTTTTCGACCTTATGGTAGGACATTAGACACTCAAAATTTTCCAGGTATGCACTGATAGAATCTCCTGAGCAAAATGCTTTAACGAGGCCTTTATACTTGTTATATTTTTGTTCCTCCTCCTTGCTTTTTAGTTTATTTACAGATATTTCTTCGTTGGAATCAATCTCCATTTGCTTTAGTCTTATTTGTGTATCGGCATTCAATTGGGCTAGTTTGGCGGCCGCCTCAAGCTCCATTTGTTTCTCTTGAGCCTGCAATTGCATTTTCTTTTCTTCTGCCTGCAATTGCATTTGCATTTTCTTTTCTTCTGCCTGCACTTGCCTCTGTTTTTCTTCCCGTTCTATCGCTCTTTCTTCACGGGCAATGTTCTCTGCGTGTGTCTTCTGTGCCCATTCTGACAGTTTTTCTTCTTTATAACCTAATTTCATACCTAACTCAATACATTTTTCTAACGTAGACATCTTGTCTTTTACTTGTTGGTAATTTTAATGAAGTTAAATCCCTTAGACAAATGGTGGGGAGTAGAAAAGTTAGTTATCTCCCTTAATGTTTACATGAGCAAATACAAATGCAAAGTTTTGTTGGTTACAAGGTTATGAATATACATACAAATCAATGCAAAACAATAATGTTACATGGATGGAGGATGGTAAGTACCGCTTAGGGTTGCAATGGGCATGATATGAAACGTATCTTATATTCCCTGAATTTGCGAATGTAGTCTCGTTCTCTCGCCACTGTTGGAAGATAGGTTACATACACCACAATTCGCGGAACAATCTGCTTGTAGAATCGAAAAAAAATTAGTAACAGTCAAATGTCACAGTCATGTCAACTTTTATAGTATTAACATCATTGGGAGTTTATCTGCAGAGGGACTAATACTAGTTCATTTCTAGATAGCTGCACAGTTATTAGAACATGTTCAGTAATAAATTTGATATCATTTACTTAATTATTTTACTTGGCAAACAATAGCCGTCTGAACGTAAAGCTTGTGCCAAAACCGGAGCTTAGCCCCCAAAAAGCCTGTCACAGTGTTGGATCGCTAGGGGATCTGACCTCGGGCTCAAACAGGCAACAATAACTCCGTTAAATATAATATAGCAACATTTATTGAACTTAGGTATACAGTGCGTTGGCGCAGTGGGTTTAACAAGCCCGCACTGATGAGTTGCATATCACAGAGGTTTTAACATCACACATGATTATAACAAACATTCTAAGCCAACTATCTAGCATATGTCTATGACCCTAAATACACATGGGTCTGAACTATTAAGTCCCTCTAAGGCAGGCCCTGTTGCCTCTCCGATGTCCCGTCGGTCTCTGCCCCTTCACACGTGTCGCAATCCGACACGGGTGGTAACTCTGTCCGAGTTCCTCGTGGACCCCGCAATAGGCGGGCCACATCAGTGTCCACGGGACAGTGGACTCACTGACCAGTCCTTCGAGAAGGCTCTGGATTGCTCTGGCCTTCGAGTGTCTTACTTCTTTCCCTTAGGCGGGAGTTGTAGCCCTTCGCCAGTGTGTATTAACTTATGTTGGTTTACCGTATAATGTGAGGCTGTGACATTGGGTATTTATTACAGAAACAATGGCAGGCTAATTAGTGGGAAGGCATAGTGGCCAAATGACTGAAATCATCTTTGAACTAAATGAGAGTTCTTATTTCTAATGTTGAATATGAACATTATCTCCAATGTCTTGATGTATTTCATATATGTCATAAATGCTTAACTTGCTTAATTCCACAGCTTTTGGGTTAATAAACAAAATTAATTTTTCCCGCATTCTTCTGTCAAGTACATTGTGGTGTGACAAAACATTTTATTATCTATGTGTTTAGTTAGTGAAACTACATCACATAAAGGTAGTATATGGAACTACAGGTGACTGGGTAAACACTAATAGACAACTAAATTCTGTTTTATTGTAATCTCCCAGGTTCCAGGTTACTCAGAAAAGGGAACTTTAAATTTTATTTATTCCTGTGAACATTTCACCTAAAAGGGAAAATGATCATAGGTGGGGGACTCTCGAGCTAATTAAGTTTCTCTTTTCTGGAAGGAAGATTTTGGAGGGAAGAAATTAACATTCCTGGGAAACCCCTAGATTTCCAGAGCTATTATGGGACACTTTGGCTTCCAGGGACCCATCCCCTCCAAATGAAATCAGTCCCATCCTCATAGCGTTACTTCATTGTGGGTAAGTCGAGGTGGGTACTGCTTCCAACTCCCAACATGTCACAGATACCGTTGGATCTTTTTTTTTTTTTTTCAAGAGCTATCCAACTATGCAGGTTATATAATTAAAAAGCAATTTAGAAAAAGTTACTAAAGTGGCTAGGCCTAAGGTCCAAGCACAAACAAGGACAACGGAATTGAGTGAACGTCTCGCACGGCAGGGGAAATACTCCCGGAGTCATGACCCAGACGTGCCCGCCTCCTGAGTATGTAAAGTAGGTAAACCAACCATGCTACGCTTCGGAGGTCACGGGTAGCAATAATAACCTGGATCTTTTCTCCTGGGCATGCCGGTGTGCTGGGGAATGAACATTCGGACAGATTGGCTGGATCGGCAAAACTTGGTGGAGTATTGATGCATGACAAAACAGACGTGGTTGCGGCCTTGTGGGAGCACGTGTATACCTCGGAGGAGCAAATGGATCACCATAGTCTGGTAAGAATGAGGCAGCGAGGTATGAAGAGGAGATCTGGCAGACGATCGACACTCAGAGGAAAGGCGAGACGGACATATAATCAGATTGCTACTGGAACTATTTGTGTTGGAACTCTTCGCTGGCTGCTGAGGATGGGGATGGGGCGCTTATGGAAATGTCCCGAATGCTGTGATGTCGGTTCCTAAATCAATCAAGTAGGTAAATGGACCAAAACATTCGGAAAAGGGGGGGGGGGGACTATTTCTGATGATCAGAAACCCCTCACGTGTTTGCTCCGCGACGGAGATTTAATCATTAAGGAAATTTGGCCTTTTACAGACCAGAAAAAAATATTCGATTTGGACCATTATTGGGTTCATACCTCAAAAAGAATAAAAATATTTAATAAAGTATCTAGGAAACAAAGAAACATAGTTTATAAAATTTTCTTTTATCTAAAAAGCGCTTTCACTTTTATTGATTTTAAAGATAATTTAAAGAGATAACCATAAATTTTATAAAAAATATAATTTCTTAGATTACTTATAATAACTTTACATAATGTTAGATTAAATACTATAAATATTTGTAAATCTTATATTAAATGTATGCTAATGTTAGTAATTTCCCTTGAACTAACATATGTTGTTATGTCTCTTACCAGTAATTTAAATTCATGTTTTCTGTTAATGTGGTGTTAGTTTGTACAAAACAGTGCGCATCTACAAGGAACAATATATTTGTGCTTCATAAATTATACATCGGAAACATAAGGAAACATCGAGAAGAAATAGAAATATAATGTTTAAAATTCTCAAACATCTAAATTAAAGCTTAGAATTTTACAAACATTTTAAAATATTTAAAAATTGTTATCCACTTTATTATAATAAACATTACTATCAATATTTTTAAAGATACTTTTATGAAATATTAATATAATTGCTACAATCATTTAAATTATATAATAATTTTATGTAGCTTTTAGTAAAGTCCCCTGAAATAAACATATATGTTATTATGTCCCTTATTTTAATTTAATTATGCATACATGTCTTCCCAAGTTTAATGTGGTTGTATATACAAAACAGTGTGCATTTACAAGGTGCATTGTGTGTTTTCCTTTACATTTATAAATAGAACAAGACCCCCCTTCCCCACCCCAGACGTCAAATGCAGCAAAATTCCCTAAATGTCTGTGTAATTACTGCATACTATTTATCAAAGACTAGTATAGATAGGAGGGAAGACCACCCGGGATGAGTGGTCTACCTCAAGTAGATTAGAGGTAACCCAGTGCCCCAACATGAGGGCAGGGTAGGTGTAGGGAGTAGATAGGAAGGGGAACTGTCAAACAGTTCTCTCATGAGACAAGGAGGTGTCAACCAGAGAGTAAGCACTCTGGTCACGGTATAATCACGCCAAGGTGATAGACACGAAGCACTAGAATCGAACTCAAGAGTAGACTACTACTCTAAGCGTGGTGAATGATGTAGCACGCAAAAGCCGAAGTACGCACGAGGTCCTTCCGCGTACTGTGTAATCAGCACGCGGAGAATCGTCAGACTGGGGACAGACTTCGTAGGGAACACATCGCTTAGCGTCGATGCGTATTTCTTTAGATGAGTAGATAGATTAAGCAGTAGGGCTAGGGACGACTAGTGATAGGAAATTCTGTGTATTCATGTGTGATGCATTAGAGACAGTTTTGTGCATTTATGTAATGTAAAGAGCCAGTGGCAATAAAATGTGTAATCAATTCCTCTCGTACGACTGACAAATCTTTTTGTGTGGTGCGAGAGAAGTTTATCCCATAATGCCTGTAGCATCGCTTGATGACAGGCTAGGATAAAAGTGGTGTCAGAAGTGTAGCTTGGACAATTGTTCAAGCTAAAACACTCACCCACGGCTCTAGAATAGTATTACTGTCAGTTTATCACAGGGTTTAATTTGTGTTAGTATAAAATGGCGTGTACAGACTAGAACAAGATGCGAGCTGTGCCCATCGTGACCGATTAACATTTATTTATGCTTATTGAAGTGTTTGTATTGTATAAACATGTTTTCTTCTGATCTGTAAGTATTATTATTATAGTTTTGTATCATTTATTTCTACAATTATTCATTTATTTATGAGTATTTATCAAATATGATTCATGGCGGAGCAATACATAAAAAAATGAGCCGGCGACAATATCGATTTTTCCAATCTAAAAATAGCGCTGCGCCTGTGACGTATCGCGGTTGACAAACAGCTGCCCTACGCCATTTGCAATCAGCAACAGATTGTTTACAAATCGCCAAGCGGCTGCTCGCCTGAATCTTTGGCTTATATTGAATATTAATTGTTTATACAAGCTATTTATTGAATATATTTATTTATTTGAACATTATAATTACCTTTATATTTATTTCAAAGCGTTTATTTAATTATTTGCAGACTTTTTCTATTTTCTACCGTCACGATGGCACTACTTTCTTTATGCAAATAAGATTCCGTCTGCACAGCACTTTCATAAATTAAACAGCAATAGTTAGGGAACGCAGAAGACATTAGAACGAAGACAGGACAGTGACATTTACTTTAACTATACCACATTGTGTTGTCCGGGGGCATGTGGTTGTAAATGTCAAACAAATGTCTAAAGTCATATGTCGTTTACAAATAGGTAATTATTGATGCTCTTATAAACCAGGTATAACAAGAGCGGTGTATAAGAGTAACGCAAGGTGTATGTCGAGGTGCCAAACGATTGTACCTGAGGTGCCAAACGAATGTACCTGAGTGTTCTGGATTGCTGAGATGAGTATACCCAAATTATTTTGAATGCAATATAATTATGAATGCATCTCTTTTTCAGGGTGTAATCTGATAATATTTTTTTTGTATACAGGCATTTAAAAACTCAACATAGCTAATATACCTGAGTAAATATTTGAGTACCTATCAACTCTAGCTAATTATCCAACAACATGTCAACTTTAACTGATTTCATACAAACAGGCAAGGAATAAGGACACACCGGAAAGGAATTAGAGCAATATGCTGATCAAAAATTTAGAGAAGCAAAAGATGCTGAAAGAGATGAACGTGCACGAGAAAGACAACACCAGAAGGAGATTGTAGAATTAGCTGAAGAAACAAAACATAAACAGTTAGAACAAGATAAGGAAATTAAACAAAAAGAATTAGATTTAAAACAAAAACAATTAGATCAGGAGAGAGAGTTAAAACAAAAACAATTAGATCAGGAGAGAGAGAGAGAGTTAAAGCAAAAAGAGATAGATGAAATGGCAAGAGTGAAAGAAAAACAAATACAGATTGAATCAGAGACACAGTTAAAGATGAAAGGTATGGAAGTAGATTCACACTTAGAGATCTCCACTACAAAACTAAAGAGTCAGCAAGAAGAGAATAAACTCAATAAATACAAAAATATTATTAAGCCATTCTGTAAAGAAGATTCCATTTCAGCATGGACAGAAAATGTCGAATATCAGCTTAAATACCATCAAGTACCAATCGATATGTGGGCCATGATCTACATGAAAAACCTCAGTGGGGAGCCCCTTAAAGTTATTGAATCAATACCAACTGATCTTAGATCTAACTATCAGTACATTCATGATAGAATAATGCAAAATTTTTTACTTGATGCCCCTGGGTATCAAGTGCAGTTTTCTCACTTAAAACCAAAACCAAGTGAGACCTTCATCGATTATGTCTCGAATGTCCAAAGCGTGCTGAATAGATGGCTTAGTGCAGCAAAAATAGGAAAGGACTATGAGAAACTTAAGAACTTACTAGCAGTGGATAAAGTCATATCCACAGTCCCAACTCCTTTCGCTAAGTTCCTTCAGCAGTCAGACATCGAAACGATAGAACAATTCGAGAAGAAAGGCTCCGCATATTTTTCCTCGAATAGAGAAATTTTTAAATCATCAAACATCGACTCTGAAATAGTCTCTTTTGTTAAGGACCAACCTAAAAGCTATCGTGGCAATAAAAAACCATTTCAGAGAGTCGACAAGAAAGATCAAAAATTGCCTAAATGTGTGTATTGCCAACTTTTTCATGATACTTACGCTATGTGTGATAAATCACCAAACTATCCGACACATCTTGAGATGGTCATTAAGAAACAAAAAAAAAAAAAAAAAAAAAAAAACAACAAGAGAAACGCATACAGGCGTGCAGTCAAATGTTTCTTCTGTTCTAGCTACGGGCATTATTCCAGTAAGTGCCTAGGCCGCCAAAGAATGAAGGCCAACAGTGCAATTTTGATTGATACATCTTCTGATAGTGGGAGTGAGACTGAATGTGAGGTCGAGAATGAATTACCTGTTAATCAATCTGAAGATGTTTGTTGTGTAAACGATATTTTAAGTTTTGACGGTTGTGAGCGATGTCACCAATTTCATGCAGACGGAAAATTAGAATGTGGACATACAGTACCATTCTCCACTGAGAGTGTAAATGCAGCATTAGCCTCCTGAGGCAATTTGGTGTTCCAGAATGCATTGGTCAACGAAATACCATGCCAATGTTTGCTTGACAGTGGGAGCACTCTTATCGGTCTTAGAAAGGAACTGGTGAATCCAAATGATTATACAGGTGACTCAGTCAAATGCCGAACCTTTTCGGGTAATATTGAAATTTACCCGTTGGCAAGAGCCCGTATTAACACTCCTTTCCTTTCTGGTACCTTTACATGTGCTATTTTAGATAACCCTTGTACTGATTTAATTTTGGGATGCTTACCCCAAATGAAGCATTGCACTAACGAAGAAATAGCTGCATGGGAAAAATTAAATGCAGCTAATGCAACAACCAGAGCAGATACTATTAAGCATCAAGACACACTACAGGAAGAAAGACTACTGTTGCTATCACCAACTAGCACGGATGATACCACCAGACAAAACTTCATAGACCAGCAAAAAGCTGATCCGAGTGTGTCTCCATATCTAAAACTATTAAAAGAAAAAGCCAAAGTAACAAAAAACGCATCATGGTTCTTTAGACTTAATAATGGTATTCTTACTCGTTATTATACAACTGGCAACCATGAGATTCAGCAAACGGTGTTACCTGTACAACACCGCCTAACTGTGCTAAAGATTGCACACGAGTCACCGTTTGCTGGTCACCTTGCATACGACAAAACCAGGGCCAGAATTCAGGCTCATTTTTATTGGCCAGGTATTTGTAATGACATAAAAGTACTTTGTCGTTCATGTAATGTCTGTCAACAACTAGTACGTAAGGGTAAACATCCTACAGCTGAAGTACAAACCTTCAACACTGGCCTCTAGGCCATTTGAGAGTGTGGCATTAGATATTGTTGGACCCCTGAACCAGGTGTCCAGCGAAGGAAATCGCTTCATCTTAACGCTAGTAGACCTATGTTCAAGGTAGGTTGAGGCAGAAGCTTTGAAATACATCACCTCCAAAGATATTGCCAATGTATTTCTACATTTGTTCTCACGATTCGGATTTCCACGTACCATCTTATCCGACCGTGAAACCCAATTCATATCGGCTGCAACGCAAGCCCTTACGAAAATGTTAGGAATTAAACAGCATTTTACAACAGCTTATCATCCAGCCAGCAATGGAATAGTAGAGAAAATTAACGGAGACCTAAAGCATATGCTGGCTAAGGTGACAGCAGAAAACCCAGCTGATTGGGATACACTGTTGCCAACAGTGCTGTTCGCCTATCGGGAGATTCCCCATTCTAGCACGGGTTTCTCACCGTTTGAATTAGTATACGGGGCTAACCCACGTGGACCCCTAACAATTTACCATCAGTTAGTAACTAATGCGATTGAAATTCCAACCCCTAAAACACCGTATGAGATGGTAACAGAAACACGAGATAAAATTATGAAATCGTGTATCATAGCCAAGGCAGCTTTGGAGAGGAAGGGTCAAATCTACCGCCAATACACAAATAAAGGTGCGAGGACTATTAATCTTGAACCAGATCAAGACATAATGCTTTTACTCCCAGACAAACGGAATTTATTATTGACCTCATGGCAAGGGCCATTCAAAGTGGTACGAAAAATTTCAGATGTCGATTATGAAATATCGATAAACGGACACTTAAAGATATTTCATATCAACATGTTGAAACCCTACTTTTCACGACAAGAGACAGAATTAGAGACAGACGAACACAATGCACCCACACCTATTGATAAGACGACGGACATACACAACGCAACTACACTAGTGAGAAAGACTGGCAAAGTCGACAATATGCATACACCTAGTGAGCATACAGAAAACGCACTTAGCACCACAACCGTACTGAATCAGGTAGACGACGACGGGATGGAACTACCTGTTCCAATTGTAGACAAGACTGCGACATTAGATTGTATACGGTTAGAACCGGGACTAACAGAAGAACAACGACGACAGACAATAGAATTAGTGACGGAATATAAGGACAGATTTTCCGACATTCCAGGTAGGACGGACAGGATCGAGCACTCCATCATTCTTTCGGACTCTAAGCCTATCAAATGCAGGCCGTACTCGATCCCACTGAGCTACAGAGAAAGTCTAAATAAGGAAATTCTTAATGTAGAAGCTAGTGGAATCATCCAGAAATCTACATCTGAGTACTCCTTTCCAATCGTCTTGGTCAAGAAAAAACTCCACAAGTCGTCTCTGTGTGGACTATAGAAAACTCAACAATGTCACTAAGATCGACGCAGAAACAATTCCTTCCTGCGAAGATCTTATCCTTGATATGTCCACCTCCAAAATCTTCTCTAAATTAGACCTTACTAAGGGATATTGGCAGGTCCCTATGGAGACTCAATCCATCCATCTTACTGCATTCTCAACACCTTTAGGTCTTTACGAGTGGTGGTTTCTTCCTTTCGGACTTCGTAACGCTCCTGCCACTTTCGTACGCCTAACTAGAGATTTACTACATGGAGTGACGAATACGGTGACATATATAGATGATATTTGTGTCCATACAGACGACTGGACAACACACTTACTGAAACTAAGACATGTCTTCGATAGGTTGCGACTCTTCGGTCTCACTGTCAAACCGAGCAAAGTTGAACTGGGCCTACAAGAAATTGATTTTTTGGGTCATGTCATTCACAAGGACAACTAAAAACTGACAATAGAATTGTTACTAAAATTATGAACCTGACCATGCCTACAACAAAGAAGCAGGTCAGGAGCCTTTTGGGTTTAGTAAATTATTATAGTAAGTTCATACCGAACTTAGCAGAAATAACAAGTGTATTTTCAAATATTTTAAAAGCATCAGTAAAATTAGATGTCAAAGATGCATTATTAATTTCTGCATTGTCAAAATTGAAACTCCTATTTAGTAATGTACCAATCCTGCGTTTGCCTAATCCTAGGCTCGTTTATTATCTTAGGACAGATGCCAGCAGGATTTCCATCGCTGCAGTACTAGGCCAGTTCTACGATGGCATCTTCCAGCCAATTTGCTACGTGAGCCGCAAGATCACACCTGCTGAGTCCAGATATTCCATATCAGAGTTGGAAGCTCTAAGTGTCATCTATTCAGTAAGAAAGTTACATCGATTTCTAGCGGGTAATCACTTCGTAGTACAGACCGACAACTCCCCAATCACGGTCATACAAAGTGGGGTGCATCGCAATGACTGCATCTACAGGTGGTCGTTAATATTACAAAATTATACTTTTAGTATAGAGCATATTGAGGGTAGGGACAACATTCTTGCTGATACCCTTAGTCGACCATCTGAGGTGGAAATACCTGATACGCCACATGAAAATGTAATGTAAGATGAGGTAATTTAGTACACTTAGAATATCCTGTGTACAATATCCTATGTAATACATAGACATCATGATCAGGACTGTGTGCTAATAACAGTAAACCACCATGTGTCCATAGACAGCAAAATAAGAACTGTGCTCCAAGAACACGTGAATCACCGTGTGTACATAGACAGCTTGTTACTTACTATGCTCCATTTGTGTTCCGGTGAATCACCTGTGGTAATCATGGAAGAACAGTGTCAGAACAATGCATAAATAACAGACACGAATATACATGTCTACGACACCAGCGGACTCTACGAGTGGAAGAATACCCATAAAACACAAGTATGACTGTGTAGTGTATTTAATATACCCAGGACAATTGTGTATCTATGAACTGTGCCAACGAAATCAATTTCTGAACATTATGGCAACCACTAACCTGAGGTAGTTAAATACCATGTATATATATTTATTTATTGTGATATGTATTATAACATGTTTTAAATATAGTTAGATTAGTTACTTTAATATAGATCTAGATTAGATTTAGGGAATATAATAGATTTTTTCTTCTTCTGTAGTTTAGATAAATCACTAATTTACCCACTTACTTAGGATAGTACTTTAAATTTAATAATAGCTAATTAAAGACGAGGATAGAAAGTTAAGATAGAAACAGTACCAGTTAGTACATTTCATTTCACATTATTTCATTCCATCTTAATAAACACTTTAACAACCTCATCATTTAGAATTAAAAGTAGTTTAGACCTTATAGGATAAAAGGATTGTACATTTCACCATGTATACTAAAATTATTAATCATATTTTTTCATGTAGACATTAAAACATTTTTTTTTATTTTTATTTTTAATTTTTATTTTTTTTTGTTATTATTATTTTTGTTATATTTCACATTATTCATTTAAGAAAGGTACATAACTCATCGCACATCAGTTTCATTTTTTAGTTACTTAGATTACTTCCCTTAAATTAGTTTAATTTTGTGCAACAAATTAGAATGTATATATTTATAGAATTAGTATTAGTATCTCAGTAGAATGTAGTGTTTAGTATTATCAGGGTACAAACTATCAACCCTATTTCATCCATGTGAATATTTTGTAAATGCATGACTCGTGCAATAAGTTACGCACAGTCATTAAGCTCAACTCTTTTCAAACTGAGCCAAACTTGTACAGTGTCACCTCAAGGTTTTTTAAATAATTGGGAGAATAAAAGATGTGTGACAGAAGTGTGAAAATGTGAGAAAATGGAAAAGATAGAATGAAGAGTGAAGACAACCAGCGGATTTTTTCTGCCGCTCAACGCGACTTTTATTATTTGTCTGCGTCAAGCGTTTGTTTTCAGTGTTGAAATATGCTGTCTCGAATGTGTTGTGTGTAGTTTTGTGTTAGCCATAATTACATTAGACCTTAGAAAAAGTATTTTAAGTATCATAAGACGGAAACGTAGTCACGAATCAGTGGTATACACTTGTTTGTGGCCACATTTAACCGAATTGTGGCACTTGAAAACTAACTTACATAAACTTATAGACAGACACACATGTTAGAAGGTAAATTATAATATTAGTTACATCCAAACACGCAAACAATCAGAAAAAACAAACATGTAAAGTGCATACAATTTTTAGAACAAGGAAGATAACTCCGGGTCAGGGGACACAATAGACAGCGAAACACTAAATTAACAGTGAAAGATAACTTTACACGCGGAAGCGAGATAAGTAAATCCTGTCGCACACAGCTTGTGCAAGGGTTGTTTAATATTATATAGGGGACATGAAGCAATTCGTGTGTTGATCCTAAGAAAATCAACTTTGTATGGGTAGTGAGTTAATTTGCTATTTGAGGGCAGGTCTTATAAGACAATGGTCCGGTTCAGACAAACCTCTAATAAATATAATATATGCGATTGAGAAGAGGGCTCACGCCAACCAGACAAGTTTGTGGCGATCACCAGTAGCCAAGTAAAGTAATACTACATTGTGACAATAGTCAGTAGAGGTCTATTGAGTTACCCAGAACCAAGTGATAGTCTTTGACAAAAAATTAGATACACTAATTTTTAGCAACCTCTTGCGTCACAACCACGAGTCAAAGTTTGTAACGCAACACAGGAGGGGAGGGTGTGTGTCAAAGACTAGTATAGATAGGAGGGAAGACCACCCGGGATGAGTGGTCTACCTCAAGTAGATTAGAGGTAACCCAGTGCCCCAACATGAGGGCAGGGTAGGTGTAGGGAGTAGATAGGAAGGGGAACTGTCAAACAGTTCTCTCATGAGACAAGGAGGTGTCAACCAGAGAGTAAGCACTCTGGTCACGGTATAATCACGTCAAGGTGATAGACACGAAGCACTAGAATCGAACTCAAGAGTAGACTACTACTCTAAGCGTGGTGAATGATGTAGCACGCAAAAGCCGAAGTACGCACGAGGTCCTTCCGCGTACTGTGTAATCAGCACGCGGAGAATCGTCAGACTGGGGACAGACTTCGTAGGGAACACATCGCTTAGCGTCGATGCGTATTTCTTTAGATGAGTAGATAGATTAAGCAGTAGGGCTAGGGACGACTAGTGATAGGAAATTCTGTGTATTCATGTGTGATGCATTAGAGACAGTTTTGTGCATTTATGTAATGTAAAGAGCCAGTGGCAATAAAATGTGTAATCAATTCCTCTCGTACGACTGACAAATCTTTTTGTGTGGTGCGAGAGAAGTTTATCCCATAATGCCTGTAGCATCGCTTGATGACACCTCCCCCACCCCAGACGTCAAATGCAGCAAAATTCCCTAAATGTCTGTGTAATTACTGCATACTATTTATCTGAAACAGGCCATACGTATTTTTGTTTTCCTGAATGAAATAATATTAACAATAATAATATATAATAATAATAAAGTTGAAATACAGCGATAATTGCATGCATCATATATCAAGTTTTAAAAAAAAGGGGGGGGGGGGTGGAATTACACAGTGCTTTATGAACATAGCTGTGATAAGGTGCACAGGAGGGTCCTCAATATTAACAGCTTGCTAAATGTTTAGGGCTCAGGGTTCCCCAGGGTACTACACTCTCAGAAACCACACTCCGTTGTCTCCAAGCTCTCCCTAATGTATTCGTCATCATCATGTGCCATGCCGTTAAGCGTTAGCGGTCAAGTTTGGCCATCTCACGTGATCACCAAATTCGTAGATCAGCTCTGTGTTCTCTACCGACCACGCGACGTGGTCAAGCCATCCAGATACTTACGTCTCTGCCTTCTCCTTGTTCTTTTCCCAGTAATCTTGTCAGTTGTCACCAAATTTTCTCATTTATTTCTTACAAATATCCAAAAATCTGTGGCGATCTACGTCTAATTTCTCTAATCAGTCTAATTTAGTTGTATACATTGTATAATTCAGTAGAACAATTTCTATATAACATATCAGTGTTATCTTTCTGACATTTAGTCACTGTGATTTATTGCATAAGATAATTGTCAGCGTCCGAAATGTAGCCTATACTTCGCCATTTTGCCCCTAATCTCTGTCAGAGCATCTTTCACCTGATATTTCTCTTGCCTTCAGATATTTAAACTTATTAACTTGGTTAAGCATTTATCCTTCTTATCTTGTGTAACTTTGGAATTATCTTCATTTTTGATAACATCAATATCCACATTGTTGATATTCAAGGAAAGTCCCTTTTTGCACTCTGTATTACCACAACTAGTGCGAGGAAATACAACATAAAGACTACTTGACGTGGTGGGGTAAATCAGGCCCTAAGCCTTGTTCCATAACTGGTCTAGGTTAGAAACTCCGACAGATCGACAGTTAGAGTATTTCTTTGCTGGTGCGGCAGCTTTTGCAGCTTATCTTGTTCTAGACGTATTGGTGTTAACTTTCTTCTAGAGTAAACTAGCAGGCCGAGAGAAGAATCATGCTGTATGGGCAACACATAGTCTCTAAATGGATTGCCAACGCTGTCTGTCTCTCAGCTAGATTGTACATTCTGTCAGGCTGCTGTAAGCTATATCTTGATGTTATTTTCCCACTTGCAAAGCTGTCTACCTCTTGCTTGCTTGTCGTGGCTGAAATATGTCACTTACCTAATTTTTATTTATTTCATCAACTCTCGTTTTCATTCCCAGTATTTTTCTTAAAACACTCTGTATTCGATTATGTTTGATTTCATGAAATACAACATATTCTTTTATATATCCACATCTCCAGGGCTTCTATTCGACTTTCTAATTGCTTGTTCTCCGTCGACCTTCTGGGCTGGAGGTAGATGGCCAGACCACTCGGCCACGGAGACAACTTCCTGTCCAGCTTCTATAGGTGGCCTGTATTTATGTGTGTTTGTTTCCATGAATGAGAGTATGCAGTATGCCCCTGACGAGATGCATGGAAATATGTCAGGCAATGAACCGTGCAGCATATTGTTTGTGGGTTTTGGTGTTTAAATTGGCTAAGGCAGTACATGGTTTGACTTTCTCAAACTTGGCCTCTCACAATCGTCTGTGCAGCGACTGGATGGATTACTGAAGCCGAAATGCCAAATCTCATTGCAGGTATGTATATTACAGCTTATTAAAGAATGTTATATATCCAGCAGATTTCCTTACAGTTATTTCAGATTCCTGGGAGCTGATAGAATCTGCCCTACAACCGGAAACCTAAGGCAGATCAGATATAAAACTGCCCCGATACCTACTCTATCTTGTAAAAGAATCATTGTCTGCGTTCAACAAATTATCTTGAAATTACCATGGGGATAACGGATGTTGCAAATTCTAACAATACCTTTTATTATACTATATGTAATAATTGGTTTTTTCTTTTTTCTTTCATATGAGATACATGGTGTTTATAAAGTCTCACTACACTTTGTATGTAGAAAAGCTGTTTGTTGGTGAGTATGTTTCCCGTCCTGCAAACGGAAACATACTCTCGAACAAACAGCAGTTCTACATACAAAGTGTAGTTAGACTTTACAAGCATCCTGTATAGCTAGCTATGCATATGCACATGACGAGCTGCAGCGAACGATGGCAGGCAATAAATCGTGCATCATATCGTTTGTGGCTACTGTAGTTAGATAGTATCATTGCTAAGGACGCCAAGTGTGTCATGTACGTTGATAGTATCATTGCTAAGGACGCCAAGTGTGTCATGTACGTTGATAGTATCATTGCTAAGGACGCTAAGAACTGTCATTCACATTGATAGTATCATTGCCACGGACGCTAAGAGTGTCATGTACGTTGATAGTATCATTGCCACGGACGCCAAGTGTGTCATGTACGTTGATAGTATCATTGCTAAGGACGCCAAGTGTGTCATGCACGTTGATAGTATCATTGCTAAGGGCGCTAAGAACTGTCATGCACGTTGATAGTATCATACAACATTTATCGGTACCAGTCCTGGGCTGGGCTGTACAACATTTATTGGTATCAGTCGTAGGCTCGGTAGTACAACATTTATTGGTACCAGTCGTGGGCTGGGTAGTACAACATTTATTGGTACCAGTCCTAGGCTGGGTAGTACAACATTTATTGGTACCAGTCTTGGGCTGGGTAGTACAACATTTATTGGTACCAGTTGTAGGCTGGGTAGTACAACATTTATTGGTATCAGTCGTAGGCTCGGTAGTACAACATTTATTGGTACCAGTCGTGGGCTGGGTAGTACAACATTTATTGGTACCAGTCCTAGGCTGGGTAGTACAACATTTATTGGTACCAGTCGTGGGCTGGGTAGTACAACATTTATTGGTACCAGTTGTAGGCTGGGTAGTACAACATTTATTGGTACCACCCCACAACAACTAATACTATCAGCAATTATAAATTTAAAAAAAAAACAACTTCGCAAAAAAAAACAAAAGGGGGGAAGTAACAGAGCAAAAATACGTTCGATTATTTATTCATGGGTTGCATCTCTCGATAATGAGGTCCGCTTTGGCTCCGCTTTCTATGCGGAACTATACCCTTCATATAGTAAAATATGACGTTAAAACTGAGGTTGCCAACCTCATTTTCGACTTAGTTACAACGTCCCTTACTCGATGAGAGACACCTACAGGTGTCACTGACCAGCTACCGACCGCCTCAAGCTGGGCAGCCCCCGACCAATTGGGCCTGCCTGCTTCAATGGGTGCTTGGGGCTAGGACAAAATCTGGATCGCAGGCTGTAAAATCAATGCACCAGGGACTAATAAAAAGAAAAACAGAAACTTCAAGCTACGGCTTGCAACCTGGAACTTGAGAACCATATGTCCAGGATTTTCCACTGACTTGACGAATATTAACGAAGTGAGAAAAACGGCTGTGATTGATGCCGAACTCAATCTTCTTAACATTGATATTGCTGGCCTGCAGGAGACTCGCCTCGCTGAGGAAGGGTCACTCAGGGAAAACAATTACACAGAGGGCAGGCAGATAAAAAGGCAACACGGTGTGGGCTTTGCAGTGAAGAATTCGCTACTCGGAATGATTGAAATTCCAGCAGGAGTAAATGAAAGACTATTACCCCTGCGCTTGGCAACCTCTTGTGGTTTTGCCACCATTATTACTGCATATGCACCGACACTCGATTCCTCTGATGATGTGAAGGATTCGTTCTATGAGAAGTTAGACTCCATGATCAAGGCAGTTCCAAAATCTGACTACATTTATATGCTCGGTGATTTCAATGCTCGTGTGGGCAAGGACTCGAGTTCATGGCCAGTGTGCCTTGTAAAATACAACATCGGTCGCATGAATGATAATGGGCAAAGGCTGCTAGAGCATTGCACCAAAAATGACCTATGTATTACAAACTCCTTCTTTAAAACAAAAGAGCTGCATAAGGTCACATGGAAACATCTAAAATCCGGCCATTGGCACCAGCTGGACTTCATCATCACACGGAGACAACATGTGAACCATATATCATTGACTCATAGTTACCACAGTGCTGACTGTGATACGGATCATTCTTTGGTTGTTGCAAGGGTTAGACTGAGACCAAAGAGAATCTACACAGCTAAACACAAATCTAGCCCCAGGATTAATATTATTAACACTCACGATCCTGAAAAGTGCTTTCAGTTTCAACAGCAACTTGAAGATGCTTTCACTGATACACAAGAAAATTGTACAGTAAATGAAACGTTGGGTCAACTTGAAGAAACTCTTTATAAAACTGCCGTAGGGGTTTACGGCACTGTGGATCATAAGAGGCAGGACTGGTTTGCGGCAAACAGCCAGACTCTGCAGAACTTTATTGATACGAAGAAGATAGGTCTCTTAAGAAACAAGGAAAGACCATGAAATGCCGTGAACAGAATCAACCACTGTTTATTGCCTTCATCGACCTCACAAAGGCATTTGATTTGGTCAGTCTTGAGGGTCTGTTCAAGGCACTAAAGAAGATTGGCTGCCCACCATCTCTTCTGTCAATTGTGGAATCGTTCCACACAGGCATGAAGGGTATAATCAAGTTTGATGGTGCAACTTCTGAAGAGTTTGAAATCAAGAATGGAGTTTAGCAAGGTTGTGTACTAGCTCCGACCCTCTTTGGAATATACTTTTCACTTCTACTGAAATATGCCTTTCGTGATCAGGATGGTGGTATATACATTCACTCACGCTCAGATGGCGGCCTCTACAAAGCTCAGAGATTGAAGGCCAAGACCAAAATTAGGAGGGTAATGATCAGAGAGTTGCTTTTTGCAGATGATGCTGCAGTTACGACCCACTCTGAGGAAGAATTGCAATGTCTGCTATCTGCATTCTCCAGTACTTGTTCTGAATTTGGTTTAACAATTAGCAAAAAGAAGACACAGATTATGTCACAAGGTGCACATGGGGTGCCATCAATCTTTATTGACGACTCCGAACTAGAGATGGTAGACCATTTTACATATCTAGGATCAGTGGTAAATAGCAAATTATCCATAGATCAGGAAATCAACATCCGGATTGGTAAGGCAGCAACAACAATGAACAGGTTAAGAAAACGAGTATGGGAGAACAGGAAGCTTACTGCCAAAACAAAAGTCCTTGTCTATCAAGCCTGTGTCCTTAGTACTCTTCTTTATGGCAGTGAAACCTGGACACCTTACTCACACCAAGAGAAACGTTAAAACAGCTTTCATATGCGGTGTCTGTGAAGAAATCGTGGTATTAAGTGGCAAGACAAAATCACAAATACTGAAGTATTGGAAAGATCAGGTTGTGTGACGCTTTATTCCATGCTCAGTCTTCGTAGACTTAGATGGATAGTACATCTTAAGAGGATGGATGATGGTAAAATACCAAAGGACATTTTTTTTGATGAATTACAGATGGGTAAGACATCTCAGGGATGGCCTCTACTACGATACAAAGATGTGTGTAAGCGGGACATGATTGATACAGGCATTGATAATGCACAGTGGGAGCAAGTCGCCGCTGAACGTGTTGCATGGAGGGCAAACATCAGAAATGGAATAAAGACAAAGGTAAAAATTATTGCAGATAAGTCACACACCGAGCGTGTGAGACGTAAGATGGTGCATGCTGGTGGAAATGACCACGTGTTCACATGCACCCACTGTGAACGAACATTTACAGCGCGAATTGGCCTTATCAGCTACATTCGCTACCACCATAGGTAAAAGTTATTATGCCTCTTTAAAGCACAAACCATCGTCTGTCAAGACGGCAAGGTGCCAATGTGCTAATGACCGTGCTAGGAAGATATGCACCCAGGACACACTGACAGAGTAAATTGAAACCCTGAAGATTGTATTACACCTGAATGGGTACTCCACAGGATTTATAAAGCGCCACTGCCAACAACCGAAACCAAAATCAGACGTAACTACAGTCTCTAAGCTCACGGTTTTTATCCAGCTAACCTTACGAGGGGATGACGTAATGCAACGTCTACAGGACCGGCTCATTACAGCAGTCGGCCGAACATTCTGTGCTGCAACTCCAGTTATTAGGTACAGAAACACATATTCCCACCCTAGCAGTAAAAGAATCTACTCCTCTGTAGGCTACATCAATTGCATTTACCAATTCACAAGCAGGTGCTAGTCTACCAACATCCGCAGAACAGAGCGGCAGCTACACAGCAGGGTTGTTGAATACGTACCAAAGTGGGTTGACCAGATATTGCACACAGGCGATGGGATTGTGGGAAGACTGACGCACCACAAATATAAACTTACGGCGTCGTCCATTGCACGTCATGTCTTGGAAACCGGTTATGCCATTGATGGAGACAGCGCTTTTCTCGTGTTGTTTAATACAAAAATAGTCGTTTGTTAGAGTTTGCAAAAGCCCTAATGATTCATCTACGTAGGCTAATTTTGTGTAAACAGAAAAACATGGTAGTCAATTTAAAATTACCATGGTAAACAATTGATATTACTGTGTGAACATGTGTATATTTCAACTTTATGATGTATCTAGTTATTTTACTCTACAAGGGCGAAACAAGGGCGAAACTCGAGTATAGTGCTTCCATATTGACGTGGATAGGCCTTAGGTTCATACCGGAATGCGATCAGCGTTGCCAGTAGTGGGTTGTGCTCAATATTTAAATTTCAAATCCCGAAACAACCACATAATCAATTTTACTCTACATTCTATGGATTGTGTCTTTGTTATTCAAATACTTACATCATTATTGTGACACACCCATATTTCTCATTTTCTGCCATCAATTTCTGTTTAGTTCAAACCCACTTTTTGTTTGGTCCGGAATCAGTTAAGCCCACAACGGTTCACTGGCATTGTTAGTTGACCGCCCAAGAAGCTTAGTCAGATCAAGTGCAGCCGGGGGAGGAGGGGGGAGAACACTACACTGTGATCTTAGCTAATAGTGTCAGGTAGCGATGTTTTTAGAATTGTTGGCATCTTACAGGCCGGACAACATTTTACGTTATATTTGTAGTCTGAGTATCCACAAAAAGAATAAAATATTTAATAAAATATTGAGAAGGCATTGAACAATAATGTTTTAAATTCTCAAACATCTAAAATAAAGCTTCTAGTTTCACGCAAAATTTAAAGATAATTACACTTACTATGTATTTTTCATGAGGCATATGACATTCATTTCTTATTGTGACAATTTTATAAAAGATTAAGATAAATTCTATACACATTCTATACATTCATGCTACTTTTAGTAACTTCCCTTGAAATACATTTATGATATGTCCCTTTCTAGAATTTGAATTATATGTCTTCCTAAGTTTAATGTTGTTTTAATTCATACAAAACAGTGTGTACTTACAAGGTGCATTGTGTATTTTCCTTTACAGTTGCAAATACAACACGACCCCAGACGTCAAATGCAGCCAGATTCTCCAATGTGCGTGTAATGACTGAATACCTTTTATTATTCTGGACCGGCAAATGTAGCCATGTTTGAATTCATATCGATAAACTGTTGTTTTCGGTATTTGCGATTCCAAAGTAAAACTTTCACTGTATCCTTCAGAATAACACACTTAGATCGTCGTAAATTCTTCAGTTCAATAGATGGACGGACGTGAATGTGTAAACATGTTGAATGGTTTATATGAAATAATGGTTTCTTATGGGTTTACCCAAAGTGCATGATTCTTTTAAATTTTTTATTGTTTAAAATAAGGGCTCACGGTTCCCCAGGGAGTCACACGCCCCTATGTGTCATCTGGACGACCGCCTCTGCATGTGGCCCTGGTAAGATCAAGTGCAAGTAAACCACTTAGATCTTAGCTAAAAGACCGAGAGGCGAGATGCATTCTTTTATAAAGGTATATGGCCTGAAACGGGTCCATCACATTTTTGTTTTCCTGAATGAAATAATAATAATAATAATAATAATAATAATAATAATAATAATAATAATGTTGAAACACAGCGATAACTGCATACATTATATGTTAAGTAAGGGGGAAACATTACACATTGCTAATGAACATAGCTGTGAAAATGTGTCCTTGAGTGTCCTGAATATTAAAAATGTGCTTACCTTTTATCGCTCAGGGTTCCCCCGGGGCAAGAGTCGCCCCATGAGATTCCAAGTCCCGCTATGTGTTCCCCAGGAACAAGAGCCGCCAGATGACGTTCCAAGTCCCTATATGTGTTCCCCAGGAGCAAGAGCCGCCCCATGAGGTTCCAGATCCTTGGGATGTGTTCCCCAGGAACAAGAGCCGCCCCATGAGGTTCCAGATCCCTATATGTGTCCCCCAGGGCGAAGAGCCGCCCCATGAGCTTCCAAGTCCCTGTATGAGTTCTCCACGGACAAGATTCGCCCCATGAGATTCCAAGTCCCCGTATGTGTTCCCCAGGAACAAGAGCCGCCAGATGACGTTCCAAGTTACTATACGTGTTCCCCAGGAGCAAGAGCCGCCCCATGAGGTTCCAGATCCCTGTATGTGTTCCCCAGAAACAAGAGCCGCCCCATGAGGCTCCAAGTCTTTGTATGTGTTCCCGAGGGCGAAGAGCCGCCCCATGAGCTTCCAAGTCCCTGTATGAGTTCTCCACGGACAAGAGCCGTCCCACAAGGTGCAAAGTCCCTGTATGTGTTCCCCAGGGACAAGAGCCGTCCCATATGGTTCCCAATCCCCGTATGTGTTCCCCAGGGACAAGAGACGCCCCACGAGATTCCAATTCCCTGTATGTGTTCCCCAGGAACAAGAGCCGCCCCATGAGGCTCCAATTACCTGTATGTGTTCCCCAGGAACAAGAGCCGCCCCATGAGGCTCAAATTCTCTGTATGTGTTCCCCAGGAACAAGAGCCGCACCATGAGGCTAAAAGTCCCTGTATGTCATTGTGATACCACCTCTGAGAGTGGTCATGCCCAGATCAAGTGCAGATAATTCAGTCTACCCTTAATCTCTGTCGTGATACAAGAACAGATACTACACTTTGACTTTAGCCAAAATGTCGTGATACAAGAACAGATACTACACTTTGACCTTAGCTAAAATGTGGTGATACAAGAACAGATACTACACTTTGATCTCAGCCAATATGTCGTGATACAAGAACAGATACTACACTTTGATCTAGGCCAAAATGTCGTGATACAAGAACAGATACTAAACTTTGATCTTAGCCAAAATGTCGTGATACAAGAAAATATACTACGCATTGATCTTAGCCAAAATGTCGTGATACAACAACAGATACTACACTTTGATCTTAGCCAAAATGTCGTGATACAAAAAAATACACTACAATTTGATATCCGACAAAATTGTGTGATACACAATTAGATACTACATTCTTGATCTCAGCCAAAATGTCGTGATACAAAATTAGAAACTACATTGTTGATCTCAGCCAAAATTATACACAATCAGTTACTACACTTTGATCTCAGCCGAAATGTCGTGATACAAAAACAGATACTACACTTTGATCTCAGCCAAAATGTCATGATTCAAAAACAGATACTACCTTTTGATCGCAGCCACAATGTCGTGATACAAGAAAAGATACTACAATTTTATATCTGCCAAATTGTTGCGATACAAAATTAGATACTACATTGTTGATCTCAGCCGACATACCGTGATAGAATATTAGCTACTACATTGTTGATCTCAGCCAAAATCCTGTGATACAATATTAGATACTGCATTGTTGATCTCAGCCAAAATGCCGTGATACAAAATTAGATACTACATTGTTGATCTCAGCCAAAATGCCGTGATACAAAATTAGATTGTACATTGTTGATCTCAGCCAAAATGCCGGGATACAAAATTAGATACTACATTGTTGATCTCAGCCAAAAGATCGTGATGCAAGAACAGATACTACACTTTGATCTCAGCCAAAATGTCGTGATACAATCCATAGTGCTAATTTTTTTTTTTTTAAAGAAAGAAATAAGCGGTTACTTAGTACGTCAGTCTCAGTGGCGAAGGTGTAACAGACGCGGTTTGTAAACCCGTATACCCGCGCTCGATACACAGCTCCGCGCGATTTAGCAGTGGTATTTTATGAAATGGTATGGGTGCCGGCCGTTCAGAAACAGTGGCAAACTACTGAACGTAAACTTGTCAAGACATCAACAACAGCAAGAAAATGCTGGTGTTGACTACAAACGTCCTGTAAAGGATACGCAACTAACTTCTATTTAGTGCAAAACAGTGTGTATTTACAACCTTTTACGGTGTGTGTGTGTGTGTGTGTGCGCGCGTGTGTGTTATATGTTTAAATGTGTGAATACAACATATACATTCATGCACACAAGATAATATTATATTCATAGCACGGTGTAATTACCTGCACATTACTTGGCGATGATGATGTTGGAGTAATCATTTGCTCTCATGCATACTAAAATCTTTCAATAGAAATTCGTTCATACTCCAAGTATTCTCATTCACACTTAGTTTAATTTAAACAAGTTTAACGGTAACACTTAATCTTGTATTCGCGTTGAGGTAGGCGCAAGAGGTCTAGTCTCCCACTCCGTGTGTGATGTGCTAAAGCAAATGGGCATTAAAGGACAAGCGAGATCTCGGGCACAAAAACAACTGAGTGAGGCAGCCGAAAAGGCCACGTGCTGGCTATGGAATTGTCGTAACCTAGACTGGAAAACTAGTATGGTTAAAGCGGTAACTGCAGAACGACTAACAATCTCTCAACTAAGAGCAAGAACTTGCACCGTCTCGTGTCGACTCCGTAGCCTTCCATCCGAGCGAGGGTAGTACATCTAAGTACTTGACTGTTCTGTTGGGCAATCGCCGCATGACAGCAGTAGTCAAATCATGCAAATGTCGGCCGAAGTCCAACCTCCATACCAGGGCGATAGTCGTCGTCCGTAAGTCGCACTCAGTTGCAGAGACCAAGAGGTGGGTCGAAATCAAGAGGGAGAATTGGCTTCCTAACAGAGTGCGGTGTCATGAACGGGTCACGAAGAATGAACACGGAGAGACGAATTGATGCGATAGAGGCCGTGACTGGGGAGGAAGCTGGCTCCCCACGACCACAGGTGCTAAGGTAGTGTGAGGGCACAAGTTTAGTTTAGTTTATTATAGTCGACGGATCATCAACACGGCACAAGGGTGTAATCCATAAGTGCTCCGTTCTCCTTCTAACCCAACTCAGTGTACAAACGCCGAGCACTGGCGAGGATCCTGATATACTTCGGTAGATTTTTAACTCCGCAGCGTTGTTAGACTACTCTTTTTCGATTTCTAAATTCCAATGGATTGTTTTCCGTGCGCAACAATACAGACGGGCGTCTGATCTCACTACCCAAAGACCACGTGAAAAAATCCCAGCCCTCACCGGGGCTTTAACCCGGGACTTCCAGCACTCGAGGCGGACGCCATACCTCGAGACCACTCAGATTCTCTCCTCACTGAGAGAGAGGAGGCTTGAGAGTTGACATGTTCACAGCTAAGTAGGCACTAAGCTTTTGTTTTGCTGACTTTTACCGGAGATTTTTGTGCGTTAATTTTTGTTTCTTGATTTTGTGTCTCCGATTTACTGACGTTTAGATTACTCATGATGTTAAATTCCCCGATTATTTCAAGATCGAGTTAAAACAGACGCCGATTACTTGATACAGTTTTTCCCACCCGGTTTTGTTTTGTGCATTCCTGGCGCTTGGGGATTCCTTGTTATACCCGAGAATAACATAAATAGACACACATAGTATTATTTGGCGCTCACAGAAGAAGAATAAGGAAATAGAGATTAGAAGACGCACTAGACAACATAAAATTTGAAAAGCTATAATAGTTACCGACCGGGATCGAACCTGTCGCCTCCAAATGACGACAGCGCCTCGCTAACAAAGAAAGTATAACGAGCAATGCGAATAGTAAAAATAACATTGAAGAAAACTGGAATTTCCTGAAAGAGACCTTGCTAAATGCGGCAACAAACACAGTTGCCTATGTACAAAGACAGAAGAAGAGATTAAAGCAGGCATTAAAATATTGAAGAACAACAAAGCTGTTGGTGAAGCAGACATCTCAGGAGAAATGCTCTAAGCAGTAGATGAGAATACCTTACAACGTTTGTTACAGCTGATCAATGAAATCTGGCAAAACGAATCCCCACAACAACAGTGGAAGGATGGTGTAATTTTCTAACTGCCAAAAAAAAAAGGTGACATGTCTGATTGCAATAACTGGCGTGGTATCACCCTACTGTCAGTACCAGGAAAACTTTTTTGTAGCATGTTACTTGAGAGATTGAAAAAGTCTATAGATGAAAGGCTCAGAGAAGAAAAAGCTGGCTTCAGACCAAAACGGTCATGTATAGACCACATTTTCACCCTTAGAATAATCATTGAAGACTCTGTAGAATTCCAGTCGAAATTAATCACTAACTTTGTCGACCTTCAAAAAGTCTTCAAACAGTATCCACCGTCCTTAACTTTGGTATCTACTTAACATCTATGGTTTCCCTACCAAATATATCAAAATCATAAACTCTTTCTACACAGAGACACCGTGCTGCGTGAGAACAGAATCAGGCGACTCTGACTGGTTCTCAGTGGAAACGGGAGTGAAACAGGCTTGTGTCTTGTCACCGATGCTCTTTGGAATAGCTATCGATTGGGTCATTTGCAAATGCACAAAATACACAAATACGGGTATCCATTGGGCTGACAAAATTCTAGAAGACCTGGACTTTGCCGACGACATAGTGCTTTTAAGTTCAACACACACAGATGCACAAGAGAAAATAAACCATATCCAAATTGTTTCAGGACAAATTGGTCTTGAAATTAACACCGCAAAAACAAAAACTATTGATCTTACCAACAGTTCATACGACACCAAATTAAAGAACCATGTTCTTGACAAAGTCAACAGCGTCACATACCTAGGAAGCACAATGACATCTACAGGGGACTCAACGCCAGAAATATTATCTAGAATCGCACTGAAATCTGGTGCCGTCAATAAACTGTCAAACATCTGGAAGTCAAAGACACTCAGCAAACATACGAAACTTAAAATCTTCAACTCTTATGTGATTCCAGTGCTAACGTATGGATGTGAGACTTGGAATCAACGGTAGCTTTAGATAAAATATTAGAAAATTTTGAGAACAAATATTGTAGAAGAATTCTTAACCTCCACTGGACAGATTTCAGAACCAATACGCAAATAAGACAAGAGATTAAGCAAGATATTGTATCCAATTTTATAAGAAAACGCCGTTGGGACTACATCGGCCATGTACTCAGAATAGATAAGACGAGACTCCCCAACCAAGCTCTTTTATGGTCACCAGTAGGGAAAAGAAAACGGGGAAGACCAAGAGAGACCCTGCGTAGAACCATCATCAGAGAAGGCTCATTCAACGGCCAAGTGAACATCCAGGATCAACAACGGGTAGCAGCGAACCGCCAGACATGGAGAGCCATAACTTCTGCCCTATGCGCCGCCTTAGGCTCAAGAGGAAAGACTATTCTTTTCTCTGATACAGCCGTTCCCTGTTATATTATATTTCTTCTTTGTAAATCTGTTTATATGTTCATTTAATTCTTTCGAGTTGTGTTTTATTTCCGGATCCTCTATTTTTTTGCATTCTTTCTGCAACCACTCTTCTTTGGCAACTTTGCACATGCGACGTATTTCTCTATCTATTAATATATACTCTGATTAAATGATTAAACTGACACACAAACATTAATATCTCGACTTATAATAGACCTACAGACTTTAACAAGATACCGTTGGATCTCTTTTTGTCAAGAGCTATCCAACTATGCAGGTTATATAATTAAAAAGCAATTTAGAAAAAAGTTACTGAAGTGGCTAGGTCTAAGGTCCAAGCAAAAACAAGGACAACGAAATCGACTGGACGTCTCTCACGGCAGGGTAAAGACACCCGGAGTCATGACCCAGACGTGCCCGCCTCCTGAGAATGTAAGGTAAGTGAATTGGCCAAAACATTCGGAGAAGGGGGGACTATTTCTGATGATCAGAACCCCCTCACTTGTTTGCTCCGCGGCGGAGGTTTAATCATTAAAGAAATGTGGCCTTTTACAGACCAGACAAAAACTTTAGAATAATTAACCTAGTGGATCCATACCATTGAAAGAATAAAAATATCTAATGAAATATCTAGGAAACAAAGAAAAATAGTTTATAAAATTTTCGATCATCTAACATAAAGCTTTAGTTTTATTGATTTTAAAAATAATTTAAAGTCTTAACCATGTTTTTATAGAAAGTATGATTTTCTCGATTGGGTATGAATAATTTATAAAATATTCGATAAATACTATAAATATTTGTAAATCTGATATTAAATTCAAGCTAATGTTAGTAATTTCCCTTGAACTAATATATATATAGTTATGTCCCATAACAGAAGTTCAAATTCATGTTTTCCGTTAATGTGGTGTTCGTTTTTACAACAGTTCGTATCTACAAGGAGCAATATATTTGTGCTTCACAGATTATACTAAGGCATTTGATCAAGTAAAACATAATGAACTGATTAAAATGTTGGAAGATATCAACATTGATAGGAAAGACTTAAGAATCTCATCTCATCTCATCATGTTACTCTTGTACCTTGAGGTGTCGAGGTGAAGTATAAACATCGTGAGAGTGTCCGATTATGGGCTAGACTAAAAAAGAATATTTACTGGAACCACGTAGCAGCAATTAAGATGGGAAGTAAAGAGGGTAGTTACGAACAGATAAAGCTAGGAGTACGACAGGGGTGTGTCTTGTCGCCGGATTTCTTTCCCTCTATAGCGTAATAATAATGAGATAGATAAAAGAGAAGCCAGGAATACTAATCGGAGGTTATAATATAAACAATATACGCTATGCAGATGACACAGTATTAGTGGCGGATAATGCAACAGACCTACAACAATTGCTGGACATTGTAGTAACAGATAGTGCAAAGAAATGACTCTCATTGAATATCAAGAAAACAGTAACAATGATGATATCAAAGGAAATGGTGGCACCAAAATGTAACATAGAAATAGAAGGGAACAAGTAGATGTCAATTAGCGGTTTGGGGCCAAAAGGGTCGGGGCACTACAGGAGCGCCAAAAGAAAGCCCCCCTAGGGCCAAAAGGGTCGGGGCACTACAGGAGCGCCAAAATAAAGCCCCCTAGGGACCCAACCCCCGGGGGCCCCACCCCCAGGGCCCCGAGCGCGACCGCCCGACCGGGCCGTCCTCTGTATCCCGGAGCGCACACATGGCGACCGAGCCATCGATTTAGAGTGTATCATCTACAGACATACCAAGATGCGCACCGCGAAGAACAGTTGTAAGTGGCTACGGCTACGTTCCACAGAGCCCTGCAATCGGAGTTGTATGAGGGACTACTGCAAAGTCCATGCAGTGCTAATACGGAAGGGTTCATGTACCAAACCGTGCAGAAGCTGTGGGAGGGGGGTCACAAACTATCTATCAATTTGTAAGGAGTGTGGTTATAACGCAGCCAATCGCCGAACATGGTACCATGAAAAGGTAAAGCCTTTTAACGCCGAGTTTAAGCGATTGGCTATGATCACAGAAATATAAAAGTCAATTAGAGACATGGAACTATCCACTGTACGTACACACTCACCTGTTAGAGACTGACAGATCTGTGTATTTAGCCATGCCTACGCTGATTCAGTTGAAACAGCAAGCCCGCGAGTATGGCATGCCATACAGTGGGAGGAGGAAGGCCGTTCTTGAGGGGGAAATATCCAGAGCGCGTGAGATGGCTCGGGCCACCCTGCTCGAGAAGAACCCCAACCTACAAGGGGCACGACTTGAAGCAGGGATTACCACCGCCCTGAGATTTGTATATGGTACCGCCGCGGACCGAGCCGCGATCGTCGCCGAGCGACGACACCGCGCCCGGCAGCGTGCTCAACGCCACGCCGACCTCGAAGCAGAGTTCCTTGCCCGAGCTGATAGTGTGCGAGAGGAAACGGATGAGGAGTTGGCTGAGCTAATTCGCAATGCACCCGAATTGAAACTCACCCGGGAGATTGAGGGGAGCCTGAGAAAATATGAAGCAAGCGTCCCAGAAGGTAGCGTCGACTATGATGAGCCTGGACTATTTATGTTTTCGATGGAGCCCGCCATCAAAGCCCTGGTGGTAAAAGGGTTGGGGGATTATGGCAGTGTTAAAATACAGCTGTATCTCCATCTAAAATACTATCGCACCACCCCAGAAGGCGAACAGATTACGGCAATCGCCACCCATGGAAGCAGGAACTATGAAGTACTGCACGAGGGGGAAATTGATGAGGGGCTGAAGCTCGCCAGAGCCAAGATATTCGCTGACAGTGAATGCTTCACCGAACAGGGCTCGGATTCGCACTATGATGAGTGTGTGCAGCTCGACCTCTACATAGTAAAATACCAACCATTCCGAGGCTCTAGCTACTTCGCGACCCCCAGCTTCATCCCACCACGCAGTGTTGTGAATGTGAAGAATGAGGACAACCGCTGCTTTGAATGGGCCATACTCTCAGCGCTCTACCCAGTAGCACATGGAGAGCATCCTGATAGGCTCAAGAATTATAGCGCCCACCTGGGAGAGCTAAACTTTGAAGGAATCGAGTTCCCAATGCAGCTGACCAGCATTGCGAAGTTTGAAAACCAGAATCCTACCATAGCCATCAGAGTCTTTGGGTGGAACAAAGGACCAACCATACTCCGGACCAACACACTCCAGCGCAACCAAATCAACCTCTTGCTCCTATGTAAGGATGAGAATAGGCACTATGTCTGGGTCAAGGATGTGGGGCGGCTTCTATATGGAAACAGTAAATATGAGGGTAAGAAGTATCCATGTCTCAACTGTCTCCATGTACACTCCTCTAAGGAAACCTTGGACCAACATGTGCCACTCTGCCAAGGCATCAACACAGCCTGCCAGGTGAATGTCATGCCTAAAGAGGGAAAGATGAATTTCAAGTCCCTCCAGAAACAGATGAGGGCGCCATACATCATATACGCAGACTTTGAGACGTTGAACGTTCCAGTACATAGTGCGGCAATGGATCCAAGCCAGAGCAACACGCGACAACTTGCCCAGCAGCCCCCCTGCGGCTTCGGCTACACCATTGTAGGCTGCGACGGCCTCACCACAAACCCTGTCGTATATCGGGGGGAGGATGCTGCCGACGAATTCCTCAAACGCTTGGGACGAGAGCAGGCCACCATTCACCACAAGTTACAGCGGCCGGCTCTGATGGTGCTGGGGCAAAAAGACCGTGAAGACTTTGCCTCCTCCACCACCTGCCACATCTGTAAAGAGCCACTGGAGGAGGACAAGGTGAGAGACCACTGCCATATTACAGGCAAATACCGGGGCGCTGCCCACAATGTCTGTAATCTAGCATGGCGCATCAACAGAGACAAGTTGAGGATACCTGTAGTCTTTCACAACCTCAGAGGATACGACTCCCACATCATCATGCAAGCGGCCGGCCGTCTGGACTGGGGAAAAAGAACGGTCTACAAGAAGAAGAAAAACGGCCAATGGCAAACCAAACAAGTAGACAACACAACAATCACCTGCATACCAAACACCATAGAGAAGTACGCCTCCTTCACCATCGGTCAGCTGCAATTCATTGACAGCCTACAGTTCATGAATAGCTCTCTAGACACCCTCGTAGGGAACCTCAGCGAGCTGACACACTGCGGTAAATCAATGGCTCTGACACGTAGAGGCAATGATATAATCTCAAGATGTGAGACGTGCAACACTGAGAAGCACACCCCCTGGGCTGTCTTAATGAACACGTTCAGGACCACGCTAAGCCAGAGCCAGTCACATCTCCTTCTCCGTAAGGGTGTATACCCCTACGAATATATGGACAGCTTCGAGCGCTTTGCAGAGGACCGCCTACCACCCAAAGAGGCATTCTACAGCAAGCTCACCCGAGAAGGAATCAGTGACTCTGACTATGCCCACGCCCAGAAAGTGTGGCAGGAGCTCGATTGCAAAACACTCGGAGGCTACCATGACCTATACCTGAAAACAGACGTAAGTCTGTTGGCTGATATATTCGAGGCATTTCGAGACACCTGTATGGAGGTATATCAGCTCGACCCAGCCCACTACATCAGTGTACCAGGCCTGGCATGGGACGCACTCCTAAAAAAGACGAAGGTGCAACTCGAGCTCCTAACCGACTTGGATATGCACCTCCTCTTTGAGAAGGGACTCCGAGGGGGTGTGGCCATGGTCTCCAAGCGGTATGCTAAGGCCAACAACCCCAAGACTTCAGACTATGACCCCACAACACCCAATTCGTGGATCATGTACCTAGATGCAAATAACCTGTATGGGTGGGCCATGATGGAATACCTCCCCACCGGAGGGTTCCAATGGGCCAATCCAACTCTCGAGGAGGTACTCAACACCCCCGACAACGCCCCAGAGGGATGGCTTGTTGAGGTTGATTTGAAGTACCCAGCGCACCTACATGAAGCCCACAGTGACTATCCGCTAGCTCCAGAAACCATGACCATCCCAGAGGCCTGGTTGAGCAGCTATCAGCGCGAGCTCCAGAACAAACTGGGGGGGGGGGGGTAAGTTCACGGAGCAAACAAAGCTGGTACCTCATCTCCACAACAAGGAGCGATACGTCGTCCACTACCGCAATCTCAAACTCTATCACAGCCTCGGTCTAGAGGTCACCCAGATCCACCGAGCCATCAAGTTCAATCAGTCCCAATGGATGAAGCCCTACATAGAGATGAACACCTCTCTACGAGCCCAAGCCAAGTCGGAATTTGAGAAGGACTTCTTCAAGCTGATGAACAATGCCGTCTTTGGGAAGAGTATGGAGAATGTTCGCAAACGCATCAGAGTCAACCTTATCAGAGGCACCGAGACTGACCGACTCCGAAAATTAATCGCCAGCCCCAACTACGAATCGAGTAGAATCTTCAACGGTGGACTGGTGGCGGTGCACAGCAATAAGAACAAGGTCCAGCTGAATAAACCAGTCTATTGTGGGCAGGCCATCCTGGACCAATCCAAGTACCTCATGTACGACTTCTGGTACAATCGGCTTAAACCCCAATACGGTAATAGACTCCAGCTCTGCTACACTGATACTGACTCCCTTCTACTTCAGGTGGAGACTGAGGATGTGTACGCGGACATGAAGACTCACCCCGACTGGTACGACTTCTCAGATTATCCGCGTGACCACCCCAACCATTCGACTGCGAATAAAAAGGTGGTCGGCAAATTCAAAGATGAATGCAACGGCCGCTCGATAGCTGAGTTCGTCGGTCTCAGACCAAAGATGTACTCAATCCTAGAGGAGGCCGCCAACATCAAGAAAGCCAAAGGAGTGGCTCGGGCAGTTGTGAAGAAGGACCTCAGACACGAACACTACAAGGACAGTCTGTTCGGTCAGCGGGAATACAAGCACACACAGGTTGCCATACGAAGCAAGGGCCACCAGATAGGGGTTTATGAGATGAACAAAACATCTCTGAGCCCCATGGACACGAAAAAATGGATTTGTGCTGATGGTATCAACACTAGGGCCTACGGCTACCTAGAATCCTGCTAGGGAGTACCTGTGGAGCTCCTCACATCCACGAGCTGGTCCATCTACGAGGTAGAAGTCCATAGAGTAGAGAACCGAGGGATGTATAACGGACAGATCGCCAGCCTGGGCCTCATCGCTTAGGGAGGATCCGGTCAGGAGGCATTTGGGTGTCGGGAGGAACAATCATCAGCTCTTCGCGGACGAGGCCCCGCGCTGGCCCATCCTCCAGGTAGTACAGCGCAGGCCGCCCATCCTGGCATACTGTTCTACGAATCTCGTGTACTGTTAATGACCACGAAGGATCAGTCGCCCGGCGCCGGCCACCTTCAAGCTCATGCTCCCCAGGCGAGCTTGCATACAGATACCGAACTAGAGTCTCAGACGGAATCACAGGCTCCTTGAGGCCGATAGTACGGTGAGCAGGAGCGGCCGGTGAATGGGATACAGAAGTGTCCTTAATGGCATCAACCGGCTTCCGACCCGTCAAACGAGTCACCTCACCGTTAAGAGCCGCGACCACCTGAGGAAGAGCCCGAACCCATTCAGCTGAACGTTCAGAGGACCCTCGAGCCGCCAGTAGTAACTCTTGGGCGTAATGGGCACCGAACAGTCTCTCCGCCAGAGTGCGATTGAACCTCTCGACGATCGCCTGCTGCCGGTGATTCCCAGCTTCTCCACGCCGTATCTGTGTCTTATGCTTTGCTGCCAGCTGGCTCACAGCACCCATAAACTCACGCCCCGGATCAATCTGCAGAAGCCGTGGCCATTTGAGTGGCCCGCGTTTGTAAATTCGCTCTAGGGCCAAAGCCACCCCTTCACTGCTCTTGTCTGTCAAAGCCTCTGCTTCCTTAAACCGTGAGGCAACATCCACAACTGTCAAGGCATACTTAAATGTCTTACGACCAACCCGGTCATGTGGTAGGTAGAGCAAGTCAGCCTGATGGACGGCATTCGGTCTATCTTCATCAATAGATGGCCGCGGAATGTAACGAGGAGCGGGTAAATAGATCTGAAAAATAGCTTGCTTCTTGAGCCAGTCTCGGGCAACATCCTCCGAAACATTAGCTGCAGCAGCTAGCTTCTTAATGGCCGCCAAGCCTTTCCAGTAGCCCTGAGGGCTGTAGTAGATATCCTCCAGATCTTTCATTTTGGTAGCAGCGGTCAATCTCTAAAGCAACTTGTAAGCAACAATACCAGTCGCTGCCAGCCCAAGAACGATAAAAGTGATCTCGCGGTCTTTCTGCGGCTCGGATGGCACATAGAAATCCGACAGGCGAGGTTCAGGCTCGAGGGGCTCGACACGTTTGCCAGAGATCAGGCTGTACTCCCGCATAGCCTGGTCGACATCCTGGAAAGAGTGAACGGCGTGGCCTTCGCGCTGTAGCTCATCGTTGAGCCAGTCCAGCCGCGCGGTTCTCTTTCTCATCCACTCAGCCTGGGCCGCCTGTAGCCGCTCGACAGCCTCATCGTGCCGCCTAATTTCTTCATGGGCGTCCGCATGCCCTAGCTTGGAAAAGAGGTAGTTGCCCCCCGTAAACGCGAGGGCATTGACAACAGCGCCCCCTATCATCATTGCGACAGAGGCCATAGCTAGCGGGGTTGATACTGTAAGGGTTTATGCAATATATCAGCGGGGATCAAGCCCTCTTTGATAAGCAAATCTCGGAGTACTAAGGCGATGGACGTGTCTAAAACCATCATCCCAATGTCATACATATCAGCGTCTAGCTTGGGCAAGGTTGCCCCTTTGAAAATCAGCTTGGTCAGTTTTGCGGTGCCTACCGTAAGCGCGGCCACCACAGCGCCGTGGTAAACGGCATTAACAATAGCTTTCCCGTCAACGCCTGCCATTATTCCATATAAAATGGATCTCTATTCTTTAATATGTTAGTCTCCGGTCGCTTGGAGGGCGCAGGTGGGGCAGGTGCTTTAGTCCGCCGCATTTTCTGCCTAATTACTCCGACGACAACGACAACGCCAGCCACTCCGATAATCCAGGGAGTCCAGCCACGGTAATCAACTGGCACAATTGGAAACAGCGGTGGTGGGGCCTCCTCATGCTCGGGGGCTAACTTTCGTTTCTTCTCACGAACAGCCTGCTGCAGAGCTAGAGACAGCCTCTCTGCTTCACGACTCTTTCGAGCAGCAGCTCCTCTCTTCCCAGCCGCAACTTTCCTGGGGTCCTTCGTCACTAGTTTCTCCTGGGGAGCAATTTCGGGGGTCTCCTCCTCCATCTTGTTCTTGCTTAGGACAGATATGTCCAAAATGGCAGTGCCTAAAAGTTGCAAGCGAGACAGTTGCAGGTGCTAAGCACATACCGAACTTATGGTAGAGTTCACATGTAACTGTGTTTAGCGCATGCCCTAGAAACGGGTCGGCCTCCAGGTCTGTCACCAAAGCTTGATTATCAGCAATGGGGAGGAACATACTTGCCACTTGTGCGTACATCTGTAGCATAGCCGTGCCCAGGGTCTTTGTTATTGCCGCTCCAAGCCTCGCCTCGTGCCTCGCATATAGCTTCTCAATTTCTTGATCAGGCAAGGCCTCAACCTGTTCCACTGTAAGTTTGGAGTACTTACCTCCTATGTACTGCCCGGCACGTCCCCCAGCCGCAAGTGATGCCAGCCTTTCACGATGCAACGCATGTCCGGACTGTGGTGTTGTGGCAGGTGGTGATGCATGTCCGGACTGTGGTGTTGTTGTAGGTTCCGGAGCAGACTCTACCGGCTTTGCCTCTTCACGTAACAGCTGGTCGAGTATGGTGTCACAATCCATCACAGCGTTTGCAAATACCCAACGTCTAACTCTAATATAGGAATGCACAGCCCACCCAAGCACACAACATGTGCATATAAGTTGTAATATAACTAAGGCTGTTACGGAGTAACAAAGCACTGCTTCATACATGCTTAGCTGATGCTTAACATATGCTTAGCTGATGCTTAACATATGCTTAGCTGTTGCTTAACATATGCTTAGCTGATGCTTAACATATGCTTAGTATCTAACAAACCTCACCAGCTTTGAGCACTTTATAAGAAAATGGGAACTTGGTCCTCAGTACCAGCTTTGAGAACTCATTGGCTTCGAGTTGCTTTCGCACCCCATCACGTTCCTCCCTAGAGTGGATGATGTAGTTCTCATCCAGGCAGTCTTCAAAGCTATCCTTATCCTTGGAATGGAAGAGCGCCACCCATTGTGTCTGCGCTCTGAGGCCTTTCGCAACGGCGTTGTACTTCTGGGTTTGAACCCACAGACTTTGCTGGGCATGTCGCCCGCTAAAAGCTAGATAAGTCAACATAGTCCGCTTCTGCGCAATAGCGTCCTCTGCGCTGCAGTCATCAATGATGTATAACGTTGGTGTCCCCTGAAACATTTTATAGAAGGCCTCTAGCCATTTGAGCAGCCGATCACCGGGGTCAAATATGAAGACCTCGCGATCTGACCACACCCACGGCCGGGCCCGGTATGTTTCATTGTATCGTACCGAAGGGCAAGCAATTACAATATGCTCGAAAACACCCCTGTACGGGCCTTCCTGGAGGTCGAGAATGAATTCTGTTTTACCACACGATGTGGGGCCTGTGATGATGGCCGAGTGTGGCTTAAGTGGGAACTCAATTAATAAACAGCACTAACGAATCTCCCGGTGTCGATGTTCAGCTGTCCGTCCATAACCAAATAAACGTAGCAGTACAGGGGCCCCGCCGGTTCGGCCTCTTTCGTGATCTGGAGAGTGATGCCCTCAGAGCCGTTCTCTACACGCCGGCCGCTGCCGTGAAGATGGTCATCGTCGGAGGTCCGGTAGTCCAGCCACAAGCAGAATTTTGACGTCAAGTATTCGCCTAGACTAACATCGAACAATCCTAGCTCTTTGGCGACTGCGCTTGTCTCAGGGTGCCTTTTGAGGCCACCAGCGAAGAATTTCCTCGCTTCGTCCCAGAGCTGATGTGGTGCTAAGCCGTGCGCAAATAGCTGATTGGCTTGTCCTTCTACGATGACTTCAACTTTGGTGATCTGCGGGTTGTAAAACAACTCTGGTTGGCGTGCAAAATCCTTTTGGTTGGCGGGATCTTCCCATAATAGGAGAATGCCTTTCAAAGACTTACAGGGTGTGTTCAGATTGATGTTCCATATCGAGTCCTCCTTTTTCTGAGGGATCCGTCTATGTCGTAGGACCCGCTCGTATAACACTACCATACGGCTCTCATACATGCTACGAATTAGCCGGGCCAACGTGGGTTCGGTGACTACTTCGTACTCGAGACAGATGTTTTCTAGGGAGTATGAGGAGGTGCCGGCATCTTTACCAGTTGCGCGAATCACGCGGGAAGCGTCGTTAAAGGTCAACTCAATCTCCAGCCGATCACTAAGAGCAGATTGGTAGAAGGGCGCATGCGTTTCAAGCAGCTCAAAGTCTAGTGGTATGTAGTACCTGTTTTTGAAGGCCTTCGCGATGACCACGTCTCTCGCATTGGCGAGGGGCAGAACAACAGCATCCGCTGCACCAACACGCGCCTTGGTCACATTCATGCCGGTGCTTGTATCGATGCCTTGATACACAGCGCTCGCCCGCTCCGATTGACTCTTCCAAAGATCCAGGTAGACGTTGTAGACATCACTGTCCACAAGAGAGAAGACTTCATTGCCCGATAGCCTGACGGTCAGCTTTTGAACCAGTGCTCGGCCGAGGTTCTGGACCACGGACCGGTTGACATCAGGGGAGCTGAGGTCGACATTGAATGCCAGCCGCACCGACCCAGGCACGATAACATCGTGTGCACCGAGATTGGGAAAACGAACTAGTAACTGCTGCTTCGGACCGATCGTAGAAGGATTGTTGGTCACGATTATCGTTTGCCGCAATCCTTTCACACCGAGCGGCTCCCGGAGACGGCGGTAAGGGTTAAGCTTACGACCATATGCACTTGAAGACATGGCTAGTTGTTTGTTGCTTTGTAGCAATATCTAATATGGATAGAGTTGAGCTGACCGATTTTGGTGGTGAAGAGGGGAGGCCTGAAACGGGCGAGGAAGAAGAGACAGGCTTCATCGACGACGATTTTGATGTCGATAATCCCCGCATTGTTAATACCGAGTGGCCGTCACAGGGGGAGACGTCACAGGGGGGAGCGCAACTTATTCATAGAACTAGAAAACAGCGCTATTAACGACTATTTTAAAAAGGTGGAGAAGATGTGGGGTATCAAACCTATAACTGGTATAGATTATACAAAAATTCGTTTGGGTCGCCGGAATGCTCTCTATGTTAACCACCAAAGGATTACACAGTATGATAATGGCATGCCGTTAGCTGTGAATAACCTCAGAGTGAGTACCAGAGAGGTATTGGGGTTTGTGGACAAAATACCACCAAAGGTTGTCACCATCCTTGAGGAGACTGCTAGTGATCTGGCGGAGGAAGAAGCTGCTCTAAGTGGTGCAGATATTCAGGCTGTCCCACAAATAGCTTCAAATGTTGGCAACATCTTAGAACGGGCTATGTCGAGTCCAGAAGTGCAGCGGGTTTTAGAAACCTCACACGTAGACCAATACCTGGGAGAGAAAGGCTTACCTCCAGTGAGAGAACTCCGGGGGCTCATGGCGCTTGACAAAGCGGTGACAACGATTAAAGGTAAACTCACAAACTATCTGGTTATTCTCGACCAGCAAGATAAAGAGATCGCCATAAGGCGGCGGAAAATGTTGATAGCACCCAATGAGGAGAGTAGGGACTTTCAAGAGCAAAAGATTGCCGATATTGAAGAAGCTAAGAAGAGGCTTTTAATAGAGGTCGCTGAGTTACACGAAGACTTACGCACCCAATTCAGTCGGATCCGTGAAACCATTCATCGGGTGGTCAATGAAGACACCACACTGGGTGCGAGGCTGCGGACTCTGTTCCGAGAGCAGGGTATCACCATAGCGAGCATTCTCACAGCGATCGGACTCTTAATTTCCACTATCACCCTAGCCATTACTGGTGGTGGTGGTGGTCCTACCCCACCGCCTGGCCCGCCACCTATCCCACCGCCTGGCCCACCACCTATCCCACCACCTGGCCCTGGGGCTAAGGAATGGATTCGGCAGAAACTGAAAGACCTAGCGAGCCTTCTAGCCAGGCTAGCTGGTAAGGCTGCGGAGGCACTCCCAGGAATCATAGGCGGTATTATCTCCTGGCTTCTTAACTTCTTGAGTAAGGGTGTGGGATGGCTGGCTGGAAATCTCTGGGCATTAGTGGTTGCACTCGGTGGCTTGCTGCTGCTGGCTATCAGAGAGCGGCTAATTGCGGTGAACAAACCATAGGACCACTAGACAGACTGCGACACCCCCAGCAATGAGTGCTATCTTTTCATTTTGATGCTGCAGCCCAGCTGCCTTATCAGCTATGCTAGTGGTCGGCTGCGCTGGCTTAGCAATGCTGGGCAGCTATACCGTCGGCTGTGCAATGGTGGGCAGCTTAGGGGCATTAATGGTTGTATTCAGGCCACGCTTTAGGCCTGGCTCTGCGATGACGATCATGTTGTTATATCCAGCTATCTGGCCAATGCGGAGCAGCATGTCGCTGGGGGCCATATACAACCCCGTTCCAAAGACATAATTAACTTCTGAGCTCGCGTTTTGTAGCACATCCTGATATCTTTTGATGGCCGCCGCGAGATCGACGGGCGCAGAGATGGCGTCTTCTACTAATACCAGGAATTGCTTCTGGGCATCAAACGCCGTTCCGGTTCCCAGAATTCGTGTTCTAGTCTGAGCCTGGGCCCCTAAGATGGCCCACACATAGGTTCGAATGCTGTCATTTATTCGCTCAACACCAGGGCGTGTGAAGCCCTGTGACTTGTTAAGAATGAAAGCCTGCCAGCCAGAATCAGCGTGAATATCGTCTTGCGAGATATAATCTATGTGTAGTATGTCATTTGTGGTTTGTTGCGTGAATGAATGGCGCTTTGGGTCATATACACCATCATGTCCATCAGGCAGGGCGCGATAACCTGTGTTCGTCCAGTAAATGTATACACTCCCCAACCCGTTATTCCTCCCGAGCCGTCTCCAGTTATCATTCTGGGGAATTCCAAATTCCGCGCATATACGCTGATAGGCTCTTACATCGTAGGGATTTTCAAAGGCGTTCCAACCCTGGTCTTGTGGTAGAGCCACACGCATCTCTTTGAGGATTCGACGAATCTGGTAGTAGACATGGAATATGAAGACGGCTCGCGTTAGTGGGTCAGGGCCGGTCAGATGCTCCTGCGCGGACACCCCACACCCCGCCGTGGCACACCATACTGCGAAGTTGAGTTGGTTTTGCCAGAATTGCGTCGGATTGCTGTACCAGGCTTGCACGGTCTGGTCTGACTCCACGTATGGCAACCGGTATTTCTCAAACATGTTGGGGAACTGTGTCGGAAAGGCTCCTTGGAGGTTGACCTGTATGTCCACCTTTGTGAGATCCTTTATTTGTGCAAACGGGTATACCCCACCCGTCGGGTATTTGGCGTCCTTATTGAACTCGTAAGCAGTCATTATTATTAGCTGTGCTAATATGTTTTTCACACTTAGCAACGTCCAACATGGGGAACCCATCCCCCTCAACCCGGTCCTAGACAATCGCGATGGTGACCTAGAGGTGGCTATCGTGGAATTGTTGTTCTACCCCGCATGGGTTAATATTTCCGAGAAGCTGAAAAACAATTGGTTCAAACTTGGTGACGAGAATGTTGTTATCCCCGACGGGTATTATGATGTCTGTGCTCTAAACAAGCAATTCTTTGAGCCACGGAAGCTCTCTCTTTCTCTCAACCCCGCAACTGGCCTTGTAAGTCTCGGTGGTATAAAATCGGGGGTGGTCTTAGGGTTCGGAGGGTTAGGTGGGGTTCTTGGGTTCGGTATAGACTACAGAAGTGAGCGGTTCAATGAGGAGTTTACATTCTATGCGGCGAAGTTTCCTAACCTTATCATGTATAAGGAGTTGTACATTCATCTCGAGGGCCTATCATCATATGAAAACCGTCATAATTCTCTTCCCTCCACACTTCTCCGGGCTGTACCCGTTAAAAAAGAGGAATGTAATCAAGGGAGACATGAGATTTTCTCTGTGCCTCATTATAAAAGGCTAGAAACTGGAACGGTAGGGGGTATAAGACTTTCGGTCCGAGATGAAAAGGGTAACGACGTGCCACTGGCATATCTAAGCTGCGTACTTCACATCAGACATGGTTGCTCCGTCGGGTATTTACCGTCCTTATTGAACTCGTAAATTATTACACGTGCTAATATGTACATCACATTAACCAACATCCAGCGTGGGGAACCCATCCCCCTCAACCCGGTCATAGACAATCGCGATGGTGACCTTGAGGTAGCTATTGTGGAATTATTGTTCTACCCTGCGTGGGTTAATATTTCGAGGGATCTGTATAACAATTGGTTCAAATATGGTGACGAGATTGTTTCTATCCCTGACGGGTATTATGATATCTGCACCCTCAATAAGCAATTCTTTGAGCCACGGAAGCTCTCACTTTCTCTTAACCCCGCAAATGGCCTTGTACTTCTCAGTCTTAAAGAAGGGATAACTATGAAGTTGGGAGGGCTACGTAGTGTTCTTGGGTTCACAGAAACTGGAACTATTGTGCATGGCATGTTTCCATACGAGGGGTTAACGCTTCCTAACCTTATCATATATAAGGAGTTGTACATTCATCTCGAAGGGCTATCGTCATATGAGAACCGTCATAATTCGCTTCCCTCCACACTCCTCAGGGCTGTGCCCGTTAAAAATGTGGAATGTAATCAAGGGAGACATGAGGTTTTCTCTGTGCCTCGTTATAAGAAGTTGGAGACTGGAACTCTAAGCGAAATTAGACTTTCGGTCTGTGATGAAAAAGGCAAAGCTGTGCCACTAGCATATCTAAGTTGTGAACTCCACATCAGAAAACACAATGGCTGATTCAGAAGGTCCAGGAAGGCATCGCCCAAGAGCATGCTCTACCCTAACCTTTGCTGATTTGGCCGACACTATTGGGTGGCGGGAGCCGGGTCATAACTACAAGATCTATGGCCTTCAGCTCACTCCCCAGGGGTCTATGCTCGTGCCGCCATAGACCATCCCGACGACGATGACTGGGATCTGCAGCTTGAGCTTCGCACGGGATATACTCACCTCGAGCCCAATGGGATACTTATCAGGTTAACCAACATGGGCAAGGTGTTTGTGAGTTACCAGGCCTGCAGGACAGTCACACGCCCCAACAAGTCTCCTGTTGTGACCTACCAGTCATTTCTGAAAATGCAGTGCGCCAGGGCTCTCTTCTATGCCGTATCGGTGACTGAGGCTAAAGTCCAGGGGACTAAATATTGTCTGAAGGCTGTTACAGAGTGTAAAGCTGACCTTGATATGCTAGGTAAGCCTCCTAAGGAGTCAACCATCTATCTCGAGTTAGCTATTGGGGCTGTGGCGCAGACTGAGTTTGCCCCAGTCCTTCCTGGGGTCTCTATTAAATGGAGTGCGTCATCACTCCCCAGGCATGTTGCTCTCGTCATTACTTCCGCGGCCGACGGGACGTGGGCGGCCCGGGCAACAGAGACGGACATTATAGTAGAGCTCGGAGAGGTTGCGGTGGTTGAGATCATTTTTAATACCGTTACTGCTTTTGTCCGGCTTTTGTTCATTACAGGGTCGATTAGCACCGTTCGCATTGAACATCTAATATCTCAGTTGAAGAAGTAGGTTTGACGCGCAAAGAATAATGTCGCTCTATCCCACAATCGATACTAGTGACGGCGGTGCCTATCGTATTCAAGAGCTTACCCGTCTTCGGAAGTCTCTGGAAGATGAAAGGGACAAACGGGCTGCACTGTATAAAAAATATCGGCGTGCCGTTAATGCATTAGACGCTGTGGACAGCGCGATGCTGGCGGCTAGCCTTGGTATGGGGGTGGGGGGTGTTGGGCTTCTTACCACCATTATCGCTGCCCCTATAGTTGTCGGGCTCGAGATAGCTGCCCTAGCTTGTGGAATCATGTCCGCTGGGAGCAAGCTAGCGTCCTGCAAACTAACATCGAAAGCTAAGAAACACGATGAAATTTGCACTCTGGCGACGGCTAAGCTTTCTAGTATAGCCGACCTTGTTTCAAAGGCTTTGGATGATGGGAGAATTTCAGACGTGGAGTATAAAATAATTACAGCTGAAGAAAATAAATTTCACCAGTTGAAAAAAGATATTCGGAGCAAGGCGCCGGCGGATCTGGACGAAGAGACAAAAAAATCTCTCATTCTGAAAGGCCGAGACGCGGCACGGGCAGAATTCGTCAAAGCTTTAGGGTCGAAATAACCTGTATACACGATCAGGACAGTTTGGAACCACCCCCCTACTCCACTGAATGATCCGCCACTGGATAATGCGCGGAAGGATATACTCCTCAGATAAACAAGGTGTGTATGAACATTTTTTCTCTCCCGCGTGACACGGTTGCTCGCAATGGTGGTTGGCCGACGAAATTTGCGCTAAGCCACACCTATAGGCCCTCTGGGCTATATTGAGGATCTAACTTCACCCCTTTATAGAGTAGCAGTTTGATTCCAGTCGTCTTTTCAAACTTCCAAACCATCCTATGAAGTGCGTCTAGTGTGCAACGCTCACACATCTCATATGGTTTCCTAACACCCCTCTCACAGAATATACACTCTTCTATCACCTCGCCCCGCTTTGCCTCATGCCAAGAACAATAAAGGCCGATGGCTGGGCGGCCGCAATGAAGTTCTGTGCCGAGCTTCGGCCACTCACATCCATAGGTCTCCATCTGTATGTGCCCAATAAGTCAGCCTCTAATTCGACGCGCCCTAATATTTTCAGATATCGCACCATAACGAAAAAAAAAGCCGCCTAAACCATCACGCGAATTTAAAAAAAAAAAAAGAATAAAAAAAAAATGCAAAAGTCGGCTTTGTGATTCGTTCCCCCACCCCTCTCAGAGGATGACAACAACCCGGGTTTTTATGCACACAACTTGCCATCCTCCGAGAGATGTGAGGTGTGTTGGTTAAACCACATGTATAGAGATTAGGCGACCCCCTTGTTGGTTGCTAATCGAAACGAAATACTAGCGAACCTAGAAGGTGCCCCCATCCGCACTACGGCAGCCTAGAATATTGAATGGAAACCCGGGTATGAGCATGCAAACCATTCAATTTCTAGACCTGCTGAGTGTGATGTGGTTTAACCAACTTGACCACGCCACCGACCGAGGTAACAACAACATTTTGTGGTTATATGTCACTATTAAAATATGTAGTATACATTTGTATATAATTTTGTACATACATTTGTATATAATTTTTTTGTACATACAATGTTTTTTTTCAATGTATGTTATAAAAAAAGCAAAGAAATTAATAAAAGCTTATAAAAGTATATCACTGGCTCAACGCGCATTGATTAACTTCCACGTCACTTGTTGGCGGGGGAAATAAGCGTGCTGTGTGTAGCACATTCTGTTAACGAACGTGTGGTGGTAAAAAAAAATAGCCCGCCGTTTTTTTTTTTGGAGCTTTGTGGCTGCAGGCGTAAAATATATCACACCGGCTTGTGTTGGGAGATATGACAGCTTTTCCAAAATATGTCTGAGTAATATATCGTGGAGAGCGGCTCGGTCGCCATGCGTGCGCTCCGGGATACAGAGGACGGCCCGGTCGGGCGGTCGCGCCCCGGGGCCCTGGGGGGTGGGGCCCCCGGGGGTTGGGTCCCTAGGGGGCTTTCTTTTGGCGCTCCTGTAGTGCCCCGACCCTTTTGGCCCTAGGGGGCTTTCTTTTGGCGCTCCTGTAGTGCCCCGACCCTTTTGGCCCCAAACCGCTAATTGACATCTACTGAACATTCTTAACCAAGTGGAAAATTTTAAATACCTAGGGGCATTTATAGCATCGATGGAAGATGTACAACAGAGATTAAGAGATGAATAGGGCAGGCAAAAGCCGTATTTCAGAAAATGAAGAGTATCTGATACAATAAGTCACTATCAATGAATGTAAGAAAGAGAGTAGGCCTACTGGAATGCTATATAGAACCAGTTTTGCTGTATGGCAGTGAATCTTGGAATGTAAATGAACAAATTAGGACGAACTTAGAAGCAACAGAGATGTGGTTTTCGATCGCGTGAAAGGGTCTCATGAAAATAGAACACTATATGGATGTTCGACCGTCACGAATGATGAGGACCATTCATTCATTACACGCATTACATCTCCCGATTTGATGAAGAACGAATGACTTGCGCTTTAGTTTGGATTATAGTGAGGTAGTGGTTGCGCAACTCCATCGACCACACTCTCTCGCCTGCGTCCATCTGGTTCCAGTGGCGAGCATAGAACACTATATATACCAATAAGAAAGAGACAAACAGCTTTCTTTGGTCATGTGATGAGAAGAGGGGCATTGGAGAACATCGTGACAACTGGAAAGATCGAGGGGAAGAGAGGCAGAAGCAGACCAAGAGAAATGTTGCTGGATGGTTTGAGACGGTGGCATGGAGGAATATCATCAGCAGAGTTGATCCAGAACACCAAAGACCGAGATCTGTGCAGAGCCATGAACGCCTACGCCAGCTGGCAGGGCACTTGATGATGATGATGATGAATACGTGTTTTCCTTTACATTTGCAAATAGATCAAGATCCCAGACGTCAAATGTAGCAATATTCTCTAAATTTCTGTGTAATGACTGCATATTGTTTATTATTCTAGAACGGAAAAAATAGTCATGTTTGAGTTCATATTGATAAATTGTTCTTTTTTTCCCCTAGAGTAATTGCAATTCAAAAGAAAAACTTACAGTATCCTGTTTAACACAATTGGATCATCTTACATTCTTCAGTTCAACAGATGGACGGAAGTGAATGTATTAAAAATGTTGAATGATTTATATGAAATAAGGTCTTCATATGGTTTGCCCAAAGTGCATCGATCCCGTTAAATGTTTTATTTTTTTTAATAAGGGCTCGCGGATCCCCAGTGGGTCGGAGTAGCCCCATCAGGTTCCACGTCCCCGTGTGTCATATGGATGGCAGCCTCTGCATGTGGCCCTGGTAAGATCGAGTGCAGATACTACACTTTGATCTTAGCCAAAAGGCTGAGAAGCCAGATCCATTCCATATCCACATTGCTCAATATTAAGTCGACAGAGCAGTCGGAGCTGCCCAGACATCACTTAAACTGAAGGAAGTCCTGAGGCATACCCAGTCGTATAGAATGGGGTTCGGGAACCATAACAGACCTCCGATGTGGCCGTAGCCGACGACCAAAGAACGCAGAGACATGGTGGTTCAGGAGATCCGCGATGGAGAGGACGAAAAGAGAGTAGAAGTGGGTGCCTAGCAGGCGCAGCAGGGCCAGTGGATGTCATGGGAAGGAATACTGCAGAAGTCCCTAACCTGGAATGAGATATGGTGTATGGCGCCATTGCACTTAAGTTTTGTCGTTCGATCCCTCAACGATGTCTTGCCATCAGCTGCCAACTTGGTCAAGTAGTGTAAAACCACCGACCCGTCCTGTCCTCGCTGTAAAAAGGACCAGACAGCGGAGCACGAATTTTTCGCATGTAAATTAGCCCTAAACCAAGGCCGGTTCACTTGGCGCCACAACAAAGTCCTTACTGGGGTGCGGCCATAGTGGGTGTAGCCAGAACACAGGTGAACAAAGGGGCCAGGGCGAGGTCGCTGGGAATTTACTTCGTCCGCGCCGGCCAGCAACGCAGAGACAAGGAAGGGTGCGCTGCCGACTTTAAGTCGCATAAGCACCAGCTGCACAGGACCTCCTCACTGAGGGAGGGAAGGCTTTAGAGTTGACATGTTCATACCTAAGGGACAAGCAAAAACAACAAGGACAACGAAATTGACCGAACGTCTCGCACAGCAGCGGGAAAACGCCTGGAGTCATGACAGGGACTGCAACCCCCCCCCCCCCCCCCCGAGAATGTTAAGTAGGTAAATGTTGGCTGAAACATTTGGGTAAGGGGGGCTGCTTCTGATGATCAGAAACCCCTGCCGTGTTTGCTCCGCGGCGGAGTTTTTATCACATATGATTATGGCCAGTCCATCAGACAATCCGGATAGACGGATGGACACTCTGGAAAGACTGGCACTGCTGCAGCACAGTGGTGGTATTGGTTCCATCGGTCAAACGGTGGGGCCGACAGCTGACCGGGCTGACAACCCCCTAATGCTGTATAATATCCTTGTCGCGTCAAATGGAAGAACAAAAAGATGCTCCTTAGATTCTCCGAAAGAGGAGGGGGGGGGGGGAGAGTCCAGCAGTGACCACTCGTTGACGACCCTATCCGTCCAACCGACCATGACATCAGCCGAACGACAGGACTTGGCATGCGGTTGTGGTAAAAGCTTCTCTTCCGGCCGTGGAATGAGAATTAACGCTGCATGAAAGATGCTCTAGAGTACGTCGCAGGAGACACGACAGCGCTCCCGTGAAAGGGATACAATAAGTCGTCAGAGGATCTCAACCAGGGAGAACCCCACAGAGCTGAGAAGACTCAAGTCGTTGTCTCCAGGGAGAACCCCACAGAGCTGAGAAGTCTCAAGTCGATGTCCCCTGTGACGCACCCGAGCAACCTTCCGAGAGTCTCAGGGCGAAGATCAAATACTCCTCCTGCCGCAGAGAAGGCAGATTGGGCGCGATTAGATGAGACGATGTCCCGTGTTTTAGAGCATGCGCTAACCCACACGTCACTAGATGACAAAGTGCAAAAGTCCGGAGAGTATACCTCCACTCTCTGCGTCAGTTTGGTAACAGTGAGAGGAAGGAAGCAGGGAGCCCACAGAAGACCAGGTGACAGAAGCTGCTAGAGGAGGTAAGAGTTCAGAGGAAAGCCGCTCGGAGACGGTATAAAGGAGCAGCCGAGCATGAGATCTCTTTGTTTATGTTTGTGACAGTCTGACGTGGGGGGAGGGGGGAGGGGGGAGGGGGTCTGTGGGGGGGGGGGGGGGTCGAGGACTGTGCACAGATATAGTATTTTTTGGAATTATGTGTGTTTTAACAATAGTACTTCTACCAAATATGGTGGTTGTTTTGTATTTGTACCGATGTAACATAGCTGTTAGTTTTATCTCTAGTTTCCGCCATGTGTTCTTGTGTGCTGATTTGCTTGAAATGGTAATAATATTCCGTAACATTTTATAAAATTGTTTGATGGTATGTCTATTGGTAAATCCACCTTATATATATATATATATATATATATATATATATATATATATATATATATATATATATATATATATATATATATATATATATATATATATATATATATATATATATATATATATATATATATATATATATATATATATATATATATATATATATATATATATATATATTCATTTGCCTAAACACATTATGGTAGATTTTTGGAAGTTTAATTTTGCCCCACTCCCATTGTCAAAAAAACGAGAAGGTTTCCAAAATGATCCGTACAGATTGCTCTGTTGTCGGAAAGAAAATGGTATCGTCCTCATAAGCACGCAGCTCTTGCTCACTCTACCCTGGTATGACCGTACCCCTGACATTGTCGTCGTGTCGTATTTTTGTTATAATTCCACACGTTTATTTCATACAAAGCAATGTATATTTACAAGGTGTAATGCGTGTTTCTTTTGTTTGTGTATTTTACAGAGCCTTGCCGTTTGTTTGTGTTAAGTGCACATGCGTTAATAAAACAAATACATACATATACAGTTATGATAATATGACATTTATGGCATAGTGCATGTAAACACACGTTACTTGCATTGCTTCATTTCCATCTCCACAAGCGGAATGCATGTTACACTTGTACATCTCTCTCTCTCTCTCTCTCTCTCTCTCTCTCTCTCTCTCTCTCTCTCACACACACACACACACACACACACACACACACACAGACAGACACACACACATTTTATCTTGATCTATCTCGTGCTTTCTGAAGACCGCAGTGCATTGAATGCCGTGAGCGTTGGCAATACACTTTAAATTCTCATTCCCATTAAAACGTGGCTTCTTTGTAATTTCTGGGTCACTTAGCTACCGAGGTGAAGATTCACATTGTTGGTGTTGTTGGCCTGATGTCAAATTACAGGATGACGTTATAGTGCCCTGTGAATGCCCAAGACACATTTTGTTTGGGGGACAATAATCGGGGCTTTATCGGGCAGCATTACCGGGCAGCATTACCGGGCAGCATTACCGGGCAGCATTATCACACTCGACAGCCGGTGCAGAGAGCAGAACCCTGCCGCTGTCAATGCAGAGGTTAACGCGCTCATCTATGATCACTCAGATAGCCCCGAAGTGCTCATCTATACAGATAGATTTGTTGTAAAGCAGCAGAGAAGTGCGTGGGCATTTACAGCCCGTTCAGAGGGCCGAACCGTTCAAGAATCCAGTGGTGCCCACTCTATGACCACGAGCAGCATGACGATGGAGGTGATGGCAGTTACACAGGCTTTTATATGGCTGGAATCACAGCATTATACCAACGTGTATGCACAAAGTGATTCAATGAGCATGATTCAGAAGGTCGAAGCTGGATCTGTACGTTGGCAGTGGACTGAGTCGCTGCGGAAGTATGTTGTCCGTAAAGTCACCTTCATCTTTGTCACGGGACATGCGGAAGTCGAGGGAAATGAACGGGCTGATAAACTGGCTAGCTCTGCACCCCCTGTGGATGGCCAGCCCATGGATCGTGCCGATGTTATTAACGTCCTTAAAGATATGTCGAGAGCAGAGGACTTTGACATCAGCGAATCCACATCGCTGTCCAGGATGAAA
>OY992893.1:10411869-10434369 GCA_963921405.1 Cepaea hortensis | reverse complement strand
TCAACATCATGTAACACCGAAAACAAACAAAACAAAGATATAACTGAGTGCATTTAACAATATTATTAAAAATAGCACAAGCGTATATTCAGGAAATTGTATTAATGTGAGATTGTAATACGTCCACAAGTAGTCATACCAACAATTTATATACATAATCCAATAGACGAGTAAGTTATATAATGTAGTACAGAATAATGTCAACATTGTTATGGTTATGTTATGAGAAGAAATGGATTGGAGAACGTGGTGACAACTGGCAAGATCGATGGGAAGAGGGGAAGACCTAGAAGCAAGTACCTGGATGGGTGGTATGGTCGAGACCAGAACTGATCCACGACTCTAGTGATCGAGTTAAATAGCAGAAAATGAGCTCTCACGCTTACCTCCATGGCACATGCTGGCTGGAGTACAGAATAATCCGTATATGTTTCTAAAAACGATCATAATATATTCTATTTCTGGTATAGTAAACAAAACGGGTATCTCTGTCTGTGTCTGTAAATAACGATGCCCCGAACCTTAAACTAATCCATAAGATTACGTTTAAAAGCACCGAATCAATAGTGGCGTTAATAGACCAATGGTCTTGTGGCCAGGGGAAAGTGGTTCGTTGCTCATTGAGAACTGTTTCTTTATTTTATATATGTCTTTTTAAATTCACTTCTTCTTCTTCTTCTTTCACTCGAGAGAACTGTTTCTTTCTTTTATATATGTCTTTTTAAATTCACTTCTTCTTCTTCTTCTTTCACTCCAGAGAACTGTTTCTTTCTTTTATATATGTCTTTTTAAATTCACTCCTTCTTCTTCTTTCACTCGAGAGAACTGTTTCTTTCTTTTATATATGTCTTTTTAAATTCACTCCTTCTTCTTCTTTCACTCGCTTGAAATGTCTATAACGGCAATGCTGTCTCTTGTATGAATTGCACTGTCTTTTTCAGTCCGCACAGCGGTCCATAGAGTTTATCTTCCATTTTCGTATCTCTAGGCCAGAAGGTTTGCCTAGATATGATATATTTTGGGCAGTCTTGGAGTATGTGGTCTACATAAAATGTCACGAGGTTCCAGGAAAAAACATACGACCATAACACAAATGTACATATGATTATGAAACATGCAGACGACGGATTACCACCCACCGTCTATAAAATATAACAATAATTATATTTTAAAACAAAACAGCATTCAGGAAAAAACATACGACCATAATAATTGTTTTAATCACTTAAATAAGTAGCGGCATAGTTGATATATTATCACTGACAACTTGCCTTTTTATATACAAATAAGATAGAACATCTCTGTGTTGTGTGTATGTATATACAGAAGAGTCTTGGGTCTTGAAGCCTATATTGGTCCCCCCACTCGGTGTTTGGGTGTTGAGTACTTTTTAAAATGTGTCCTTGTTTAAATGCGTGTTATGGTTTTTGGTCAGACCTTTGGTACTGATTTTATCATAATCTCCGACACAAATATACGTCTTACTACATAAGGATACCATTCCATCCCCTTCATATTCTAACTTGAAAAGCCCGGGGGTTCTCTTTTCATACGCTTTGATAGTCTGGCAAGCCTTACAGGTATCAGTACTAACTATATGTTCAGAGCAGACTTCACCCGGGAACCACTGATTATAAACTCTATCATATTCTGCTCTAAGGTGTGGCCTAACTACTTCAGAGAGTGAATCGGCACTAAGGGCCAAATATAGAGAGTCAGTGTCCATTTCGCATAATTGGAAATCCTCCCTGTCTATAAATACGTCGAGAAAGTCGTAGTAGAAAGCCAACATCCTCAATTTGGCATATTGATAAACGAAAAAGCCTATCTGTAGAGGTAAATCCCAGACTGTTGTCTTTTTCCCTTTTACTACTTCAAAGATGTCGTCGGTCAGGGGTGTCATCTTTTTAAATAAGGGATTATTTATTAACTTGGTTGTGTCTTCACCCTTACAATAGGAAACATCAGTATGTTTGGCCTTATTGGTTAGAGTTTTGCCGTAAGCGGCATTCCCCAATAATTTCATGGTTTCTGCCTTAACGGTAGAGGCCGTAATACTGTCACCTTCTCGTCTGGCATTAGACACCGTATCCCCAAAGGTCTTAAAACAACAAACAGGTTTATATTCAATCACTTGATATATTTCGGTGACCTCTAGCCCATGTTCCAGATACCATCTTAGGAGTGGGGTGGTCAACAGGAGCTTTTCCCCAATATAACTACCTATTAATGTGCGACGTGGTCGTGACAACAACTTATGTGATTCGGCGTACTCACACATAAACTCACCTATATGCTCTCTACCCACCTCTATGTTTTTGAAAATGGGTGTCATCTCTGAGAAATGGTCTCTAAGATCAGCTGGGACCTCTATGTCACATTCTATCAGGCCAAAAAGACTCTCATCTTTTACCGCAGCGAGAATCTTAGTCATTGTTATGGGGAAGCGTCCAAACCATGGTGTGACGAATGGGAAATTCGTGTCTATGAAAGTTTTAATAGTTATATCAGTCTTGATTAGTATCTCCCACTCACATTCCCACATTTCTATTACTTTAATTTTAATGACAGTCTCCAGATAATCACGAATCTCTTGTGTCTTCTTAAATAACTCCACCAATGGTGTATTATTGACGGGGTTAATAATTTTTCCTTTGGTTAGAGGGCAGCTTGGGTGACCATGAAATAAACACCCATGGAATTGATAAGCTATCTTAGTCCTTTTGTCCCACCCATCTACTCGAATATGTCGATCGCCCAGCCGCATTTCACCCCCAGTAAATTGTGTCTTCAAGGATATGTTTTGGGTATGAGAGACCCACGCTAACCAGGCTCTACACTTTTGTGTATACTTGTTTACCTTATGGGCTTTGAACCCGTCCTCTTTAGTAATAATCTAATAGTAGGGAAGTCTGAGGGCATATCTCGCATAAGAGACCATAGGTAGAGGGCATTAGCATCAAACCCTTTAATACCTTTTACCAGTTTATTACCCCTGATACGGGTCTCATTGGCCTCGTGGTAACGATGAAAAATTATACTGGGCCCACCCACAATATTGTCTCTTAACATCTTGTGTAGCTTCTCCTCTTTCTTGCAACATAACGAGAATACTACCTCCTTGGGGAGGGTCTTAAAAAGATACTTTAAGGTTACTCCAGGGACAGAAATGGCATCCTTAAACATGTCTACACCTAAATCTTTGTAGAAGGTAACCTGTTTATCTAATGCCTTGATAAATGGACCAACATCCTTGTTGTTGTACCACATTAGAAAGTCTTTCAATGTAGTCATCTTATTTTCCATCCAGGCTTTCTGACAAAGTGTGTATTCTGCTTCGGAAATGTTACGGTTTTTAAGTCTTGAAAAGAAAGCGGTATGAGGTGGTAACTTTGTTTCTTTTAATTTGTCTAAATCTGTTATGAACTCGTAAGGGAAATAACCCTTGGTCTCCTCAACACCATACGCCACTAGATATTTTGAGTAGGTAAATCCTACCGCTAATAATTACTGATATCTAGGAATTTCAAGTGTTCAGTGGCAATGCACATAAAATTATTATTTCTTTTAACTACAAATTTGATCGAAGACCCCTCTGTTGTAGTAAAGTGTGAGATCAAATATGGCTTAATCATATTTAAATCATACTTACCAGAGTTATATCCTATCACAGGGATCTGTTGTAAGTACCCATCTAACTTACTCATCAGCGTTGACTGATTCAGCTCACCCAACTTTCTATACACACCACTAAATTTATCACGCAAACATTCATATGCTTTCGCTGCTACTTCATGTAGATGATCAACCATTCTATTAAGCAAGTCTTGGGGATCACCGGTTGAAATAAAACAAACAGGCTTCTCAAACTCAGGTACATTGGATGCTACTGAACATGACATTGGAATATGTTTTGCTAAATATTTAGTAGACTCTCTGTCGTTAGGTAGTTTGGAACTACAAAAATAACACTCATAATCATAGGCAATCCTATAAGGGTACACATACGCGGTATCGACGGAAATACCTTGCTCTGCAATTAATTCCCACACTGTTTCCGCTGGAGTGTAGACCCCTCCTTTATACCGAGTCTTGGTTTCCCCTCCAGTGCATGTCTTCCAATGTCTCTCCATTTGATTAAACCTCGGCCATAATTTCCCACATTGTGGGCAACTAAATGAACGAGCTAATTTGTCAATATCTTTAATATACATAAAATGGTCTTTAAACAATAATAGTCTTAATGTGGTCTCATAATTCCCACTCCCTCTAAGTTTTGGGACTAAGGCTTGGTTTTCGTTGTATTCGAAAATATCTATATTAAGTCCAAAACATTGTTCCAAACTGGTGATTTGAAGTAGTTTAATTCCAGGAAAACTACGTATGGAGTCTATATGCTGATGTTCTTTCCACTCATTAACTAAACGCTTGGTAGGTGCGTGAAGTCTGTTTATGTTCGCGCCTTTGAATAATGCTAGGGATCTAAAGAAACAAAAGTTATCTGTGTACATTTTCTTACCTTGCATACGTTGTAGTGTGTTGATGGCTTTGTTTTGTGTAATATGTAGTGGTATGTCACCGAACCAGCAACCTATTGGAAACTCAGTGATATGAAAGAGATAAAAACATATGCCAGCTACTGTCTCTAGTGTATATTTGGTGTCTGCACGTTGTTGGATGGCGTAGGAATGAATGTCATGTTCGTGTACTATTGTAAGGAAGGCATCAAAGTCGTATCTGTTATTTATTAGCACTGGAAATTCTAAAACAGAAGAATTGTTAAATGAGGCATGATAGAATCTAAGATCGTGTGTTTCTCTATGTCGTAACACTAAATGAAAGCTAAAGTTGATCTTAAAGCGACTAATTTGAGCGTTGAAAATCTTATACAACGTATCTGTCCAGTTGATAGGCTTTTGTATCTCCGGGCTAATAAAGAAGGTGTATGTCGATAACCACTTGTTAATCTTGTGATGTGTCCTGATAGCTTCCCAATTTTCTCTATATGTTTGTTGAATATCGGGTGGAAGGATGTGTAGTGTCTCTGGTTCCCCGGCTGCTAAGATGGCCGCTTCGTCTTCTACCAGATGTTCAAGAATATTCTCGTCTGGTTGTATTTGACTGTTAGTTATATTGATTTCAATTGGTGGTGTCGTCTCTGCTGATGAAGAGGTAGGTGAAGTAATTGGTTCTGCTGTATCCATAGGCCGGTTATGGCGTATTCGTTTGTGCTTTTGTAGATTGTCTTTTCTCTTGAAACGTTGTCCACAGATATGACATAAGTGTGGTTGATCTTTCGTATCGTGAATGGTACGAATGTGGCGATTAAGATTATTCGCATCACGGAAGTCTTTGTCGCATACTGAACATCGGTAGCAATCTGGTACGTGACTTATACTACGAGGATTCTGAGCATATACAGGTGGTGTGTTCAGCTGTTGTGATGATGATACTGGTGGTGTCATCGCCGTTGTAGAGGTAGGTGAAGTAATTGGTTCTTATGTATCCATAGGCCGATGATGATGTGTTCGTTTATGATTTTGTAGGCCATCGTTCGTATTATACACCTTATCACATAACTGACAGGTATGTATTTGGTCTTTCCCCTCGTGAATGGTCCGAATGTGGTGAGTGAACTTATACATATCACAAAAAAATTTGTCACACACTGAGCACCTGAAAGTAGACTTGGTGGTCATATCGATAAACTGGTCACAAGACACACTTTCGGTTGTTTTTTCTTTCTTTCTTACAACACCAAAAAGTTCTGATGTATACAATGTTTCACTATTTTAGCAGATGCTGACGACACGAATAAGGCTCACACCAAGTTTCACTGCTGTAGCCAAGTCACTATGTGAAATATATCTGCTTACTACACTATGCGAGGTTACTACACGAACACTGCTCACACCAGCCTGAAGCACCTCTGTAGCTACCCAAGTCAGCCCGTGAACTGGTACTGAGCTCACAAGAGACGCCTTCTATTTTATACACTGGTTCTGCACACGACGTAGCTGACGTGGCAGTTAGACAAGCTATTCTCACGCCTGCTTCCCTACACACCGATGACTCATACTTAATGACTTTTGCATATGGCGTTGATGACGTAGGGGCTTCTCGGACATCCGCGTTCTTTACCAATAATTTATGGTTTGTATAGTTTAGTCTTATGGGTGAGTGTATCTGTACTGGTTGTGGTACCATTAGTAATGGTATGGGTGTGTTTTTATGTGCTTGTAGGTCTGTATGTACAAGTGTATCAAGTGTGTACGGGTGTGTCTGTGTGTACTTGTGCTGACAGTAGTAATGGTATGGGTGTGAGTTTGTAGTAGGTGTGTATTTGTGTAATTGATTATGGGTGAGTACTTGTGTATAGTTGTGATGACAGTAGTAATGGTATGGGTTGTCTGTGTATGGTTGTCTTTGTGTAATTGATTATAGGTGAGTACTTGTGTATAGTTGTGATGACAGTAGTAATGGTATGGGTGTGTCTGTGCTTGTCTGTGTTTATGTGTATGTCTGTACAAATGTATCAAGTGTGTACATGTGTGTACTTGTATTTGTAGTAGGTGTGTATTTGTGTAATTGATTATGGGTCTGTACTTGAGTGGTTGTTTTATGACTGTGTGTGGTTGACTTTGTGCTTGTATGTGTGTTTGTGTATTTGATTATAGGTGTGTACTTGGGTGTCTTTATGGTTGTATGACCCTCTTTGTATGATTTTTACACACCCCACAAAAAATAGTATAATAACAACGCACCAGCTAATATTCTTGTCGGTAATATTGGTAGTACTATTATCACTACTAGTGATTCCTCCTCACTTTACCCACCACCATTGCACTATACGTACTTTCTCCTACAATTTCCTTACTTGACTACTTGACCACTGCTTGACCACTGCTTGACCACGTCATCGATCACTTTAACCACTACCATAAGCTTAGGCACATCGTCCTCTACAATTTAAGTGGTCACTCGACCACTTGACCACTAATTGACCACCACTTGACCACTACTTGACCACTAATTTACCACCCTTTAAGCATCACCATATCGTTACAATCACTTTTCCCCTAAAATTTCCCTAAAATTTTTCTTACTTGACCACCACTTGACCACTGCTTGACCACTGGTTGACCACTAATTTACCACTAATTTAAACATTACCATGTTACTACGACCAATTTTCCCTAAAATTTTCCTTACTTGACCACTTGACCACTGCTTGACCACTGCTTGACCTCTAATTTACCACTCTTTAATCACCACCATATCATTACAATCACTTTTCCCTAAAATTTCCTTACTTGACTACTTGACCATTGCTTGACCACTGGTTGACCAGTGTGTAACTGCGAACACCTCTTATTACATTTATGACCACCCCTATATCACTCCTACTTGATCACTAATACCCCTTACCACATTACAACTTTATAAGATTTCCTTTGTAATCGGTGAATATACCACCCTTTACTTTCAATACTATCACACTGTTCAGATGATAGTAACCTTCTCTTACTTCGTCGAGTATAACCACGACCCATCACACCCTTGTTTATACATTACTCACCACAGATACATTATGAGATGTCTACGCCACCACCATATATCCAACCCATGAGTAGAAACCACGACCCATCACACCCTTGTTTAGACACTACTCACCACGAACAGACACATTATGAGATGTCTACGCCACCACCATATATCCAACCCATGAGTAGAAACCACGACCCATCACACCCTTGTTTAGACACTACTCACCACGAACAGACACATTATGAGATGTCTACGCCACCACCATATATCCAACCCATGAGTAGAAACCACGACCCATCACACCCTTGTTTATACATCACTACACAACGCATACTAACACATTCATATACGTAACCACCATATACCCAACCCATGAGTAGAAACCACGACCCATCACACCCTTGTTTATACATCACTACACCATACTAATATACCCTACGTAACCAAAATAACTTTCCCCTTCACACCCTCTCTTTCCAGAACCAACTAAAAATTACCTTAATTACTTTCACAGATTTTCAGACCAGGCAGGCGAAAAAACCGTTCCCACACGCCGCCAAAAAAAAATTCCCACCAAAAATTTCCCCCACCCAACTCAAAATATTTCCTTCATAAACCCTATCAGCCGCCAGCCGCCCAAAATATACGTGTGTATGTCGCATCCTCCACTACTGTCTGGCCTTTCCTCTAGGCGTCGAGCATCGGCCAGATCCCCTCGTCACTCCTCGCTGTCGCATTCTTGCCAGACCATGGTGATCCATTTGCTCCTCCGAGGTGTACACGTGCTCCCACATCAATCAAGATCAATCAAGAATATCAAGAAAACAGTAACAAAGGTGATATCAAAGATATGGTGACACCAACACGTGACATAGAAATAGAAGGGAACATTCTTAAACACGTGGATAATTTTAAATACCAAGGGGCATTTATAACATCGATGGAAGATGTACAACAGAGATTAAGAGCAGGATAGGGCAGGCAAAAGCCGCATTTCATAAAATTAAGAGTATCTGATATAATAAGTCAATCTCATTGAATGTAAGAAAGAGTGCCGAAATGCTATATAGAACCAGTTTTGCTGTATGGCAGTGAATCTTGGAATGTAAATGAACAAATTAGGACGAATTTAGAATCAACAGAGATGTGGTTTTCCTTGGACTGCCAGAGTAACTAACAACGATCGCCTGAAAGAGGCTAATGAAACAAGAACACTATAGACAACCATAAGAAAGAGGCAAATTGCTTTCTTTGGTCCTGTGATGAGAAGAGAGGCATTGGAGAATATTGTGATAACTGGAAAGATCGAGGGGAAGAGAGGCAGAAGCAGACCAGGAGAAATGATGCTAGATGGTTTGAGACGGTGGTATGGAGGAATATCATCAGTAGAGTTGATACAGAACACCAGAGACCGAGATCTGTGGAGAGCCATGAACGCCTACGCCAGCTGGCAGGGCACTTGATGATGATGATGATGATGATGATGATGATGATGATGATGATGATGATGATGATGATGATGATGATGATGATGAATATGTGTTTTCCTTTACATTTGCAAATATAATAAGATCCTAAACGTGAAATTTAGCAATATTCTCTCAATGACTGTGTCATGACTGCATATTGTTTATTATTCTAGAACGGAAAATTTATTATTCTAGAACGGCAAATGTAGCCATGTTTGAATTTATATCGATAAATTGTTGTTGTTTCTTTCCTTCAGTAATTGCAGTTCAAAAGAAAAACTTACAGTATCCTTTAGAATAACACACGTGGATCATCTTACATTCTTCATTTCAACAAATAGACGGAAGTGAATGTATTAAAAATGTTGAATGTTTCATATGAAACTAGCTAACGACCTTGCCCGGCGTCGCCTAGCTCCTGGACGTGAGCGTCTCATTTAATTCATTGACCCCTTGAATACAATATACCTCGTCTTCTAACCGACTTTCAACGTTTCATATCACTTAGCACTAACATTGTCTTTGATCACACCACAACCGGTTTTCTGCTGACTGGGAAAATTTCCAACCTACTAGAGATAATCGCCTGTCCCCTATGCAAACAACAGCTGTGATTCAGAAAATTAAAAGTATCTTATGTAATAAGTCACTATCGTTGAATGAAAACATAAAATTTCAACAATAAAATTGTACAAACATTAACAATTAAATTTCTCTTTATTGTTTCCAATTTGTATGTTTCGTGTAGAAATTTAATATCTATCTATCTATCTATCTATCTATCTATCTATCTATCTATCTATCTATCTATCTATCTATCTATCTATCTATCTATCTATCTATCTATCTATCTATCTATCTATCTATCTATCTATCTATCTATCTATCTATCTATCTATCTATCTATCTATCTATCTATCTATCTATCTATCTATCTATCTATCTATCTATCTATCTATCTATCTATCTATCTATCTATCTATCTATCTATCTATCTATCTATCTATCTATCTATCTATCTATCTATCTATCTATCTATCTATCTATCTATCTATCTATCTATCTATCTATCTATCTATCTATCTATCTATCTATCTATCTATCTATCTATCTATCTATCTATCTATCTATCTATCTATCTATCTATCTATCTATCTATCTATCTATCTATCTATCTATCTATCTATCTATCTATCTATCTATCTATCTATCTATCTATCTATCTATCTATCTATCTATCTATCTATCTATCTACCTACCTATCTATCTATATCTATCTATCTATCTATCTATCTATCTATCTATCTATCTATCTATCTATCTATCTATCTATCTATCTATCTATCTATCTATCTATCTATCTATCTATCAATCTATCAATCTATCTATCTATCTATCTATCTATCTATCTATCTATCTATCTATCTATCTATCTATCTATTCTATTTTTAATATATTTTCTAATATATTTTTCTATTGAGAAAAATTGCAGAGAAATTGAAAAACAACACAACAGTAACAATGCGAACCTAATGCACAAAAGAATTTAGGAGCTTACTAATCAAAGAACACGTACATCAGCAGGCTGCCTAAAGACAAAAGATGGAAGAGTCATAATAGAAAAGATCAGATATTACATGAATGGTCAGATTACGTGAAAAACCTGTATGACGACAACAGAGACGAACAGTATGATGTTCAAAATAATAATGAAGGACCAGCAATTTTGAAGATGGAGGTTCAGAATGCTCTTAACCATATGAAATCTGGCAAGACCCCCGGTTCAGACAGCGTCACAACATAAATGATTAATGCTTTAGAAGAATATGGAATAGATCAAGTTACCAGTCTGCTTAATACAATATATGATACTGGAAATATACCTCAGGAGTTATGTAATTCTGTATTTATTGCAATCCCAAAGAAATCAGGAGCCTTGGAATGTGATCAACATCGAACAATTAGTATAATGAGTCACATCACGAAGATTTTGCTAAGAATTATCATGCAAAGAGTTAGGAGGAAAATACAACCTGAAATAGGAGAAGAACAATGTGGGTTTGTGGAAGGCAAGGGTACAGTAAATGCTGTGCATATACTGAGAAACATAATCGAACGTTCTATAGAAGTAAACAAAGATCTACACCTTTGCTTTATTGACTACACAAAGGCTTTTGATAAAGTGAGACATGTCAACATGATAAGGATGCTTGAAGATCTACAAATTGATGGAAAAGATCTTAGACTTGTAAAAAACATATATTGGAAACAACAAGCTGCCATAAGAGTTGATAATGAAGTAAGCCAATATCAGCCTATTAAAAGGGGTGTGAGACAGGGATGTGTAATGTCTCCAGATCTGTTTTCCCTGTACAGCGAAAGTATTTTCAGAAATATTGAAGATATGGAAGGAATCAACATTGGGGGACGATGCATCAATAACATTAGATATGCAGATGATACAGTCTTGATTGCAGACAATGAACAGGACCTGCAAAATTTAGTAGATGCGATTGTGACACACAGTGAACAACTAGGGTTAGAATTAAATTGTAAAAAGACACAGGTTATGGTCGTCACTAGGAAGGACGAAATACCACAATGTAATATACAAGTAAATGGGAATATTCTTCAACAAGTGAGCAGGTACAATTATCTCGGAACAGTAATAACATCTGATGGGAGATGCCTTGAAGAGATTAGAACAAGAATCGCCATGGCAAAAGTAGCCTTTAGCAAGATGAAAAACATATTGACCAATAAAAAGATGTCAATTGAAACGAGAAAGAGAGTGTTGAGATGCTACATTGAGCCTGTACTTTTGTATGGATGTGAAGCGTGGACAATGAGCAGTCAGGCTGAAAAACATCTGATGGCTGTAGAGATGTGGTTTCTGAGGAAAATGCAAAGAATACCATGGACAGCCAGAAAGACCAATGAACAAGTCCTTCAAGAAACAAATGAAGATCGTAAATTGATTAGAGAAATTAGACGTAGACAGTCAAAATTTTTTGGACATGTTATGAGAAGAAATGGATTGGAGAATTTGGTGACAACTGGTAAGATCGAGGGGAACAGACCAAGGGGAAGACCTAGAAGCAAGTACCTGGATGGCTTGGCCTTGTGGCATAGTCGAGACAGAAACACGGAGCTGATCCACGACTCTGGTGATCGGGTGAGATGGCAGAACATGACCGCCCACGCTTACCGGCATGGCACATGATGGATGGATGGATCTATCTATCTATCTATCTATCTATCTATCTATCTATCTATCTATCTATCTATCTATCTATCTATCTATCTATCTATCTATCTATCTATCTATCTATCTATCTATCTATCTATCTATCTATCTATCTATCTATCTGTCTGTCTGTCTGTCTGTCTATCTATCTATCTATCTATCTATCTATCTATCTATCTATCTATCTATCTATCTATCTATCTATCTATCTATCTATCTATCTATCTATCTATCTATCTATCTATCTATCTATCTATCTATCTATCTATCTATCTATCTATCTATCTATCTATCTATCTATCTATCTATCTATCTATCTATCTATCTATCTATCTATCTATCTATCTATCTATCTATCTATCTATCTATCTATCTATCTATCTATCTATCTATCTATCTATCTATCTATCTATCTATCTATCTATCTATCTATCTATCTATTCTATTTTTAATATATTTTCTAATATATTTTTCTATTGAGAAAAATTGCAGAGAAATTGAAAAACAACACAACAGTAACAATGCGAACCTAATGCACAAAAGAATTTAGGAGCTTACTAATCAAAGAACACGTACATCAGCAGGCTGCCTAAAGACAAAAGATGGAAGAGTCATAATAGAAAAAGATCAGATATTACATGAATGGTCAGATTACGTGAAAAACCTGTATGACGACAACAGAGACGAACAGTATGATGTTCAAAATAATAATGAAGGACCAGCAATTTTGAAGATGGAGGTTCAGAATGCTCTTAACCATATGAAATCTGGCAAGACCCCCGGTTCAGACAGCGTCACAACAGAAATGATTAATGCTTTAGAAGAATATGGAATAGATCAAGTTACCAGTCTGCTTAATACAATATATGATACTGGAAATATACCTCAGGAGTTATGTAATTCTGTATTTATTGCAATCCCAAAGAAATCAGGAGCCTTGGAATGTGATCAACATCGAACAATTAGTATAATGAGTCACATCACGAAGATTTTGCTAAGAATTATCATGCAAAGAGTTAGGAGGAAAATACAACCTGAAATAGGAGAAGAACAATGTGGGTTTGTGGAAGGCAAGGGTACAGTAAATGCTGTGTATATACTGAGAAACATAATCGAACGTTCTATAGAAGTAAACAAAGATCTACACCTTTGCTTTATTGACTACACAAAGGCTTTTGATAAAGTGAGACATGTCAACATGATAAGGATGCTTGAAGATCTACAAATTGATGGAAAAGATCTTAGACTTGTAAAAAACATATATTGGAAACAACAAGCTGCCATAAGAGTTGATAATGAAGTAAGCCAATATCAGCCTATTAAAAGGGGTGTGAGACAGGGATGTGTAATGTCTCCAGATCTGTTTTCCCTGTACAGCGAAAGTATTTTCAGAAATATTGAAGATATGGAAGGAATCAACATTGGGGGACGATGCATCAATAACATTAGATATGCAGATGATACAGTCTTGATTGCAGACAATGAACAGGACCTGCAAAATTTAGTAGATGCGATTGTGACACACAGTGAACAACTAGGGTTAGAATTAAATTGTAAAAAGACACAGGTTATGGTCGTCACTAGGAAGGACGAAATACCACAATGTAATATACAAGTAAATGGGAATATTCTTCAACAAGAGCATTTCTGACTTCCAAGGTGCTGACCTCATCTGGCAGAGAACTGACGAGGACAAGGGCAAAGCCCTCTTTGAACGCTACCTTGAGCAGAGCAACCAGACAGACATGGGAGGTCGAAATCTGGCCAAGGAGGTCACCTCAGACAGATGCAAGGCCCAGAACACTTCGGATGAAGACACAGTGACAGTGAAAGAAATCAAGGCTGTGCTTCGACGATCAAAAAACAGTGCTCCAGGTCCTGATGGCATAAGATACGACGACATAAATAGGTGTACCGACAATGAGCTAGAGAAACTAGCAGACATGTACAACAACAGTATAGGGAGTGCTAGCATCAAGGAGGATTGGTTACACAGCTATCTGATTCCCTTGCCGAAGCCTGACAAAGACCACAAAAAAATTCAGGGATATCGAATTATAACCATGCAGAATACAATAGGCAAGCTGCTGGAGAAGGTAATTGCCAGGAAAATATCAAGCCAACTAGAGAGGCAAGGTGTTTTCCCACCTACCCTGGGTGGGTACCGTCCAAAAAGAGAAACCTGGACCAATGCAGCAGTCTTTGCCCAGGATGTCTATGAAGGTTTCCACTCAGGCACTGAAACCGTTGCTGCAGCGATTGATCTTGAGGACGCATACAACAGAGTACCACTGGATTTTTTAATGTTTCAGCTTCTTGAACTAAACGTAAGTCCATTCCTCCTTAGTTGGATCGCTGCAGCCCTCTTCCAACGGAAAGTAGTTTTTAGATGTGGCAGTTGGACTTCGGAACCAACAACAATATATCCTGGCCTACCACAGGGATCACCATTATCTCCGGTACTGTTCAACGCCTACACAGTGAGAATCACCAGTGAGCAGATCACTGGACCTGGCAGGACATTGTCATATGCCGATGATGTTTTAGTGTATCGTCAGGGTAAGGATAGAGAGGAGGTTGCTGGGAACTACAAACCGAACTCAATCGCATAAGTACTTGGTGTGATGAAGCTGGGGCAATGGTCAACCCAACAAAGGCAACAGTGACTTGGTTCTCGTTGAATAATCATATTGTCAACAATCCAACACCAACTGTAATGCTGTGTTCAGAGACGGTGGAAAGAACGCAGGCAATGAATTACCTGGGGATACGGTTTGATCGAAGCCTTGCTTATAATGTGCACATAGACCAGGTGATAACAAAGGCCAAGCGGGGTTTGGCAGCGATGCGGGTGATGGCGGCAGCAAACTGTGAGCAGCGCCATCTATGTCTTCTGTACGAGGGGCTGGTCATGTCTGTTTTGGAGTATGCAATGGCAATCTTGACTCTCAGCCATAAGCAGATAGAAAGGATGGAAAGGATACAGAATGAAGCTATGCGCATTATTCTTGGATGTACAAGAGATACAGCATGCAGGGCGATGCGCTACCTTCTTGATTTTCCAACCATTGAAGAGAGAATACAAGTTTGCAGGGCACGCGCCTACCTCAGAATTAACGCAAACACACAACATCCACTGCATAGTGAAATTAGGAAGGTGAAGGGCAGCAGGTTAAAAAGAGGACGGTCGTGGATGGGTCAAGCCGAAGACATTCTTCAACAGGTGTGTTCACTTGAGGACTTAGAACCTGGCGAGGAGTGGGTGCAAGTGCCAACAGACTTCTGCACATCCTTTTCAGTTTGCATCCAACTAGATAGAAAATGCAGACAAGAAAATCCGGCTGCTGTTGAGGCTGAAGTACAAGCGTTGATTTTCGAGAATTCGCTAGACGGTGACGCGGTCATCTACACAGATGGGTCGGTCGTCCGACATGTGAGAAGCTCATGGGCCTTTACAGCTCGGGCCGGAGGGAGAATTGTGAAGGAGGACTCTGGTGCTTTCACTGAAACCACAAGTAGCCTGACCATGGAAGTCATGGCAGTAAGTAAAGCAATAACATGGCTCGAGACACAGACATTCACCAGGGCTTGTTTCCTTAGCGACTCAATGAACATGATCAAGAGGATAGAGGAGGGGTCGATCCGAAGAGAATGGTTGCTGCCTCTGAAGCGGTCTCGGCTGGCAAAGATTAGTTTCATCTTCGTGCCAGGGCATGCGGGAGTACAAGGAAATGAGCGGGCTGACAAGCTCGCAGGTGAGGCTACTGTGGAGGGCGGACGCGCCATGGACCAGGCTGACATTCTGAATGCTCTATGTGATGTGAGACTTTTGCGAGAACCAAGTGATGACTGTGAATCTACAACAATGGCCAGACTGCTAGAGCAGCAAATTAAAGAGGTGTGGCCAAACAAGAACACTACGCAGGAAGCCAAAGAAGATTGATAAACCAACACAGAACTGGCGTCGTTAGCCGCTACACGCTGCGGGATTTGCTGAGGAGGGGATCCGAGCACTTATGGACTGAATGGTTCGATGTGCAGCGAGGATGATCTGTCGACTAACTAACTAACTAACTATTCTTCAACAAGTGAGCAGGTACAATTATCTCGGAACAGTAATAACATCTGATGGGAGATGCCTTGAAGAGATTAGAACAAGAATCGCCATGGCAAAAGTAGCCTTTAGCAAGATGAAAAACATATTGACCAATAAAAAGATGTCAATTGAAACGAGAAAGAGAGTGTTGAGATGCTACATTGAGCCTGTACTTTTGTATGGATGTGAAGCGTGGACAATGAGCAGTCAGGCTGAAAAACATCTGATGGCTGTAGAGATGTGGTTTCTGAGGAAAATGCAAAGAATACCATGGACAGCCAGAAAGACCAATGAACAAGTCCTTCAAGAAACAAATGAAGATCGTAAATTGATTAGAGAAATTAGACGTAGACAGTCAAAAATTTTTGGACATGTTATGAGAAGAAATGGATTGGAGAATTTGGTGACAACTGGTAAGATCGAGGGGAACAGACCAAGGGGAAGACCTAGAAGCAAGTACCTGGATGGCTTGGCCTTGTGGCATAGTCGAGACAGAAACACGGAGCTGATCCACGACTCTGGTGATCGGGTGAGATGGCAGAACATGACCGCCCACGCTTACCGGCATGGCACATGATGGATGGATGGATCTATCTATCTATCTATCTATCTATCTATCTATCTATCTATCTATCTATCTATCTATCTATCTATCTATCTATCTATCTATCTATCTATCTATCTGTCTGTCTGTCTATCTATCTATCTATCTATCTATCTATCTATCTATCTATCTATCTATCTATCTATCTATCTATCTATCTATCTATCTATCTATCTATCTATCTATCTATCTATCTATCTATCTAACTATCTATCAGGATTTAGACCAAAATATTCTTGCCATACGGCCCTAACAAACATGATAGAAAATTGGCACCAGAATATAAACAACAACAGTCTATGTGGAACTGTGTTTATTGATTTCAAGAAAGCATTTGATATGATAGACCATGTTATTTTAATTAAAAAACTCGAGACAATGAAAATTGGCCTTAATGTAGTCACTCTAATATCATCTTTTCTATCAAACAGAAAGCAAGTAGTATCACACAATAAATCTCTGTCTCAAACCACTACCTTCAATATTTGATTACCGCAAGGCTCTATTCTTGGCCCTCTATTATTTGCCATATATATTAACGATCTACCTTTGCATCTTTCGTCGTCCTGCGATCTATTTGCAGATGACTGTACGGTGTACACAAACGCTGAAAACTGTATTTTACTTTAGTCGTCTTTACAACAAGAATTAAATAATGTAGTTAAGTGGAGCTATTCAAACCGTATGCAAATTAACGTCATTAAAACAAAAGCAATGTTATTAACAACCAGACAAAGACTTCAAACTCTAAGCCCACACACATCACTTCAACTTCACATCGATAACATGCCAGTAGAAAGTGTAATTGAGCACAAAACATTAGGCATAATCATTGATAGAAATCTAACCTTTAATTCCCATGTTCAAGCGCTCATTAAACAAACAGCGAAAAAAGTCTATCAACTCGCCAAGATTAAAAACTTCCTTGATGAGGACACAAGGAAAGAAACTATTCTATACTTTTCATATACAGACACACTTTGACTACTGCTCTACAATCTGGGACGGTTGTTCTAATTCAAACACCAAGCGACTTTACTCACTACAGAAACGGGCCATGAGTCTAATTTATAGCAAACATTTATCTGACAATCCTAGCCTTTATAAACGCCTTCAGTTACTACCATTCCGCAAACGCCTGCTTTTCAATAAAGCTAAACTAATTCACAAAATCCTGCATCGGAATGCCCCAAATTACCTTTGGCCTTTGTTTAAATATAATGCTAGACACAGTAAACGTTTAAATATACTACACATTCCGAAGCCTAGGATTGACTTATACAAAACAAGCTTAACGTACTCTGCATCTCAGCTGTGGAACAATCTTCCACAAGAAATCAAAGACATCACCAATCCCTATTCATATAATCGCAAATTATTCGAACACTATCTCAATACGGATTACCTCCCCCCTTAATAATTGAGAGAATAATAATAATAACAAAACCCTAGTATAACAGCAAATCACCTTTTTGTAGGCCAGTATATTCCACATGGCTAATAAGTGTCAGACCATTATCTAATATTACTGTGTCGTGTAGTTTTGATGTTTGCATTTTGCCCATGCCTTTATAATGCATATCTTTTATATTGTTACTGTTCTTTGTTAGCCTTGAATGATGTGTGAATGAAATAATGTATGAAAGAGAGTGATAGAAGGGCAGAATGTTAGACGGGCCTGCGTGCCCAATTCTTAACCCTTTGAAAATAAAGTTTGTTCGTTCTATCTATCTATCTATCTATCTATCTATCTATCTATCTATCTATCTATCTATCTATCTATCTATCTATCTATCTATCTATCTATCTATCTATCTATCTATCTATCTATCTATCTATCTATCTATCTATCTATCTATCTATCTATAAATAAAGACTTCATCAATTACTGCAGACTAAGGAATAAAGTTAAATATGAAATTCGTAGGATTAAAAAAGATCATTTTAAAAATTTGATTGTAGATAATTCAAACAGTACAAATATATGGAATGCTATTAACTTGCTAACCAATAAGAAACGTCCTACAGAATCAGCAATAGCAAATTCTATAACATGCGATGAATTCAGTTGTTTCTTTCAATCGGAAATAGAGAATCTAAAGTCTTCAATACCAGACTCATCGTGTAATTTAAGTTCACTGACATCATTCTGTGAGGAGAAGTGCACCAGAAATCTTCCCGCTGAGATTCCTTTAATGTCTGTTGCAGACGTTTATAAATATCTTTTGAACCTCAAATCAACAAACTCACACGGCCTAGATGGTATCAGTAATAGAATTCTTCGTTGTGCTGCACCAGTCATTAGCGAGTCCTTAACGTTCATATATAACCAGTGCCTGGCCAAAAACTACTTTCCATCTGCATTTAAAATTGCTAAAGTGTTTCCGCTAATTAAAAATGGCTCAATCGATAATAGTGTTTTGGGTAATTATAGACCTATTTCCTTACTATCGTCGCTATCAAAACCACTAGAAAAACACATTCATAAAATAACGTTACACCATTTAATTAACAATGATCTAATAATTAACAGTCAATCTGGGTTTCGACCTAAATATTCTTGCCATAGTGCTCTAACAAAAATGGCCGATAACTGGCACTTAAACATCAACAACGGTAGAATTTGTGGAGCGGTGTTTGTAGACTTTAAAAAAGCTTTTGATATGGTAGATCACGATATTTTAATTAGAAAACTAAAACAAATGAAGACAAGCACCAACATGGTGAACATAATTACGTCATTTCTATCCGACAGGCAACAAGTCGTGTCCTTCAACAACTGTCTATCAAGACCCACACAGCTTAATATTGGTGTGCCTCAGGGCTCAATACTAGGTCCGCTGCTTTTTGCAGTTTATATTAATGATCTTCCTTTATATATCAATACAACTTGTGATCTATTTGCAGACGACTGTACTATATATACTAGTCAAGAAAACCGTAGTGAATTAGAGAATTCTTTACAAAAGGAACTTGATAATCTTACTAGATGGAGCAATGAAAACCGCATGCAAATTAACATCGACAAAACCAAATCCATGCTAATAACGACCAGACAAAAACTACAGACACTAGCCATAACTGGATCACCGCTCGAACTCCGCATGGGCACGTTACCTATAGTTAATGTGACTGAACATAAAACACTAGGGCTTTTAATAGACAGCCATTTGAACTGGAGCTCTCATGGTCACTCTCTTACCAAGAAAATAGCACAAAAAGTTTACCAACTTGCTAAAATTCAGCACTTCCTGGACGAAAGCACACGAAAAATATTCTATACATGCTATATCCAATCACATCTCGATTACTGTTCCACAGTTTGGGATGGTTGCCCTAAATCTAATTTAAAACGACTATGTTCTCTACAAAACCGAGCTATTCGTCTGGTTTCTGGCATAAAGCACGTTGAAAGTAATAATTTGTACAGTCATCTAAGACTTCTACCACTACAAAAGCGCTTCCTTTTCAACAAAGCCAAATTAGTGAATAAAATTATATCTCAAAATACCCCAGAGTATCTTCTGCCGCTGATTCAATCTAATGCAATGAACAGCAAGCGCCTAAATTTGTTACATGTCTCAAAGCCTAGATTGAACCTATACAAAACATGTTTCGCCTATTCTGGTGCTCACTTATGGAATGATCTGCCTCCAGATCTGAAAACTCCAATGAGTCCCTACACATTTAACCGAAAACTCTTTCAATACTTAATCCATACCGACTATATGCCACCATAATTCATTTACTGGTATAATTGTTCAGTATAATTGTTCATTATAATTGTTTAACTATAATTGTTCACTATATATGTGTGTGCGTGTGGGAGGGAGAGAGAGAGAGAGAGAGAGAGAGAGAGAGAGAGAGAGAGAGAGAGAGAGAGAGAAGTGGGTGTTAGAGAGAGGGAGAGAGTGGATGCGTGTGTGCGCACGTGCATGCGTGTGTGTGGAGAGAGTGATTGAGCGAGAAATGGTGGGGGAATGTGTCAGTGCATGCATTCGTACGTGTATGTGTGAGAGTGAGTGAGGGAATGTAGGCGTGCGTGCGTTCATGTGCATGCGTTCATGTGTATGTGTATGTGTGAGAGAGTGTGATTGAGAGAGTGAGTGTGTATGTGTGTGTGTGTGTGTGTGTGTGTGTGTGTGTGTGTGAAGGATTGTGTGTTAGAGAGTTAGACAGTGGGAGAGTTGATGTGTTAGTGTATGTGTGTGAGCGCGTGCATGCGTGTGAGTGTGTGTATATGAAAGAATACAGAGAGAGAGAGAGAGAGAGAGAGAGAGAGAGAGAGAGAGAGAGAGAGAGCTGAGCAGATGCATGTCATGTAACACGCATGTTATGTAACACGCGAATCCATATGTTTGTGTATTCTCATCTGTCATATTATCAGTTAAATACCATTTGATTTTATCATGCATAATATAAACTCATGTTCATTACTGTAGTTTGAGTGAGAGAGTCAGTGAGTGTGAATGAGAGACAGAACGAGTGAGCGTGAGAGTGAATGAGTGAGCGGGAGAGTGAATGAGTGAGCGGGAAAGTGAATGAGTGAGCGGGAGAGTGAATGAGCGGGAGAGTGAATGAGCGGGGGAGTGAATGTGTGAGCGTGAGAGTGAGTGAGTGTGTGTGTGTGTGTGTGTGAGAGAGAGAGAGAGAGAGAGAGAGAGAGAGAGAAAGAGAGAGAGAGAGCATCACTATTTTTACGTCACATACATTTTATGTACACATTTTTCTCCATGTTTAACATTTTTATGTGACTGCTCATGACAAGTGTCAGTGTATGTGTGTGAGTAAAGTGTGGGAGTTTCTTCATACTAGTTTCAATACTAACGTGAGACATTTTGTATGTGTCTAGATGTGAGGAAGTGTGAGTGTATGTGGAGGATATGTGTGAGTGTGGGGATATGTGTGGGTAGTGGGTGTGTGGGTGGGGGGTGTGTGGGTGGGGGTATGCGTTTGGATGGGTTGGGGTGTGTTGGTTTTGGTGGGTAGTGGTATTTGTGGGTGTTGGTGGGATGTGTGGATGGATGTGTGGGGGTGAAAGTAGGGGTGTCGGAATGGGTGTGGGGAATGTGTGTATGGGTGGAGGATATGTGTATGGGACGGATGCAGGGGATGTGTGTTTATGTGGGTGGAGATGTGTGGACGGTTTGAGGAAGTATGTGTAGGAGGCGGGGTTGTGTGGGTAGGGGATTGTGTTGGGTGGATTGGGGATGCAAGGGTGGGTGGGGAGAAGTGTATGGTGTGTGGGTTTGAGATATTTGTGCGGTGTGTTGGTGGGGGATGTGTGAATGATGTGTGGGTGGAGGGTATGTTTGTGGAGGTATGGGTGGAGGATAGTGTGTGGTGTGGGGGATGTGTGTGATGGGTGCGGGGAATGTGCGTATGAATGGGGTATATGTATGGGTGAGTAGGGGATTGTGGTGGTTGGGGGAAGTATGTGGGGGAGTGTTGGTGGGAGATGTGTGTGTTTGGATGGGGAATGTGTGGGTGGGGGTGTGTGAGTGAGTGGCTTAGGGATGTGTAAGTGGGTGAGGGA
>OY992893.1:10309369-10406869 GCA_963921405.1 Cepaea hortensis | reverse complement strand
CTTTTAAAATACAGTTTGTTCGTTCGTTCGTTCGTTCGTTCGTTCGTTCGATCGTTCGTTCTGTCTGTCTGTCTGTCTGTCTGTCTGTCTGTCTGTCTGTCTGTCTGTCTGTCTGTCTGTCTGTCTGTCTGTCTGTCTATTATGTGAGTATGTGTGTGTGTAAGTGATGGCGAGTGTTAGAGCGAGTGCGTATACGCATGAGAGATTGAAATAGTGAGTGGTTTAGACGGAGAGAATGAGAAAATGAGAGAGTTAGTGTGCCAGTGTGCGTGACAGAAAAATAAATAGAGAGAGAGAGAGGAGAGAGAGAGGGAGAGAGTGAGAGAGAGAGAGAGAGAGAGAGAGAGAGAGAGAGAGAGAGAGAGAGAGAGAGAGAGAGAGAGAGAGAGAGAGAGAGAGATGAGCCCAAGCATATCATTATGCCATATTTTTTTTTCTGTATCCTCATCTTTCATATTAACATTTTTACTGTCAATTGAATTTAACATGCACTGCTTATTTCATCATGTTTATGTCAATTCCAGGAATTATCTTACTGGATTTGACTAATATTTTATTTTTACGTTACACAATGTATACCATATATTCATCACCATTTTCCATATTTTACATGTTTTCCAATTGTTTACAAATTTTGAATGTTCTTGTGAAGATGCTCACGATAGTCGACAGTTTGTACGTGTGAAAAGTGTGGGAATTTATTCGAATTAGATTTAGTGATTATGTTAGGCAGCATATATGTTTGTGGATGGATGGGTGTGTCTATGTGTGTGTGTGTGTGTGTGTGTGTGTGTGTGTGTGTGTTTATATGTGTGGATGTATGTGTGTGCATGTCTGTATGTGAGTATGGGTGTATATGTTGTGTACATGTGTGTAGCTGTGTGTGCCTCTGTGTGTATGTCTGTACGGTTTTTAAGGTATGCGTTCATGTGTTTTATATGTGTTTATATGTATGTGCGTGTGTATATGTGTGTATGTATGTGTGTGTGCTCGTATATGTATGTGTATATGTTTGTTTGTGTAAGTGTGCATGCATGAAGTGTATGCGAGGGAGTGTGTATTTGTGTTTTATGTGAGTACGTGTGCGTAAGAATGTGGATGTGTGTAGGTGTGTTTATGTGCGTGGGTATATGTGTGTATTTACGTGTGTATGTTGTGTGTGGGCGTGTGTGTATGTACGTGTGTGTGAGAGAGAGAAGAGAGAGAGAGAGAGAGAGAGAGAGAGAGAGAGAGAGAGAGAGAGAGAGAGAGAGAGAGAGAGAGAGTTGAGCGCACGCATGCCATCTAACATGCTGTTCCATATTTTTTGTGTATTCTCATTTTCATATTATCACTTTCATTGCCATTTGATGTTAACATGCATAAAATTAACACATGTAAATTACTGTAGAGTGAGTGGGAGAGTTAGTGAGTGTGAGTGTGTGAGAGAGAGTGTATGAGTATGAGAGTGTGTGTGTGTAAAAATAAATTTAATAAAAAAGAGAGAGAGAGAGAGAGAGAGAGAGAGAGAGAGAGAGAGAGAGAGAGAGAGAGAGAGAGAGAACGAACCAACCAACCAACCAACTTTAGTTTAAAAGGGTAACAAATTGGGCACGCAGGCCCGTCTTACATTCAGCCCTTTCGATCACTCATCTTTCATTCATCAAATGTGCATGTACATTATTACATATACCCTATATCATTACGCATGTCCCTATATCATTACACATGTCCCTATATCATTACACATATCCCTATATCTTTACACGTCTCTATATAATTACACATGTCTCTATATCATTACACATATCCCTACATCACCCCACATGTCCCTACACCATTACACATGTCACTATATCATTACAGATGTCCCTATATCATTATCATGTCCCTTTATAAATACATATGTCCCTGTATTATTACACATGTCGCTATATCATTACACATGTCGCTATATCATTACACATGCCCCTATATAATACACATGTTCCTTTATAAATACACGTTTCCCTATATCATTACACATGTCCCTACTTCACCACACATGTCCCTACGTAAGTACGCATGTTCCTACTTTATTACGCATGTCCCTATATCATTACAATGGTACCTATATCACACATGTCCCTATATCATTGCTCATGTCCCTGTATAACTACACATGTGCCTATATGACAACACATGTCCCTACGTAAGTACGCCTGTTCCTACATTATTACGCATGTCCCTATATCATTACAATGGTACCTATATCACACATGTCCCTATATCATTGCTCATGTCCCTGTATAACTACACATGTGCCTATATGACAAAACATGTCCCTACATCATTGCTCATGTCCCTATTTGTGTACACATGTCCCTACACCATTGCCCATGTCCCTATTTGTGTACACATGTGCCTACATCATTGCCAATGTCCCTATATGTGTACACATGTCCCTACATCATTGCTCATGTCCCTATATGTGTACACATGTCACTACATCATTGCCCATGTCCCTATATGTGTACACATGTCCCTACATCATTGCTCATGTCCCTATATATGTACTCATGTCCCTACATCATTGCCCATGTCCCTATATGTGTAGACATGTCCCTACATTATTGCTCGTGTCCCTATATGCGTACACATGTCCCTACATCATTGCTCATGTCCCTATATGTGTACACATGTCCCTACATCATTGCTCATGTCCCTGTATGTGTACACATGTCCCTACATCATTGCTCATGTCCCTATATATGTACACATGTCCCTACATCATTGCTCGTGTCCCTATATGTGTACACATGTCCCTACATCATTGCCCATGTCCCTATATGTGTACACATGTCCCTACATCATTGCCCATGTCCCTATATGTGTACTCATGTCCCTACATCATTACCCATGTCCCTATATGTGTACACATGTCCCTACATCATTGCTCATGTCCCTATGTATGTACTCATGTCCCTACATCATTGCTCATGTCCCTATATGTGTAGACATGTCCCTACATCATTGCTCATGTCCCTATATGTGTAGACATGTCCCTACATCATTGCTCATGTCCCGATATGTGTACACATGTCCCTACATCATTGCTCATGTCCCTATATGTGTAGACATGTCCCTACATCATTGCCCATGTCCCTATATGTGTACACATGTCCCTACATCATTGCACATGTCCCTATATATGTACTCATGTCCCTACATTATTGCTCATGTCCCTATGTGTACACATGTCCCTACATCATTGCTCATGTCCCTATATATGTACTCATGTCCCTACATCATTGCCCATGTCCCTATATGTGTACACATGTCCCTACATCATTGCTCATGTCCCTATATATGTACTCATGTCCCTACATCATTGCTCGTGTCCCTATATGCGTACACATGTCCCTACATCATTGCTCATGTCCTTATATGTGTACACATGTCCCTACATCATTGCTCATGTCCCTATATGTGTACACATGTCCCTACATCATTGCTCATGTCCCTATATATGTACACATGTCCCTACATCATTGCTCGTGTCCCTATATGTGTACACATGTCCTTACATCATTGCTCATGTCCCTATATATGTACACATGTCCCTACATCATTGCTCGTGTCCCTATATGTGTACACATGTCCCTACATCATTGCTCATGTCCCTATATATGTACTCATGTCCCTACATCATTGCTCGTGTCCCTATATGCGTACACATGTCCCTACATCATTGCTCATGTCCCTATATGTGTACACATGTCCCTACATCATTGCTCATGTCCCTATATGTGTACACATGTCACTACATCATTGCTCATGTCCCTATATATATACACATGTCCCTACATCATTGCACATGTCCCTATATGTGTACACATGTCCCTACATCATTGCTCGTGTCCCTATATGCGTACACATGTCCCTACATCATTGCTCATGTCCCTATATGTGTACACATGTCCCTACATCATTGCTCATGTCCCTATATATGTACTCATGTCTCTACATCATTGCTTATGTAGCTATATATGTACACATGTCGCTACATCATTGCTCATGTCCCTATATATGTACTCATGTCCCTACATCATTGCCCATGTCCCTATATGTGTACACATGTCCCTACATCATTGCTCATGTCCCTATATATGTACTCATGTCCCTACATCATTGCTAATGTCCCTATATGTGTACACATGTCCCTACATCATTGCTCATGTCCCTGTATGTGTACACATGTCCCTACATCATTGCTCATGTCCCTATATGTGTACACATGTCCCTACATCATTGCCCATGTCCCTATATGTGTACACATGTCCCTACATCATTGCTCATGTTCCAATATATGTACTCATGTCCCTACATCATTGCTCATGTCCCTATATGTGTAGAAATGTCCCTACATCATTGCTCATGTCCCTTTATTTGTACACATGTCCCTACATCATTGCCCATGTCCCTATATGTGTACACATGTCCCTACATCATTGCTCATGTCCCTATATGTGTATACATGTCCCTACATCTTTGCCCATGTCCCTATATGTGTACACATGTCCCTACATCATTGCTCATGTCCCTATATATGTACTCATGTCCCTACATCATTGCTCATGTCCCTATATATGTACTCATGTCTCTACATCATTGCTCATGTCCCTATATGTGTACACATGTCCCTACATCATTGCTCATGTCCCTATATATGTACACATGTCCCTACATCATTGTTCATATCCCTATATGTGTACACATGTCCCTACATCTTTGCGCATGTCCCTATATGATATATGTCCCTATATCATTGCGCAAGTCGCTACTTGACTAAACATGTCCCTAAATCATTGCTCATGTACATTTATGACTACACATGTGCCTACATCATTGCTTATATCCCTACATCATTGCTCATGTCCCTATATGACTACATATGTCCCTACAACGTTGCGCATGTCCCTATATTATTGCTCATGTCCCTATATGACTGCACATGTCCCTATTTGACTACACACGTCCCTACATCATGCACATGTCCCCGTATGACTACCCACGTCCCCTAGATAAGTGCACATATCCTTCCCCGTATGACTACCCACGTCCCCTAGATAAGTGCACATATCCTTCCCCGTATGACTACCCACGTCCCCTAAATAAGTGCACATATCCTTCCCCGTATGACTACCCACGTCCCCTAGATAAGTGCACATATCCTTCCCCGCATGACTACCCACGTCCCCTAGATAAGTGCACATATCCTTCCCCGTATGACTACCCACGTCCCCTAGATAAGTGCACATATCCTTCCCCGTATGACTGCCCACGTCCCCTAGATAAGTGCACATATCCTTCCCCGTATGACTGCCCACGTCCCCTAGATAAGTGCACATATCCTTCCAAGTATGACTGCCCACGTCCCCTAGATAAGTGCACATATCCTTAAAAGTATGACTACCCACGTCCCCTAGATAAGTGCACATATCCTTCCCCGTATGACTACCCACGTCCCCTAGATAAGTGCACATATCCTTCCCCGTATGACTACCCACGTCCCCTAGATAAGTGCACATATCCTTCCCCGTATGACTACCCACGTCCCCTAGATAAGTGCACATATCCTTCCCCGTATGACTACCCACGTCCCCTAGATAAGTGCACATATCCTTCCCTGTATGACTACCCACGTCCCCTAGATAAGTGCACATATCCTTCCCCGTATGACTACCCACGTCCCCTAGATAAGTGCACATATCCATGCCCGTATGACTACCCACGTCCCCTAGATAAGTGCACATATCCTTCCCCGTATGACTACCCACGTCCCCTAGATAAGTGCACATATTCTTCCCCGTATGTCTACCCACGTCCCCTAGATAAGTGCACATATCCTTCCCCGTATGACTACCCACGTCCCCTAGATAAGTGCACATATCCTTCCCCGTATGACTACCCAAGTCCCCTAGATAAGTGCACATATCCTTCCCTGTATGACTACCCATGTCCCCTAGATAAGTGCACATATCCTTCCCCGTATGACTACCCACGTCCCCTAGATAAGTGCACATATCCTTCCCCGTATGACTACCCACGTCCCCTAGATAAGTGCACATATCCTTCCAAGTATGACTACCCACGTCCCCTAGATAAGTGCACATATCCTTCCAAGTATGACTACCCACGTCCCCTAGATAAGTGCACATATCCTTCCCCGTATGACTACCCACGTCCCCTAGATAAGTGCACATATCCTTCCCCGTATGACTACACACGTCCCCTAGATAAGTGCACATATCCTTCCCCGTATGACTACCCACGTCCCCTAGATAAGTGCACATATCCTTCCCCGTATGACTACCCACGTCCCCTAGATAAGTGCACATATCCTTCCCCGTATGACTACCCAAGTCCCCTAGATAAGTGCACATATCCTTCCCTGTATGACTACCCATGTCCCCTAGATAAGTGCACATATCCTTCCCCGTATGACTACCCACGTCCCCTAGATAAGTGCACATATCCTTCCCCGTATGACTACCCACGTCCCCTAGATAAGTGCACATATCCTTCCAAGTATGACTACCCACGTCCCCTAGATAAGTGCACATATCCTTCCAAGTATGACTACCCACGTCCCCTAGATAAGTGCACATATCCTTCCCCGTATGACTACCCACGTCCCCTAGATAAGTGCACATATCCTTCCCCGTATGACTACACACGTCCCCTAGATAAGTGCACATATCCTTCCCCGTATGACTACCCACGTCCCCTAGATAAGTGCACATATCCTTCCCCGTATGACTACCCACGTCCCCTAGATAAGTGCACATATCCTTCCCCGTATGACTACCCACGTCCCCTAGATAAGTGCACATATCCTTCCCTGTATGACTACCCACGTCCCCTAGATAAGTGCACATATCCTTCCCCGTATGACTACCCACGTCCCCTAGATAAGTGCACATATCCTTCCAAGTATGACTACCCACGTCCCCTAGATAAGTGCACATATCCTTAAAAGTATGACTACCAACGACCCCTAGATAAGTGCACATATCCTTCCCCGTATGACTACCCACGTCCCCAAGATAAGTGCACATATCCTTCCCTGTATGACTACCCACGTCCCCTAGATAAGTGCACATATCCTTCCCCGTATGACTACCCACGTCGCCTAGATAAGTGCACATATCCTTTCCCGTATGACTGCCCACGTCCCCTAGATAAGTGCACATATCCTTCCCCGTATGACTACCCACGTCCCCTAGATAAGTGCACATATCCTTCACCGTATGACTACCCACGTCCCCTAGATAAGTGCACATATCCTTCCAAGTATGACTACCCACGTCCCCTAGATAAGTGCACATATCCTTCCCCGTATGACTACCCACGTCCCCTAGATAAGTGCACATATCCTTCCAAGTATGACTACCCACGTCCCCTAGATAAGTGCACATATCCTTCCAAGTATGACTACCCACGTCCCCTAGATAAGTGCACATATCCTTCCCCGTATGACTACCCACGTCCCCTAGATAAGTGCACATATCCTTCCCCGTATGACTACACACGTCCCCTAGATAAGTGCACATATCCTTCCCCGTATGACTACCCACGTCCCCTAGATAAGTGCACATATCCTTCCCCGTATGACTACCCACGTCCCCTAGATAAGTGCACATATCCTTCCCCGTATGACTACCCAAGTCCCCTAGATAAGTGCACATATCCTTCCCTGTATGACTACCCATGTCCCCTAGATAAGTGCACATATCCTTCCCCGTATGACTACCCACCTCCCCTAGATAAGTGCACATATCCTTCCCCGTATGACTACCCACGTCCCCTAGATAAGTGCACATATCCTTCCAAGTATGACTACCCACGTCCCATAGATAAGTGCACATATCCTTCCAAGTATGACTACCCACGTCCCCTAGATAAGTGCACATATCCTTCCCCGTATGACTACCCACGTCCCCTAGATAAGTGCACATATCCTTCCCCGTATGACTACACACGTCCCCTAGATAAGTGCACATATCCTTCCCCGTATGACTACCCACGTCCCCTAGATAAGTGCACATATCCTTCCCCGTATGACTACCCACGTCCCCTAGATAAGTGCACATATCCTTCCCCGTATGACTACCCAAGTCCCCTAGATAAGTGCACATATCCTTCCCTGTATGACTACCCATGTCCCCTAGATAAGTGCACATATCCTTCCCCATATGACTACCCACGTCCCCTAGATAAGTGCACATATCCTTCCCCGTATGACTACCCACGTCCCCTAGATAAGTGCACATATCCTTCCAAGTATGACTACCCACGTCCCCTAGATAAGTGCACATATCCTTCCAAGTATGACTACCCACGTCCCCTAGATAAGTGCACATATCCTTCCCCGTATGACTACCCACGTCCCCTAGATAAGTGCACATATCCTTCCCCGTATGACTACACACGTCCCCTAGATAAGTGCACATATCCTTCCCCGTATGACTACCCACGTCCCCTAGATAAGTGCACATATCCTTCCCCGTATGACTACCCACGTCCCCTAGATAAGTGCACATATCCTTCCCCGTATGACTACCCACGTCCCCTAGATAAGTGCACATATCCTTCCCTGTATGACTACCCACGTCCCCTAGATAAGTGCACATATCCTTCCCCGTATGACTACCCACGTCCCCTAGATAAGTGCACATATCCTTCCAAGTATGACTACCCACGTCCCCTAGATAAGTGCACATATCCTTAAAAGTATGACTACCAACGACCCCTAGATAAGTGCACATATCCTTCCCCGTATGACTACCCACGTCCCCAAGATAAGTGCACATATCCTTCCCTGTATGACTACCCACGTCCCCTAGATAAGTGCACATATCCTTCCCCGTATGACTACCCACGTCGCCTAGATAAGTGCACATATCCTTTCCCGTATGACTGCCCACGTCCCCTAGATAAGTGCACATATCCTTCCCCGTATGACTACCCACGTCCCCTAGATAAGTGCACATATCCTTCACCGTATGACTACCCACGTCCCCTAGATAAGTGCACATATCCTTCCAAGTATGACTACCCACGTCCCCTAGATAAGTGCACATATCCTTCCCCGTATGACTACCCACGTCCCCTAGATAAGTGCACATATCCTTCCAAGTATGACTACCCACGTCCCCTAGATAAGTGCACATATCCTTCCCCGTATGACTACCCACGTCCCCTAGATAAGTGCACATATCCTTCCCCGTATGACTACTCACGTCCCCTAGATAAGTGCACATATCCTTCCCCGTATGACTACCCACGTCCCCTAGATAAGTGCACATATCCTTCCCCGTATGACTACCCACGTCCCCTAGATAAGTGCACATATCCTTCCCCGTATGACTACCCACGTCCCCTAGATAAGTGCACATATCCTTCCCCGTATGACTACCCACGTCCCCTAGATAAGTGCACATATCCTTCCCCGTATGACTACCCACGTCCCCTAGATAAGTCCACATATCCTTCCAAGTATGACTACCCACGTCCCCTAGATAAGTGCACATATCCTTCCAAGTATGACTACCAACGTCCCCTAGATAAGTGCACATATCCTTCCCCGTATGACTACCCACGTCCCCTAGATAAGTGCACATATCCTTCCCCGTATGACTACCCACGTCCCCTAGATAAGTGCACATATCCTTCCCCGTATGACTACCCACGTCCCCTAGATAAGTGCACATATCCTTCCCCGTATGACTACCCACGTCCCCTAGATAAGTGCACATATCCTTCCCTGTATGACTACCCACGTCCCCTTGATAAGTGCACATATCCTTCCCCGTATGACTACCCACGTCCCCTAGATAAGTGCACATATCCTGTCAAGTATGACTACCCACGTCCCCTAGATAAGTGCACATATCCTTCCCCGTATGACTACCCACGTCCCCTAGATAAGTGCACATATCCTTCCCCGTATGACTACCCACGTCCCCTAGATAAGTGCACATATCCTTCCCCGTATGACTACCCACGTCCCCTAGATAAGTGCACATATCCTTCCCCGTATGACTACCCACGCCCCCTAGATAAGTGCACATATCCTTCCCCGTATGACTACCCACGTCCCCTAGATAAGTGCACATATCCTTCCCCGTATGACTACCCACGTCCCCTAGATAAGTGCACATATCCTTCCCCGTATGACTACCCACGTCCCCTAGATAAGTGCACATATCCTTCCCCGTATGACTACCCACGTCCCCTAGATAAGTGCACATATCCTTCCCCTTATGACTACCCCAGTCCCCTAGATAAGTGCACATATCCTTCCCCGTATGACTACCCACGTCCCCTAGATAAGTGTACATATCCTTCCCCGTATGACTACCCACGTCCCGTAGATAAGTGCACATATCCTTCCCCGTATGACTACCCACGTCCCCTAGATAAGTGCACATATCCTTCCCCGTATGACTACCCACGTCCCCTAGATAAGTGCACATATCCTTCCCCGTATGACTACCCACGTCCCCTAGATAAGTGCACATATCCTTCCCCGTATGACTGCCCATGTCCCCTAGATAAGTGCATATATCCTTCCCCGTATGACTACCCTCGTCCCCGGGATAAGTGCACATATCCTTCCCCGTATGACTACCCACGTCAGCTAGATAAGTGCACATATCCTTCCCCGTATGACTAACCACGTCCCCTAGATAAGTGCACATATCCTTCCCCGTATGACTACCCACGTCCCCTAGATAAGTGCACATATCCTTCCCCGTATGACTGCCCACGTCCCATAGATATGTGCACATATCCTTCCCTGTATGACTACACACGTCACCTAGATAAGTGCACATATCCTTCCCCGTATGACGACCCACGTCCCCTAGATAAGTGCACATATCCTTCCCCGTATGACTACCCACGTCCCCTAGATAAGTGCACATATCCTTCCCCATAAGACTACCCACGTCCCCTAAATAAGTGCACATATCCTTCCCCGTAAGACTACCCACGTCCCCTAGATAAGTGCACATATCCTTCTCCGTATGACTACCCACGTCAACTAGATAAGTGCACACATCCTTCCCCGTATGACTACCCACGTCCCCTAGATAAGTGCACACACCCTTCCCCGTATGACTACCCACGTCCCCTATATAAGTGCACACACCCATCCCCGTATGACTACCCACGTCCCCTAGATAAGTGCACACACCCTTCCCCGTATGACTACCCACGTCCCCTAGAAAAGTGCACACATCCTTCCCCGTATGACTCCCACTTCCCCTAGATAAGTGCACACATCCTTCCCCGTATGACTGCCCACGTCCCCTAGATAAGTGCACATATCCTTGCCCGTAAGACTGCCCACGTCCCCTAGATAAGTGCACATATCCTTCCCCGTATGACTGCCCACGTCCCCTAGATAAGTGCACATATACTTCCCCGTATGACTGCCCACGTCCCCTAGATAAGTGCACATATCCTTCCCCGTATGACTGCCCACGTCCCCTAGATAAGTGCACATATCCTTCCCCGTATGACTGCCCACGTACCTTAGATAAGTGCACATATCCTTCCCCGTATGACTGCCCACGTCCCCTAGATAAGTGCACATATCCTTCCCTCTATGACTACCCACGTCCCCTAGATAAGTGCACATATCCTTCCCCGTATGACTACCCACGTCCCCTAGATAAGTGCACATATCCTTCCCCGTATGACTACCCACGTCCCCTAGATAAGTGCACATATCCTTCCCCGTATGACTACCCACGTCCCCTAGATAAGTGCACATTTCCTTCCCCGTATGACTGCCCATGTCCCCTAGATAAGTGCACATATCCTTCCCCGTATGACTGCCCACGTCCCCTAGATAAGTGCACATATCCTTCCCCGTATGACTGCCCACGTCCCCTAGATAAGTGCACATATCCTTCATCGTATGACTGCAAACGTCCCCTAGATAAGTGCACATATCCTTCCCCGTATGACTGCCCACGTCCCGTAGATAAGTGCACATATCCTTCCCCGTATGACTGCCCACGTCCCCTAGATAAGTGCACATATCCTTCCCCGTATGACTGCCCACGTCCCCTAGATAAGTGCACACACCCATCCCCGTATGACTACCCACGTCCCCTAGATAAGTGCACATATCCTTCCCCGTATGACTACCCACGTCCCCTAGATAAGTGCACATATCCTTCCCCGTATGACTACCCATGTCCCCTAGATAAGTGCACATATCCTTCCCCGTATGACTGCCAACGTCCCCTAGATAAGTGCACATAGCCTTCCGCGTATGACTGCCCACGTCCCCTAGACAAGTGCACATATCCTTCCGCGTATGACTACCCACCTCCCCTAGACAAGTGCACATATCCTTCCGCGTATGACTACCCACGTCCCCTAGATAAGTGCACATATCCTTACCCGTATGACTACTAGCGTCCCCTAGATAAGTGCACATATCCTTCCCCGTATGACCGCCCACGTCTCCTAGATAAGTGCACATATCCTTCCCCGTATGACTGCCCACGTACCCTAGATAAGTGCACATATCCTTCCCCGTATGACTGCCCACGTACCCTAGATAAGTGCACATATCCTTCCCCGTATGACTGCCCACGTCCCCTAGATAAGTGCACATATCCTTATCCGTATGACTGCCCACGTCCCCTAGATAAGTGCATATATCCTTATCCGTATGACTGCCCACGTCCCCTAGATAAGTCCACATATCCTTCCAAGTATGACTACCCACGTCCCCTAGATAAGTGCACATATCCTTCCAAGTATGACTACCAACGTCCCCTAGATAAGTGCACATATCCTTCCCCGTATGACTACCCACGTCCCCTAGATAAGTGCACATATCCTTCCCCGTATGACTAACCACATCCCCTAGATAAGTGCACATATCCTTCCCCGTATGACTACCCACGTCCCCTAGATAAGTGCACATATCCTTCCCCGTATGACTACCCACGTCCCCTAGATAAGTGCACATATCCTTCCCTGTATGACTACCCACGTCCCCTTGATAAGTGCACATATCCTTCCCCGTATTACTACCCACGTCCCCTAGATAAGTGCACATATCCTGTCAAGTATGACTACCCACGTCCCCTAGATAAGTGCACATATCCTTCCCCGTATGACTACCCACGTCCCCTAGATAAGTGCACATATCCTTCCCCGTATGACTACCCACGTCCCCTAGATAAGTGCACATATCCTTCCCCGTATGACTACCCACGTCCCCTAGATAAGTGCACATATCCTTCCCCGTATGACTACCCACGCCCCCTAGATAAGTGCACATATCCTTCCCCGTATGACTACCCACGTCCCCTAGATAAGTGCACATATCCTTCCCCGTATGACTACCCACGTCCCCTAGATAAGTGCACATATCCTTCCCCGTATGACTACCCACGTCCCCTAGATAAGTGCACATATCCTTCCCCGTATGACTACCCACGTCCCCTAGATAAGTGCACATATCCTTCCCCTTATGACTACCCCAGTCCCCTAGATAAGTGCACATATCCTTCCCCGTATGACTACCCACGTCCTCTAGATAAGTGTACATATCCTTCCCCGTATGACTACCCACGTCCCGTAGATAAGTGCACATATCCTTCCCCGTATGACTACCCACGTCCCCTAGATAAGTGCACATATCCTTCCCCGTATGACTACCCACGTCCCCTAGATAAGTGCACATATCCTTCCCCGTATGACTACCCACGTCCCCTAGATAAGTGCACATATCCATCCCCGTATGACTACCCACGTCCCCTAGATAAGTGCACATATCCTTCCCCGTATGACTACCCACGTCCCCTAGATAAGTGCACATATCCTTCCCCGTATGACTACCCACGTCCCCTAGATAAGTGCACATATTCTTCCCCGTATGACTACCCACGTCCCCTAGATAAGTGCACATATCCTTCCCCGTATGACTACCCACGTCCCCTAGATAAGTGCACATATCCTTCCCCGTATGACTACCCACGTCCCCTAGATAAGTGCACATATCCTTCCCCGTATGACTACCCACGTCCCCTAGATAAGTGCACATATCCTTCCCCGTATGACTACCCATGTCCCCTAGATAAGTGCACATATCCTTCCCTGTATGACTGCCCACGTCCCATAGATAAGTGCACATATCCTTCCCCGTATGACTACCCACGTCACCTAGATAAGTGCACATATCCTTCCCCTTATGACTACCCACGTCCCCTAGATAAGTGCACATATCCTTCCCCGTATGACTACCCACGTCCCCTAGATAAGTGCACATATCCTTCCCCGTATGACTACCCACGTCCCCTAGATAAGTGCACATATCCTTCCCTGTATGACTACCCACGTCCCCTAGATAAGTGCACATATCCTTCCCCGTATGACTACCCACGTCCCCTAGATAAGTGCACATATCCTTCCAAGTATGACTACCCACGTCCCCTAGATAAGTGCACATATCCTTCCCCGTATGACTACCCACGTCCCCTAGATAAGTGCACATATCCTTCCCTGTATGACTACCCACGTCCCCTAGATAAGTGCACATATCCTTCCCCGTATGACTACCCACGTCCCCTAGATAAGTGCACATATCCTTCCAAGTATGACTACCCACGTCCCCTAGATAAGTGCACATATCCTTAAAAGTATGACTACTAACGACCCCTAGATAAGTGCACATATCCTTCCCCTTATGACTACCCCAGTCCCCTAGATAAGTGCACATATCCTTCCCCGTATGACTACCCACGTCCCCTAGATAAGTGCACATATCCTTCCCCGTATGACTACACACGTCCCCTAGATAAGTGCACATATCCTTCCCCGTATGACTACCCACGTCCCCTAGATAAGTGCACATATCCTTCCCCGTATGACTACCCACGTCCCCTAGATAAGTGCACATATCCTTCCCCGTATGACTACCCACGTCCCCTAGATAAGTGCACATATCCTTCCCTGTATGACTACCCACGTCCCCTAGATAAGTGCACATATCCTTCCCCGTATGACTACCCACGTCCCCTAGATAAGTGCACATATCCTTCCAAGTATGACTACCCACGTCCCCTAGATAAGTGCACATATCCTTAAAAGTATGACTACCAACGACCCCTAGATAAGTGCACATATCCTTCCCCGTATGACTACCCACGTCCCCAAGATAAGTGCACATATCCTTCCCTGTATGACTACCCACGTCCCCTAGATAAGTGCACATATCCTTCCCCGTATGACTACCCACGTCGCCTAGATAAGTGCACATATCCTTTCCCGTATGACTGCCCACGTCCCCTAGATAAGTGCACATATCCTTCCCCGTATGACTACCCACGTCCCCTAGATAAGTGCACATATCCTTCACCGTATGACTACCCACGTCCCCTAGATAAGTGCACATATCCTTCCAAGTATGACTACCCACGTCCCCTAGATAAGTGCACATATCCTTCCCCGTATGACTACCCACGTCCCCTAGATAAGTGCACATATCCTTCCAAGTATGACTACCCACGTCCCCTAGATAAGTGCACATATCCTTCCCCGTATGACTACCCACGTCCCCTAGATAAGTGCACATATCCTTCCCCGTATGACTACTCACGTCCCCTAGATAAGTGCACATATCCTTCCCCGTATGACTACCCACGTCCCCTAGATAAGTGCACATATCCTTCCCCGTATGACTACCCACGTCCCCTAGATAAGTGCACATATCCTTCCCCGTATGACTACCCACGTCCCCTAGATAAGTGCACATATCCTTCCCCGTATGACTACCCACGTCCCCTAGATAAGTGCACATATCCTTCCCCGTATGACTACCCACGTCCCCTAGATAAGTCCACATATCCTTCCAAGTATGACTACCCACGTCCCCTAGATAAGTGCACATATCCTTCCAAGTATGACTACCAACGTCCCCTAGATAAGTGCACATATCCTTCCCCGTATGACTACCCACGTCCCCTAGATAAGTGCACATATCCTTCCCCGTATGACTACCCACGTCCCCTAGATAAGTGCACATATCCTTCCCCGTATGACTACCCACGTCCCCTAGATAAGTGCACATATCCTTCCCCGTATGACTACCCACGTCCCCTAGATAAGTGCACATATCCTTCCCTGTATGACTACCCACGTCCCCTTGATAAGTGCACATATCCTTCCCCGTATGACTACCCACGTCCCCTAGATAAGTGCACATATCCTGTCAAGTATGACTACCCACGTCCCCTAGATAAGTGCACATATCCTTCCCCGTATGACTACCCACGTCCCCTAGATAAGTGCACATATCCTTCCCCGTATGACTACCCACGTCCCCTAGATAAGTGCACATATCCTTCCCCGTATGACTACCCACGTCCCCTAGATAAGTGCACATATCCTTCCCCGTATGACTACCCACGCCCCCTAGATAAGTGCACATATCCTTCCCCGTATGACTACCCACGTCCCCTAGATAAGTGCACATATCCTTCCCCGTATGACTGCCCACGTCCCCTAGATAAGTGCACATATCCTTCCCCGTATGACTACCCACGTCCCCTAGATAAGTGCACATATCCTTCCCCGTATGACTACCCACGTCCCCTAGATAAGTGCACATATCCTTCCCCTTATGACTACCCCAGTCCCCTAGATAAGTGCACATATCCTTCCCCGTATGACTACCCACGTCCCCTAGATAAGTGTACATATCCTTCCCCGTATGACTACCCACGTCCCGTAGATAAGTGCACATATCCTTCCCCGTATGACTACCCACGTCCCCTAGATAAGTGCACATATCCTTCCCCGTATGACTACCCACGTCCCCTAGATAAGTGCACATATCCTTCCCCATATGAATGCCCACGTCCCCTAGATAAGTGCACATATCCTTCCCCGTATGACTACCCACGTCCCCTAGATAAGTGCATATATCCTTATCCGTATGACTGCCCACGTCCCCTAGATAAGTCCACATATCCTTCCAAGTATGACTACCCACGTCCCCTAGATAAGTGCACATATCCTTCCAAGTATGACTACCAACGTCCCCTAGATAAGTGCACATATCCTTCCCCGTATGACTACCCACGTCCCCTAGATAAGTGCACATATCCTTCCCCGTATGACTAACCACATCCCCTAGATAAGTGCACATATCCTTCCCCGTATGACTACCCACGTCCCCTAGATAAGTGCACATATCCTTCCCCGTATGACTACCCACGTCCCCTAGATAAGTGCACATATCCTTCCCTGTATGACTACCCACGTCCCCTTGATAAGTGCACATATCCTTCCCCGTATTACTACCCACGTCCCCTAGATAAGTGCACATATCCTGTCAAGTATGACTACCCACGTCCCCTAGATAAGTGCACATATCCTTCCCCGTATGACTACCCACGTCCCCTAGATAAGTGCACATATCCTTCCCCGTATGACTACCCACGTCCCCTAGATAAGTGCACATATCCTTCCCCGTATGACTACCCACGTCCCCTAGATAAGTGCACATATCCTTCCCCGTATGACTACCCACGCCCCCTAGATAAGTGCACATATCCTTCCCCGTATGACTACCCACGTCCCCTAGATAAGTGCACATATCCTTCCCCGTATGACTACCCACGTCCCCTAGATAAGTGCACATATCCTTCCCCGTATGACTACCCACGTCCCCTAGATAAGTGCACATATCCTTCCCCGTATGACTACCCACGTCCCCTAGATAAGTGCACATATCCTTCCCCTTATGACTACCCCAGTCCCCTAGATAAGTGCACATATCCTTCCCCGTATGACTACCCACGTCCTCTAGATAAGTGTACATATCCTTCCCCGTATGACTACCCACGTCCCGTAGATAAGTGCACATATCCTTCCCCGTATGACTACCCACGTCCCCTAGATAAGTGCACATATCCTTCCCCGTATGACTACCCACGTCCCCTAGATAAGTGCACATATCCTTCCCCGTATGACTACCCACGTCCCCTAGATAAGTGCACATATCCATCCCCGTATGACTACCCACGTCCCCTAGATAAGTGCACATATCCTTCCCCGTATGACTACCCACGTCCCCTAGATAAGTGCACATATCCTTCCCCGTATGACTACCCACGTCCCCTAGATAAGTGCACATATTCTTCCCCGTATGACTACCCACGTCCCCTAGATAAGTGCACATATCCTTCCCCGTATGACTACCCACGTCCCCTAGATAAGTGCACATATCCTTCCCCGTATGACTACCCACGTCCCCTAGATAAGTGCACATATCCTTCCCCGTATGACTACCCACGTCCCCTAGATAAGTGCACATATCCTTCCCCGTATGACTACCCATGTCCCCTAGATAAGTGCACATATCCTTCCCTGTATGACTGCCCACGTCCCATAGATAAGTGCACATATCCTTCCCCGTATGACTACCCACGTCACCTAGATAAGTGCACATATCCTTCCCCTTATGACTACCCACGTCCCCTAGATAAGTGCACATATCCTTCCCCGTATGACTACCCACGTCCCCTAGATAAGTGCACATATCCTTCCCCGTATGACTACCCACGTCCCCTAGATAAGTGCACATATCCTTCCCCGTATGACTGCCAACGTCCCCTAGATAAGTGCACATAGCCTTCCGCGTATGACTACCCACGTCCCCTAGATAAGTGCACATATCCTTCCGCGTATGACTACCCACCTCCCCTAGACAAGTGCACATATCCTTCCGCGTATGACTACCCACGTCCCCTAGATAAGTGCACATATCCTTACCCGTATGACTACTAGCGTCCCCTAGATAAGTGCACATATCCTTCCCCGTATGACCGCCCACGTCTCCTAGATAAGTGCACATATCCTTCCCCGTATGACTGCCCACGTACCCTAGATAAGTGCACATATCCTTCCCCGTATGACTGCCCACGTACCCTAGATAAGTGCACATATCCTTCCCCGTATGACTGCCCACGTCCCCTAGATAAGTGCACATATCCTTCCAAGTATGACTACCCACGTCCCCTAGATAAGTGCATATATCCTTATCCGTATGACTGCCCACGTCCCCTAGATAAGTCCACATATCCTTCCAAGTATGACTACCCACGTCCCCTAGATAAGTGCACATATCCTTCCCCGTATGACTACCCACGTCCCCTAGATAAGTGCACATATCCTTCCCCGTATGACTACCCACGTCCCCTAGATAAGTGCACATATCCTTCCCCGTATGACTAACCACATCCCCTAGATAAGTGCACATATCCTTCCCCGTATGACTACCCACGTCCCCTAGATAAGTGCACATATCCTTCCCCGTATGACTACCCACGTCCCCTAGATAAGTGCACATATCCTTCCCTGTATGACTACCCACGTCCCCTTGATAAGTGCACATATCCTTCCCCGTATTACTACCCACGTCCCCTAGATAAGTGCACATATCCTGTCAAGTATGACTACCCACGTCCCCTAGATAAGTGCACATATCCTTCCCCGTATGACTACCCACGTCCCCTAGATAAGTGCACATATCCTTCCCCGTATGACTACCCACGTCCCCTAGATAAGTGCACATATCCTTCCCCGTATGACTACCCACGCCCCCTAGATAAGTGCACATATCCTTCCCCGTATGACTACCCACGTCCCCTAGATAAGTGCACATATCCTTCCCCGTATGACTACCCACGTCCCCTAGATAAGTGCACATATCCTTCCCCGTATGACTACCCATGTCCCCTAGATAAGTGCACATATCCTTCCCTGTATGACTGCCCACGTCCCATAGATAAGTGCACATATCCTTCCCCGTATGACTACCCACGTCACCTAGATAAGTGCACATATCCTTCCCCTTATGACTACCCACGTCCCCTAGATAAGTGCACATATCCTTCCCCGTATGACTACCCACGTCCCCTAGATAAGTGCACATATCCTTCCCCGTATGACTACCCACGTCCCCTAGATAAGTGCACATATCCTTCCCCGTATGACTGCCAACGTCCCCTAGATAAGTGCACATAGCCTTCCGCGTATGACTACCCACGTCCCCTAGATAAGTGCACATATCCTTCCGCGTATGACTACCCACCTCCCCTAGACAAGTGCACATATCCTTCCGCGTATGACTACCCACGTCCCCTAGATAAGTGCACATATCCTTACCCGTATGACTACTAGCGTCCCCTAGATAAGTGCACATATCCTTCCCCGTATGACCGCCCACGTCTCCTAGATAAGTGCACATATCCTTCCCCGTATGACTGCCCACGTACCCTAGATAAGTGCACATATCCTTCCCCGTATGACTGCCCACGTACCCTAGATAAGTGCACATATCCTTCCCCGTATGACTGCCCACGTCCCCTAGATAAGTGCACATATCCTTCCAAGTATGACTACCCACGTCCCCTAGATAAGTGCATATATCCTTATCCGTATGACTGCCCACGTCCCCTAGATAAGTCCACATATCCTTCCAAGTATGACTACCCACGTCCCCTAGATAAGTGCACATATCCTTCCCCGTATGACTACCCACGTCCCCTAGATAAGTGCACATATCCTTCCCCGTATGACTACCCACGTCCCCTAGATAAGTGCACATATCCTTCCCCGTATGACTAACCACATCCCCTAGATAAGTGCACATATCCTTCCCCGTATGACTACCCACGTCCCCTAGATAAGTGCACATATCCTTCCCCGTATGACTACCCACGTCCCCTAGATAAGTGCACATATCCTTCCCTGTATGACTACCCACGTCCCCTTGATAAGTGCACATATCCTTCCCCGTATTACTACCCACGTCCCCTAGATAAGTGCACATATCCTGTCAAGTATGACTACCCACGTCCCCTAGATAAGTGCACATATCCTTCCCCGTATGACTACCCACGTCCCCTAGATAAGTGCACATATCCTTCCCCGTATGACTACCCACGTCCCCTAGATAAGTGCACATATCCTTCCCCGTATGACTACCCACGTCCCCTAGATAAGTGCACATATCCTTCCCCGTATGACTACCCACGCCCCCTAGATAAGTGCACATATCCTTCCCCGTATGACTACCCACGTCCCCTAGATAAGTGCACATATCCTTCCCCGTATGACTACCCACGTCCCCTAGATAAGTGCACATATCCTTCCCCGTATGACTACCCACGTCCCCTAGATAAGTGCACATATCCTTCCCCGTATGACTACCCACGTCCCCTAGATAAGTGCACATATCCTTCCCCTTATGACTACCCCAGTCCCCTAGATAAGTGCACATATCCTTCCCCGTATGACTACCCACGTCCTCTAGATAAGTGTACATATCCTTCCCCGTATGACTACCCACGTCCCGTAGATAAGTGCACATATCCTTCCCCGTATGACTACCCACGTCCCCTAGATAAGTGCACATATCCTTCCCCGTATGACTACCCACGTCCCCTAGATAAGTGCACATATCCTTCCCCGTATGACTACCCACGTCCCCTAGATAAGTGCACATATCCATCCCCGTATGACTACCCACGTCCCCTAGATAAGTGCACATATCCTTCCCCGTATGACTACCCACGTCCCCTAGATAAGTGCACATATCCTTCCCCGTATGACTACCCACGTCCCCTAGATAAGTGCACATATTCTTCCCCGTATGACTACCCACGTCCCCTAGATAAGTGCACATATCCTTCCCCGTATGACTACCCACGTCCCCTAGATAAGTGCACATATCCTTCCCCGTATGACTACCCACGTCCCCTAGATAAGTGCACATATCCTTCCCCGTATGACTACCCACGTCCCCTAGATAAGTGCACATATCCTTCCCCGTATGACTACCCATGTCCCCTAGATAAGTGCACATATCCTTCCCTGTATGACTGCCCACGTCCCATAGATAAGTGCACATATCCTTCCCCGTATGACTACCCACGTCACCTAGATAAGTGCACATATCCTTCCCCTTATGACTACCCACGTCCCCTAGATAAGTGCACATATCCTTCCCCGTATGACTACCCACGTCCCCTAGATAAGTGCACATATCCTTCCCCGTATGACTACCCACGTCCCCTAGATAAGTGCACATATCCTTCCCTGTATGACTACCCACGTCCCCTAGATAAGTGCACATATCCTTCCCCGTATGACTACCCACGTCCCCTAGATAAGTGCACATATCCTTCCAAGTATGACTACCCACGTCCCCTAGATAAGTGCACATATCCTTAAAAGTATGACTACTAACGACCCCTAGATAAGTGCACATATCCTTCCCCTTATGACTACCCCAGTCCCCTAGATAAGTGCACATATCCTTCCCCGTATGACTACCCACGTCCCCTAGATAAGTGTACATATCCTTCCCCGTATGACTACCCACGTCCCGTAGATAAGTGCACATATCCTTCCCCGTATGACTACCCACGTCCCCTAGATAAGTGCACATATCCTTCCCCGTATGACTACCCACGTCCCCTAGATAAGTGCACATATCCTTCCAAGTATGACTACCCACGTCCCCTAGATAAGTGCACATAGCCTTCCCCGTATGACTGCCCATGTCCCCTAGATAAGTGCACATATCCTTCCCCGTATGACTACCCTCGTCCCCGGGATAAGTGCACATATCCTTCCCCGTATGACTACCCACGTCCCCTAGATAAGTGCACATATCCTTCCCCGTATGACTAACCACGTCCCCTAGATAAGTGCACATATCCTTCCCCGTATGACTACCCACGTCCCCTAGATAAGTGCACATATCCTTCCCCGTATGACTGCCCACGTCCCATAGATATGTGCACATATCCTTCCCTGTATGACTACCCACGTCACCTAGATAAGTGCACATATCCTTCCCCGTATGACGACCCACGTCCCCTAGATAAGTGCACATATCCTTCCCCGTATGACTACCCACGTCCCCTAGATAAGTGCACATATCCTTCCCCATAAGACTACCCACGTCCCCTAAATAAGTGCACATATCCTTCCCCGTAAGACTACCCACGTCCCCTAGATAAGTGCACATATCCTTCTCCGTATGACTACCCACGTCAACTAGATAAGTGCACACATCCTTCCCCGTATGACTACCCACGTCCCCTAGATAAGTGCACACACCCTTCCCCGTATGACTACCCACGTCCCCTATATAAGTGCACACACCCATCCCCGTATGACTACCCACGTCCCCTAGATAAGTGCACACACCCTTCCCCGTATGACTACCCACGTCCCCTAGAAAAGTGCACACATCCTTCCCCGTATGACTCCCACTTCCCCTAGATAAGTGCACACATCCTTCCCCGTATGACTGCCCACGTCCCCTAGATAAGTGCACATATCCTTGCCCGTAAGACTGCCCACGTCCCCTAGATAAGTGCACATATCCTTCCCCGTATGACTGACCACGTCCCCTAGATAAGTGCACATATACTTCCCCGTATGACTGCCCACGTCCCCTAGATAAGTGCACATATCCTTCCCCGTATGACTGCCCACGTCCCCTAGATAAGTGCACATATCCTTCCCCGTATGACTGCCCACGTACCTTAGATAAGTGCACATATCCTTCCCCGAATGACTGCCCACGTCCCCTAGATAAGTGCACATATCCTTCCCTCTATGACTACCCACGTCCCCTAGATAAGTGCACATATCCTTCCCCGTATGACTACCCACGTCCCCTAGATAAGTGCACATATCCTTCCCCGTATGACTACCCACGTCCCCTAGATAAGTGCACATATCCTTCCCCGTATGACTACCCACGTCCCCTAGATAAGTGCACATTTCCTTCCCCGTATGACTGCCCATGTCCCCTAGATAAGTGCACATATCCTTCCCCGTATGACTGCCCACGTCCCCTAGATAAGTGCACATATCCTTCCCCGTATGACTGCCCACGTCCCCTAGATAAGTGCACATATCCTTCATCGTATGACTGCAAACGTCCCCTAGATAAGTGCACATATCCTTCCCCGTATGACTGCCCACGTCCCGTAGATAAGTGCACATATCCTTCCTCGTATGACTGCCCACGTCCCCTAGATAAGTGCACATATCCTTCCCCGTATGACTGCCCACGTCCCCTAGATAAGTGCACACACCCATCCCCGTATGACTACCCACGTCCCCTAGATAAGTGCACATATCCTTCCCCGTATGACTACCCACGTCCCCTAGATAAGTGCACATATCCTTCCCCATATGAATGCCCACGTCCCCTAGATAAGTGCACATATCCTTCCCCGTATGACTACCCACGTCCCCTAGATAAGTGCACATATCCTTCCCCGTATGACTGCCAACGTCCCCTAGATAAGTGCACATAGCCTTCCGCGTATGACTGCCCACGTCCCCTAGACAAGTGCACATATCCTTCCGCGTATGACTACCCACCTCCCCTAGACAAGTGCACATATCCTTCCGCGTATGACTACCCACGTCCCCTAGATAAGTGCACATATCCTTACCCGTATGACTACCCACGTCCCCTAGATAAGTGCACATATCCTTACCCGTATGACTACCCACGTCCCCTGGATAAGTGCACATATCCTTCCCCGTATGACTACCCACGTCCCCTAGATAAATGCACATATCCTTCCCCGTATGACTACCCGCGTCCCCTAGATAAGTGCACATATCCTTCCCCGTATGACTACTAGCGTCCCCTACATAAGTGCACATATCCTTCCCCGTATGACTGCCCACGTCTCCTAGATAAGTGCACATATCCTTCCCCGTATGACTACCCACGTCCCCTAGATAAGTGCACATATCCTTCCCCGTATGACTACCCACGTCCCCTAGATAAGTGCACATATCCTTCCCCGTATGACTACCCACGTCCCCTAGATAAGTGCACATATCCTTCCCCGTATGACTACCCACGTCCCCTAGATAAGTGCACATATCCTTCCCCTTATGACTACCCCAGTCCCCTAGATAAGTGCACATATCCTTCCCCGTATGACTACCCACGTCCTCTAGATAAGTGTACATATCCTTCCCCGTATGACTACCCACGTCCCGTAGATAAGTGCACATATCCTTCCCCGTATGACTACCCACGTCCCCTAGATAAGTGCACATATCCTTCCCCGTATGACTACCCACGTCCCCTAGATAAGTGCACATATCCTTCCCCGTATGACTACCCACGTCCCCTAGATAAGTGCACATATCCATCCCCGTATGACTACCCACGTCCCCTAGATAAGTGCACATATCCTTCCCCGTATGACTACCCACGTCCCCTAGATAAGTGCACATATCCTTCCCCGTATGACTACCCACGTCCCCTAGATAAGTGCACATATTCTTCCCCGTATGACTACCCACGTCCCCTAGATAAGTGCACATATCCTTCCCCGTATGACTACCCACGTCCCCTAGATAAGTGCACATATCCTTCCCCGTATGACTACCCACGTCCCCTAGATAAGTGCACATATCCTTCCCCGTATGACTACCCACGTCCCCTAGATAAGTGCACATATCCTTCCCCGTATGACTACCCATGTCCCCTAGATAAGTGCACATATCCTTCCCTGTATGACTGCCCACGTCCCATAGATAAGTGCACATATCCTTCCCCGTATGACTACCCACGTCACCTAGATAAGTGCACATATCCTTCCCCTTATGACTACCCACGTCCCCTAGATAAGTGCACATATCCTTCCCCGTATGACTACCCACGTCCCCTAGATAAGTGCACATATCCTTCCCCGTATGACTACCCACGTCCCCTAGATAAGTGCACATATCCTTCCCTGTATGACTACCCACGTCCCCTAGATAAGTGCACATATCCTTCCCCGTATGACTACCCACGTCCCCTAGATAAGTGCACATATCCTTCCAAGTATGACTACCCACGTCCCCTAGATAAGTGCACATATCCTTAAAAGTATGACTACCAACGACCCCTAGATAAGTGCACATATCCTTCCCCTTATGACTACCCCAGTCCCCTAGATAAGTGCACATATCCTTCCCCGTATGACTACCCACGTCCCCTAGATAAGTGTACATATCCTTCCCCGTATGACTACCCACGTCCCGTAGATAAGTGCACATATCCTTCCCCGTATGACTACCCACGTCCCCTAGATAAGTGCACATATCCTTCCCCGTATGACTACCCACGTCCCCTAGATAAGTGCACATATCCTTCCAAGTATGACTACCCACGTCCCCTAGATAAGTGCACATAGCCTTCCCCGTATGACTGCCCATGTCCCCTAGATAAGTGCACATATCCTTCCCCGTATGACTACCCTCGTCCCCGGGATAAGTGCACATATCCTTCCCCGTATGACTACCCACGTCCCCTAGATAAGTGCACATATCCTTCCCCGTATGACTAACCACGTCCCCTAGATAAGTGCACATATCCTTCCCCGTATGACTACCCACGTCCCCTAGATAAGTGCACATATCCTTCCCCGTATGACTGCCCACGTCCCATAGATATGTGCACATATCCTTCCCTGTATGACTACCCACGTCACCTAGATAAGTGCACATATCCTTCCCCGTATGACGACCCACGTCCCCTAGATAAGTGCACATATCCTTCCCCGTATGACTACCCACGTCCCCTAGATAAGTGCACATATCCTTCCCCATAAGACTACCCACGTCCCCTAAATAAGTGCACATATCCTTCCCCGTAAGACTACCCACGTCCCCTAGATAAGTGCACATATCCTTCTCCGTATGACTACCCACGTCAACTAGATAAGTGCACACATCCTTCCCCGTATGACTACCCACGTCCCCTAGATAAGTGCACACACCCTTCCCCGTATGACTACCCACGTCCCCTATATAAGTGCACACACCCATCCCCGTATGACTACCCACGTCCCCTAGATAAGTGCACACACCCTTCCCCGTATGACTACCCACGTCCCCTAGAAAAGTGCACACATCCTTCCCCGTATGACTCCCACTTCCCCTAGATAAGTGCACACATCCTTCCCCGTATGACTGCCCACGTCCCCTAGATAAGTGCACATATCCTTGCCCGTAAGACTGCCCACGTCCCCTAGATAAGTGCACATATCCTTCCCCGTATGACTGACCACGTCCCCTAGATAAGTGCACATATACTTCCCCGTATGACTACCCACGTCCCCTAGATAAGTGCACATATCCTTCCCCGTATGACTACCCATGTCCCCTAGATAAGTGCACATATCCTTCCCTGTATGACTGCCCACGTCCCATAGATAAGTGCACATATCCTTCCCCGTATGACTACCCACGTCACCTAGATAAGTGCACATATCCTTCCCCGTATGACTACCCACGTCCCCTAGATAAGTGCACATATCCTTCCCTGTATGACTACCCACGTCCCCTAGATAAGTGCACATATCCTTCCCCGTATGACTACCCACGTCCCCTAGATAAGTGCACATATCCTTCCCCGTATGACTACCCACGTCAACTAGATAAGTGCACATATCCTTCCCCGTATGACTACCCACGTCCCCTAGATAAGTGCACATATCCTTCCAAGTATGACTACCCACGTCCCCTAGATAAGTGCACATATCCTTCCCCGTATGACTACCCACGTCCCCTAGATAAGTGCACATATCCTTCCCCGTATGACTACCCACGTCCCCTAGATAAGTGCTCATATCCTTCCCCGTATGACTACCCACGTCCCCTAGATAAGTGCACATATCCTTCCCCGTATGACTACCCACGTCCCCTAGATAAGTGCACATATCCTTCCCCGTATGACTACCCACGTCCCCTAGATAAGTGCACATATCCTTCCAAGTATGACTACCCACGTCCCCTAGATAAGTGCACATATCCTGTCAAGTATGACTACCCACGTCCCCTAGATAAGTGCACATATCCTTCCCCGTATGACTACCCACGTCCCCTAGATAAGTGCACATATCCTTCCCCGTATGACTACCCACGTCCCCTAGATAAGTGCACATATCCTTCCCCGTATGACTACCCACGTCCCCTAGATAAGTGCACATATCCTTCCCCGTATGACTACCCACGCCCCCTAGATAAGTGCACATATCCTTCCCCGTATGACTACCCACGTCCCCTAGATAAGTGCACATATCCTTCCCCGTATGACTACCCACGTCCCCTAGATAAGTGCACATATCCTTCCCCGTATGACTACCCACGTCCCCTAGATAAGTGCACATATCCTTCCCCGTATGACTACCCACGTCCCCTAGATAAGTGCACATATCCTTCCCCTTATGACTACCCCAGTCCCCTAGATAAGTGCACATATCCTTCCCCGTATGACTACCCACGTCCTCTAGATAAGTGTACATATCCTTCCCCGTATGACTACCCACGTCCCGTAGATAAGTGCACATATCCTTCCCCGTATGACTACCCACGTCCCCTAGATAAGTGCACATATCCTTCCCCGTATGACTACCCACGTCCCCTAGATAAGTGCACATATCCTTCCCCGTATGACTACCTACGTCCCCTAGATAAGTGCACATATCCATCCCCGTATGACTACCCACGTCCCCTAGATAAGTGCACATATCCTTCCCCGTATGACTACCCACGTCCCCTAGATAAGTGCACATATCCTTCCCCGTATGACTACCCACGTCCCCTAGATAAGTGCACATATTCTTCCCCGTATGACTACCCACGTCCCCTAGATAAGTGCACATATCCTTCCCCGTATGACTACCCACGTCCCCTAGATAAGTGCACATATCCTTCCCCGTATGACTACCCACGTCCCCTAGATAAGTGCACATATCCTTCCCCGTATGACTACCCACGTCCCCTAGATAAGTGCACATATCCTTCCCCGTATGACTACCCATGTCCCCTAGATAAGTGCACATATCCTTCCCTGTATGACTGCCCACGTCCCATAGATAAGTGCACATATCCTTCCCCGTATGACTACCCACGTCACCTAGATAAGTGCACATATCCTTCCCCTTATGACTACCCACGTCCCCTAGATAAGTGCACATATCCTTCCCCGTATGACTACCCACGTCCCCTAGATAAGTGCACATATCCTTCCCCGTATGACTACCCACGTCCCCTAGATAAGTGCACATATCCTTCCCCGTATGACTACCCACGTCAACTAGATAAGTGCACATATCCTTCCCCGTATGACTACCCACGTCCCCTAGATAAGTGCACATATCCTTCCAAGTATGACTACCCACGTCCCCTAGATAAGTGCACATATCCTTCCCCGTATGACTACCCACGTCCCCTAGATAAGTGCACATATCCTTCCCCGTATGACTACCCACGTCCCCTAGATAAGTGCTCGTATCCTTCCCCGTATGACTACCCACGTCCCCTAGATAAGTGCACATATCCTTCCCCGTATGACTACCCACGTCCCCTAGATAAGTGCACATATCCTTCCCCGTATGACTACCCACGTCCCCTAGATAAGTGCACATATCCTTCCAAGTATGACTACCCACGTCCCCTAGATAAGTACACATATCCTTCCAAGTATGACTACCCACGTCCCCTAGATAAGTGCACATAGCCTTCCCCGTATGACTGCCCATGTCCCCTAGATAAGTGCACATATCCTTCCCCGTATGACTACCCTCGTCCCCGGGATAAGTGCACATATCCTTCCCCGTATGACTAACCACGTCCCCTAGATAAGTGCACATATCCTTCCCCGTATGACTAACCACGTCCTCTAGATAAGTGCACATATCCTTCCCCGTATGACTGCCCACGTCCCCTAGATAAGTGCACATATCCTTCCCCGTATGACTGCCCACGTCCCATAGATATGTGCACATATCCTTCCCCGTATGACGACCCACGTCCCCTAGATAAGTGCACATATCCTTCCCCGTATGACGACCCACGTCCCCTAGATAAGTGCACATATCCTTCCCCGTATGACTACCCACGTCCCCTAGATAAGTGCACATATCCTTCCCCATAAGACTACCCACGTCCCCTAAATAAGTGCACATATCCTTCCCCGTAAGACTACCCACGTCCCCTAAATAAGTGCACATATCCTTCTCCGTATGACTACCCACGTCAACTAGATATGTGCACACATCCTTCCCCGTATGACTACCCACGTCCCCTAGATAAGTGCACACACCCATCCCCGTATGACTACCTACGTCCCCTAGATAAGTGCACACACCCTTCCCCGTATGACAACCCACGTCCCCTAGATAAGTGCACACATCCTTCCCCGTATGACTACCCACGTCCCCTAGAAAAGTGCACACATCCTTCCCCGTATGACTCCCACCTCCCCTAGATAAGTGCACACATCCTTGCCCGTAAGACTGCCCACGTCCCCTAGATAAGTGCACATATCCTTCCCCGTATGACTGCCCACGTCCCCTAGATAAGTGCACATATACTTCCCCGTATGACTGCCCACGTCCCCTAGATAAGTGCACATATACTTCCCCGTATGACTGCACACGTCCCCTAGATAAGTGCACATATCCTTCCCCGTATGACTGCCCACGTCCCCTAGATAAGTGCACATATCCTTCCCCGTATGACTGCCCACGTACCTTAGATAAGTGCACATATCCTTCCCCGTATGACTGCCCACGTCCCCTAGATAAGTGCACATATCCTTCCCTCTATGACTACCCACGTCCCCTAGATAAGTGCACATATCCTTCCCCGTATGACTACCCACGTCCCCTAGTTAAGTGCACATATCCTTCCCCGTATGACTACCCACGTCCCCTAGATAAGTGCACATATCCTTCCCCGTATGACTGCCAACGTCCCCTAGATAAGTGCACATTTCCTTCCCCGTATGACTGCCAACGTCCCCTAGATAAGTGCACATATCCTTCCGCGTATGACTGCCCACGTCCCCTAGACAAGTGCACATATCCTTCCGCGTATGACTACCCACGTCCCCTAGATAAGTGCACATATCCTTCCGCGTATGACTACCCACGTCCCCTAGATAAGTGCACATATCCTTACCCGTATGACTACCCACGTCCCCTAGATAAGTGCACATATCCTTACCCGTATGACTACCCACGTCCCCTAGATAAGTGCACATATCCTTCCCCGTATGACTACCCACGTCCCCTAGATAAATGCACATATCCTTCCCCGTATGACTACCCACGTCCCCTAGATAAGTGCACATATCCTTCCCCGTATGACTACTAGCATCCCCTAGATAAGTGCACATATCCTTCCCCGTATGACTGCCCACGTCTCCTAGATAAGTGCACATATCCTTCCCCGTATGACTGCCCACGTACCCTAGATAAGTGCACATATCCTTCCCCGTATGACTGCCCACGTACCCTAGATAAGTGCACATATCCTTCCCCGTATGACTGCCCACGTCCCCTAGATAACTGCACATATCCTTATCCGTATGACTGCCCACGTCCCCTAGATAAGTGCGTATATCCTTATCCGTATGACTGCCCACGTCCCCTAGATAAGTGCACATATCCTTCCCCGTATGACTGCCCACGTCCCCTAGATAAGTGCACATATCCTTCCCCGTATGACTGCCCACGTCCCCTAGATAAGTGCACATATCCTTCCCCGTATGACTGCCCACGTCCCCTAGATAAGTGCACATATCCTTCCCCGTATGACTGCCCACGTCCCCTAGATAAGTGCACATATCCTTCCCCGTATGACTGCACACGTCCCCTAGATAAGTGCACATATCCTTCCCCGTATGACTGCCCACGTCCCCTAGATAAGTGCACATATCCTTCCCCGTATGACTGCCCACGTCCCCTAGATAAGTGCACATAGCCTTCCCCGTATGACTGCCCACGTCCCCTAGATAAGTGCACATAGCCTTCCCCGTATGACTGCCCACGTCCCCTAGATAAGTGCACATAGCCTTCCCCGTATGACTGCCCACGACCCCTAGATAAATGCACATAGCCTTCCCCGTATGACTGCCCACGTCACTTAGATAAGTGCACATATCCTTCCCCGTATGACTGCCCACGTCCCATAGATAAGTGCACATATCCTTCCCCGTATGACTACCCACGTCACCTAGATAAGTGCACATATCCTTCCCCGTATGACTACCCACGTCCCCTAGATAAGTGCACATATCCTTCCCCGTATGACTACCCACGTCCCCTAGATAAGTGCACATATCCTTCCCCGTAAGACTACCCACGTCCCCTAAATAAGTGCACATATTCTTCCCCGTGAGACTACCCACGTCCCCTAGATAAGTGCACATATCCTTCCACGTGAAACTACCCACGTCAACTAGATAAGTGCACACATCCTTCCCCGTATGACTACCTACGTCCCCTAGATAAGTGCACACACCCTTCCCCGTATGACTACCCACGTCCCCTAGATAAGTGCACACACCCATCCCCGTATGACTACCCACGTCCCCTAGATAAGTGCACACACCCTTCCCCGTATGACTACCCACGTCCCCTAGATAAGTGCACACATCCTTCCCCGTATGACTCCCACTTCCCCTAGATAAGTGCACACATCCTTCCCCGTATGACTGCCCACGTCCCCTAGATAAGTGCACATATCCTTGCCCGTAAGACTGCCCACGTCCCCTAGATAAGTGCACATATCCTTGCCCGTAAGACTGCCCACGTCCCCTAGACAAGTGCACATATCCTTCCCCGTATGACTACCCACGTCCCCTAGACAAGTGCACATATCCTTCCCCGTATGACTACCCACGTCCCCTAGATAAGTGCACACACCCTTCCCCGTATGACTACCCACGTCCCCTAGATAAGTGCACACACCCATCCCCGTATGACTACCCACGTCCCCTAGATAAGTGCACACACCCTTCCCCGTATGACTACCCACGTCCCCTAGAAAAGTGCACACATCCTTCCACGTATGACTCCCACTTCCCCTAGATAAGTGCACACATCCTTCCCCGTATGACTGCCCACGTCCCCTAGATAAGTGCACATATCCTTGCCCGTAAGACTGCCCACGTCCCCTAGATAAGTGCACATATCCTTCCCCGTATGACTGCCCACGTCCCCTAGATAAGTGCACATATACTTCCCCGTATGACTGCCCACGTCCCCTAGATAAGTGCACATATCCTTCCCCGTATGACTGCCCACGTCCCCTAGATAAGTGCACATATCCTTCCCCGTATGACTGCCCACGTACCTTAGATAAGTGCACATATCTTTCCCCATATGACTGCCCACGTACCTTAGATAAGTGCACATATCCTTCCCCGTATGACTACCCACGTCCCCTAGATAAGTGCACATATCCTTCCCCGTATGACTACCCATGTCCCCTAGATAAGTGCACATATCCTTCCCCGTATGACTACCCACGTCCCCTAGATAAGTGCACATATCCTTCCCCGTATGATTACCCACGTCCCCTAGATAAGTGCACATTTCCTTCCCCGTATGACTGCCCATGTCCCCTAGATAAGTGCACATATCCTTCCCCGTATGACTGCCCACGTCCTCTAGATAAGTGCACATATCCTTCCCCGTATGACTGCCCACGTCCCCTAGATAAGTGCACATATCCTTCATCGTATGACTGCCAACGTCCCCTAGATAAGTGCACATATCCTTCCCCGTATGACTGCCCACGTCCCGTAGATAAGTGCACATATCCTTCCCCGTATGACTGCCCACGTCCCCTAGATAAGTGCACATATCCTTCCCCGTATGACTGCCCACGTCCCCTAGATAAGTGCACACACCCATCCCCGTATGACTACCCAAGTCCCCTAGATAAGTGCACATATCCTTCCCCGTATGACTACTCACGTCCCCTAGATAAGTGCACATATCCTTCCCCGTATGAATGCCCACGTCCCCTAGATAAGTGCACATATCCTTCCCCGTATGACTACCCACGTCCCCTAGATAAGTGCACATATCCTTCCCCGTATGACTGCCAACGTGTCCTAGATAAGTGCACATAGCCTTCCGCGTATGACTCCCCACGTCCCCTAGACAAGTGCACATATCCTTCCGCGTATGACTACCCACGTCCCCTAGACAAGTGCACATATCCTTCCGCGTATGACTACCCACGTCCTCTAGATAAGTGAACATATCCTTACCCGTATGACTACCCACGTCCCCTAGATAAGTGCACATATCCTTACCCGTATGACTACCCACGTCCCCTAGATAAGTGCACATATCCTTCCCCGTATGACTGCCCACGTCCCCTAGATAAATGCACATATCCTTCCCCGTATGACTACCCGCGTCCCCTAGATAAGTGCACATATCCTTCCCCGTATGACTACTAGCGTCCCCTAGATAAGTGCACATATCCTTCCCCGTATGACTGCCCACGTCTCCTAGATAAGTGCACATATCCTTCCCCGTATGACTGCCCACGTACCCTAGATAAGTGCACATATCCTTCCCCGTATGACTGCCCACGTACCCTAGATAAGTGCACATATCCTTCCCCGTATGACTGCCCACGTCCCCTAGATAAGTGCACATATCCTTATCCGTATGACTGCCCACGTCCCCTAGATAAGTGCATATATCCTTATCCGTATAACTGCCCACGTCCCCTAGATAAGTGCACATATCCTTCCCCGTATGACTGCCCACGTCCCCTAGATAAGTGCACATATCCTTCCCCGTATGACTGCCCACGTCCCCTAGATAAGTGCACATATCCTTCCCCGTATGACTGCCCACGTCCCCTAGATAAGTGCACATATCCTTCCCCGAATGACTGCCCACGTCCCCTAGATAAGTGCACATATCCTTCCCCGTATGACTGCACACGTCCCCTAGATAAGTGCACATATCCTTCCCCGTATGACTGCCCACGTCCCCTCGATAAGTGCAAATATCCTTCCCCGTATGACTGCCCACGTCCCCTAGATAAGTGCACATAGCCTTCCCCGTATGACTGCCCACGTCCCCTAGATAAGTGCACATAGCCTTCCCCGTATGACTGCCCACGTCCCCTAGATAAGTGCACATAGCCTTCCCCGTATGACTGCCCACGATCCCTAGATAAATGTACATAGCCTTCCCCGTATGACTGCCCACGTCACCTAGATAAGTGCACATATCCTTCCCCGTATGACTGCCCACGTCCCATAGATAAGTGCACATATCCTTTACCCGTATGACTACCCACGTCACCTAGATAAGTGCACATATCCTTCCCCGTATGACTACCCACGTCCCCTAGATAAGTGCACATATCCTTCCTCGTATGACTACCCACGTCCCCTAGATAAGTGCACATATCCTTCCCCCTAAGACTACCCACGTCCCCTAAATAAGTGCACATATTCTTCCCCGTAAGACTACCCACGTCCCCTAGATAAGTGCACATATCCTTCCCCGTATGACTACCCACGTCAACTAGATAAGAGCACACATCCTTCCCCGTATGACTACCTACGTCCCCTAGATAAGTGCACACACCCTTCCCCGTATGACTACCCACGTCCCCTAGATAAGTGCACACACCCATCCCCGTATGACTACCCACGTCCCCTAGATAAGTGCACACACCCTTCCCCGTATGACTACCCACGTCCCCTAGATAAGTGCACACATCCTTCCCCGTATGACTCCCACTTCCCCTAGATAAGTGCACACATCCTTCCCCGTATGACTGCCCACGTCCCCTAGATAAGTGCACATATCCTTGCCCGTAAGACTGCCCACGTCCCCTAGATAAGTGCACATATCCTTGCCCGTAAGACTGCCCACGTCCCCTAGACAAGTGCACATATCCTTCCCCGTATGACTACCCACGTCCCCTAGATAAGTGCACATATCCTTCCCCGTATGACTACCCACGTCCCCTAGATAAGTGCACATATCCTTCCCCGTATGACTGCCCACGTCCCCTAGATAAGTGCCCATATCCATCCCCGTATGACTGCCCACGTCCCCTAGATAAGTGCACACATCCTTCCCCGTATGACTGCCCACGTCCCCTAGATAAGTGCACATATCCTTCCCAGTATGACTGCCTACGTCCCCTAGATAAGTGCACATATCCATCCCCGTATGACTGCCCACGTCCCCTAGATAAGTGCACATATCCTTCCCCGTATGACTGCTTACGTCCCCTAGATAAGTGCACATATCCTTCCCCGTATGACTGCCCACGTCCCCTAGATAAGTGCACATATCCTTCATCGTATGACTGCCAACGTCCCCTAGATAAGTGCACATATCCTTCCCCGTATGACTGCCCACGTCCCCTAGATAAGTGCACACATCCTTCCCCGTATGACTGCCCACGTCCCCTAGATAAGTGCACATATCCTTCCCCGTATGACTGCCCACGTCCCCTAGATAAGTGCACATATCCTTCCCCGTATGACTGCCCACGTCCCCTAGATAAGTGCACATATCCTTCCCCTTATGACTACCCACGTCCACTATATAAGTGCACATATCCTTCCCCATATGACTGCCCAAGTCCCCTAGATAAGTGCACATATCCTTCCCCGTATGACTGCCCACGTCCCCTAGATAAGTGCACATAGCCTTCCCCGTATGACTGCCCACGTCCCCTAGATAAGTGCACATAGCCTTCCCCGTATGACTGCCCACGTCCCATAGATAAGTGCACATAGCCTTCCCCGTATGACTGCCCACGTCACCTAGATAAGTGCACATAGCCTTCCCCGTATGACTACCCACGTCACCTAGATAAGTGCACATATCCTTCCCCGTATGACTACCCACGTCCCCTAGATAAGTGCACATATCCTTCCCCGTATGACTACCCACGTCCCCTAGATAAGTGCACATATCCTTCCCCGTAAGACTGCCCACGTACCTTAGATAAGTGCACATATCCTTCCCCGTATGACTGCCCACGTCCCCTAGATAAGTGCACATATCCTTCCCCGTATGACTACCCACGTCCACTAGATAAGTGCACATATCCTTCCCCGCATGACTGCCCACGTACCTTAGATAAGTGCACATATCCTTCCCCGTATGACTGCCCACGTCCCCTAGATAAGTGCACATATCCTTCCCCGTAAGACTGCCCACGTACCTTAGATAAGTGCACATATCCTTCCCCGTATGACTACCCACGTCCCCTAGATAAGTGCACATATCCTTCCCCTTATGACTACCCACGTCCACTAGATAAGTGCACATATCCTTCCCCGCATGACTGCCCACGTACCTTAGATAAGTGCACATATCCTTCCCCGTATGACTGCCCACGTCCCCTAGATAAGTGCACATATCCTTCCCCGTATGACTGCCCACGTCCCCTAGATTAGTGCACATATCCTTCCCCGTATGACTACCCACGTCCCCTAGATAAGTGCACATATCCTTCCCCGTATGACTACCCTCGTCCCCTAGATAAGTGCACATATCCTTCCCCGTATGACTACCCACGTCCCCTAGATAAGTGCACATATCCTTCCCCGTATGACTGCCCACGTCCCCTAGATAAGTGCACATATCCTTCCCCGTATGACTGCCCACGTCCCCTAGATAAGTGCACATATCCTTCCCCGTATGACTGCCCACGTCCCCTAGATAAGTGCACATATCCTTCCCCGTATGACTGCCCACGTCCCCTAGATAAGTGCACATAGCCTTCCCCGTATGACTGCCCACGTCCCCTAGATAAGTGCACATAGCCTTCCCCGTATGACTGCCCACGTCCCCTAGATAAGTGCACATAGCCTTCCCCGTATGACTGCCCACGACCCCTAGATAAATGCACATAGCCTTCCCCGTATGACTGCCCACGACCCCTAGATAAGTGCACATAGCCTTCCCCGTATGACTGCCCACGTCCCATAGATAAGTGCACATATCCTTCCCCGTATGACTACCCACGTCACCTAGATAAGTGCACATATCCTTCCCCGTATGACTACCCACGTCCCCTAGATAAGTGCACATATCCTTCCCCGTATGACTACCCACGTCCCCTAGATAAGTGCACATATCCTTCCCCGTAAGACTACCCACGTCCCCTAAATAAGTGCACATATTCTTCCCCGTGAGACTACCCACGTCCCCTAGATAAGTGCACATATCCTTCCACGTGAAACTACCCACGTCAACTAGATAAGTGCACACATCCTTCCCCGTATGACTACCTACGTCCCCTAGATAAGTGCACACACCCTTCCCCGTATGACTACCCACGTCCCCTAGATAAGTGCACACACCAATCCCCGTATGACTACCCACGTCCCCTAGATAAGTGCACACACCCTTCCCCGTATGACTACCCACGTCCCCTAGATAAGTGCACACATCCTTCCCCGTATGACTCCCACTTCCCCTAGATAAGTGCACACATCCTTCCCCGTATGACTGCCCACGTCCCCTAGATAAGTGCACATATCCTTGCCCGTAAGACTGCCCACGTCCCCTAGATAAGTGCACATATCCTTGCCCGTAAGACTGCCCACGTCCCCTAGACAAGTGCACATATCCTTCCCCGTATGACTACCCACGTCCCCTAGACAAGTGCACATATCCTTCCCCGTATGACTACCCACGTCCCCTAGATAAGTGCACACACCCTTCCCCGTATGACTACCCACGTCCCCTAGATAAGTGCACACACCCATCCCCGTATGACTACCCACGTCCCCTAGATAAGTGCACACACCCTTCCCCGTATGACTACCCACGTCCCCTAGAAAAGTGCACACATCCTTCCACGTATGACTCCCACTTCCCCTAGATAAGTGCACACATCCTTCCCCGTATGACTGCCCACGTCCCCTAGATAAGTGCACATATCCTTGCCCGTAAGACTGCCCACGTCCCCTAGATAAGTGCACATATCCTTCCCCGTATGACTGCCCACGTCCCCTAGATAAGTGCACATATACTTCCCCGTATGACTGCCCACGTCCCCTAGATAAGTGCAAATATCCTTCCCCGTATGACTGCCCACGTCCCCTAGATAAGTGCACATATCCTTCCCCGTATGACTGCCCACGTACCTTAGATAAGTGCACATATCTTTCCCCATATGACTGCCCACGTACCTTAGATAAGTGCACATATCCTTCCCCGTATGACTATCCACGTCCCCTAGATAAGTGCACATATCCTTCCCCGTATGACTACCCATGTCCCCTAGATAAGTGCACATATCCTTCCCCGTATGACTACCCACGTCCCCTAGATAAGTGCACATATCCTTCCCCGTATGATTACCCACGTCCCCTAGATAAGTGCACATTTCCTTCCCCGTATGACTGCCCATGTCCCCTAGATAAGTGCACATATCCTTCCCCGTATGACTGCCCACGTCCTCTAGATAAGTGCACATATCCTTCCCCGTATGACTGCCCACGTCCCCTAGATAAGTGCACATATCCTTCATCGTATGACTGCCAACGTCCCCTAGATAAGTGCACATATCCTTCCCCGTATGACTGCCCACGTCCCGTAGATAAGTGCACATATCCTTCCCCGTATGACTGCCCACGTCCCCTAGATAAGTGCACATATCCTTCCCCGTATGACTGCCCACGTCCCCTAGATAAGTGCACACACCCATCCCCGTATGACTACCCAAGTCCCCTAGATAAGTGCACATATCCTTCCCCGTATGACTACTCACGTCCCCTAGATAAGTGCACATATCCTTCCCCGTATGAATGCCCACGTCCCCTAGATAAGTGCACATATCCTTCCCCGTATGACTACCCACGTCCCCTAGATAAGTGCACATATCCTTCCCCGTATGACTGCCAACGTGTCCTAGATAAGTGCACATAGCCTTCCGCGTATGACTCCCCACGTCCCCTAGACAAGTGCACATATCCTTCCGCGTATGACTACCCACGTCCCCTAGACAAGTGCACATATCCTTCCGCGTATGACTACCCACGTCCTCTAGATAAGTGAACATATCCTTACCCGTATGACTACCCACGTCCCCTAGATAAGTGCACATATCCTTACCCGTATGACTACCCACGTCCCCTAGATAAGTGCACATATCCTTCCCCGTATGACTACCCACGTCCCCTAGATAAATGCACATATCCTTCCCCGTATGACTACCCGCGTCCCCTAGATAAGTGCACATATCCTTCCCCGTATGACTACTAGCGTCCCCTAGATAAGTGCACATATCCTTCCCCGTATGACTGCCCACGTCTCCTAGATAAGTGCACATATCCTTCCCCGTATGACTGCCCACGTACCCTAGATAAGTGCACATATCCTTCCCCGTATGACTGCCCACGTACCCTAGATAAGTGCACATATCCTTCCCCGTATGACTGCCCACGTCCCCTAGATAAGTGCACATATCCTTATCCGTATGACTGCCCACGTCCCCTAGATAAGTGCATATATCCTTATCCGTATAACTGCCCACGTCCCCTAGATAAGTGCACATATCCTTCCCCGTATGACTGCCCACGTCCCCTAGATAAGTGCACATATCCTTCCCCGTATGACTGCCCACGTCCCCTAGATAAGTGCACATATCCTTCCCCGTATGACTGCCCACGTCCCCTAGATAAGTGCACATATCCTTCCCCGAATGACTGCCCACGTCCCCTAGATAAGTGCACATATCCTTCCCCGTATGACTGCACACGTCCCCTAGATAAGTGCACATATCCTTCCCCGTATGACTGCCCACGTCCCCTCGATAAGTGCAAATATCCTTCCCCGTATGACTGCCCACGTCCCCTAGATAAGTGCACATAGCCTTCCCCGTATGACTGCCCACGTCCCCTAGATAAGTGCACATAGCCTTCCCCGTATGACTGCCCACGTCCCCTAGATAAGTGCACATAGCCTTCCCCGTATGACTGCCCACGATCCCTAGATAAATGCACATAGCCTTCCCCGTATGACTGCCCACGTCACCTAGATAAGTGCACATATCCTTCCCCGTATGACTGCCCACGTCCCATAGATAAGTGCACATATCCTTTACCCGTATGACTACCCACGTCACCTAGATAAGTGCACATATCCTTCCCCGTATGACTACCCACGTCCCCTAGATAAGTGCACATATCCTTCCTCGTATGACTACCCACGTCCCCTAGATAAGTGCACATATCCTTCCCCCTAAGACTACCCACGTCCCCTAAATAAGTGCACATATTCTTCCCCGTAAGACTACCCACGTCCCCTAGATAAGTGCACATATCCTTCCCCGTATGACTACCCACGTCAACTAGATAAGAGCACACATCCTTCCCCGTATGACTACCTACGTCCCCTAGATAAGTGCACACACCCTTCCCCGTATGACTACCCACGTCCCCTAGATAAGTGCACACACCCATCCCCGTATGACTACCCACGTCCCCTAGATAAGTGCACACACCCTTCCCCGTATGACTACCCACGTCCTGTAACAGTATGTGTAGTTTGGGTTATAATTAGGATCTAGTGGGGAATTAGAGATACAGCACGATTGAGCATTATGAGTGAAAGCGGAGAGAGATGCTCAATCGTGACGTATTGTTGTTGTGAAGGGCAGTCAACATCCGATAGTCCAGCTGAGAAGACACGGCTTGTCATCTTGAGAATAAAGTATAAAGTTTTAGTACAGATCAAGTCTTGTTACTTCATTTGACACTACTACAGAAGTAATAAATGGTGCCGTGGACCGAGAATCTGAGGTTGATCTAGGCCGGCCAACAACAACTATCCACTGGCGGCATGCTGTAAGACAAATTATGAAGATAATGGCCTACCACGCGAAGTACTAAAGAATCCAGACAAAACTGCCAGGACAAGAAGGGTTTCCTGGAGCCGTGGCTGAACATTTGAATCGTATCATTTATAAGGGGCCTAACCTGGCCGTTGCCTGAACCTTGCCACTTTCAAGATTTTATCGGAAGTCAGAACTCGTTCAAGGTCAGCTCATCACTAGCCGTTGGCTGATTGATACTAATCCATTTTTGGGCCTTGTCATTCCTATGACCCAAACACACCTAATCCATTTTTGGGCCTTGTCATTCCTATGACCCAAACACACCTAATCCATTTTTGGGCCTCGTTATATTCCTATGACCCATTCCATACGACGATGAAGTACCCACTTGAGATCAAGGAAGGGACCCAACCAGGGGGTCGAAGATTGTCTGGCAGCCCATGAGATGTGACCCAACCAGGGGTTGAAAATTTTCTGGCAGCCCACGAGAAGGACGAAATTACCTGAGGGAAGAGAAGTGATATCTGAACTCCACCACCTGAATTCCGAGACTTTCACTTGATGCGGGCTCTGGTTGGTTGAACTGAATCCGTAAGTTGGTAAAAGAAGATGACGGATTAATTAAGGAAATAGACTCGGAGTAAAAGTTGTGTATTTCGAGGTCTCCCGTGAGCTTCCGAATTTATTAATTAGAGTGGAGTACAGGACATTATTGTGGTTTAAGAAACAAATATCTACAAGGAACCTTCTGATTGCCACAAATTTGAGTTTTTTATTGAGGACAGGGTTCATTCTTCCTATGCTCAGACAGGATATTGTTGATGCTTCCTCTGATTAATGTAATATCTTACAATATTATAACCAACTGAATTGTGCTGTTTGGGATTTGGGAAATTGTAATTGTGTGATTGGTTGCTTGCTTTGTTTCAGTATTTTTCAGCATGGCGGAACCGGATAACTTGGCCCAGGTTTTGACAGGCGTGGGTACAGCAGTAGGCCGACTTAATATGGTGATTAAACAACAAGGCATGGCAACAGAAATTGTAAAGTTTAGTGGACAGGCCAGAGACTATAAGAAATGGGTCACCTCTATAGAAAAATATGCCTATTTGATCTCAGCAACAGATGAAGAAAAAATGAGACTGGCTTATCAGACGGCAACGGAACCGGTCTCGGATCATATAAGAAGAAAGCTAGAAGCTAGAGTAGATGAGACATGGGAACAATTCAAGGAAGACCTAGCAAGGAAATATGCAGAAATAACGGATCCACAACATGCATTTTCGGTGTTGAGGCAGGCTAAACAAAATAACGGAGAGACGGTACAATTGTTTAGCGATAGATTAATTAATCTGGCTGAAGAGGCATTCTTAGGACAGAATGTACGAGGAGAGGAGGTGGAAAGGATGTTGGTAGGGATCTTTGTGGATGGCATAAAGTCTGATGGTTTGAAACTTAAATTAATGAGGGAAAACCCTGAGAGGTTATCACAAGCGGTGGATATCGCGGTACAAGAAGAAAATTTGAGACGTAGGTTTAGATTAAGAACAGGACGAGAAGTGGGAAGTAATCGAGATGACAGAGTTGAGGAACCTATGGAAATAGGACAAACAAGATTCGGATGGAATAGGAGAGGAGGTATACAGACGTTACAAGGTAGAAATAGGTATGATAATGAGGAAAGAAGAAATATGAGATACCCTACAAGAGAAACAGTAGGTAACACAAATAGTACAAATATTGTCTGTTGGAATTGTGGTCAACGGGGACATGTTTTTCGGTTTTGTAATAACAGGCATGTCCAGTCGAATACACAGGGTAGACATGACAATAATAGGGTGAGTAGGAATGTTGTAGATGGACACAGGAATTTTACAGGTACAAGAACACAGGAAAATCGGCGCCCTACCTATTAGACAGGACCTATGATAGGAGGGTAAATAATAAGGTCCCAAGGGTTAGAGAATATGTTAATAACAGGTATAATAGGTCGAACAGAGAATATTTTCAACTAGATGAAGTCAAGAAATTTATAGAAGATAAAACAGATTATAGTTCTTGTATATTAGAAATAGGAAAGTATAGAGTTCGTACGTTAATTGATTCGGGAGCTCAGGTTAGTGTAGTAAAAGAAAGTTTTCTATACAAAATAGTAAGAAATTGTAGAGTATTTAAGAGTCATAATAATTTACACTCTGTTACGGGACAGAATTTACAAGTAGTTGGACAAACAATAATAAATTTTAAGTTAGGAGGGATCAACATAAGACACCTTTTTCATGTAGTGAAGGGTTTAAATAGAAACATGTTAATAGGAAGAGATTTTTTAATAAAAAATGGAGTAAGACTTTTCTATGATTTACACAAATTAAAATTCAGGGACGTCTATATAGATATGCAAGAAGACATGCATATATCAGCACTAGTTAGAGTTAAAATGACAACGACGTTAAAACCACAGTCGGTTAATTTGATACAAGTGAAGCTGAAGAAAAACCCATATTATGTAGAAGGAAACACAGTCAGAATCACTGAATTACAAGAGGAAATAATTGATGAGCCTGGTTTGGAAGTTCCGGATGGAATAATAGCGTTAGATAAACACTTAACCTTTCCAGTTATGGTGATTAACAACACAGGTAGAGAAATTAAATTATACAGAGGGTGTGTAGTAGCAAAAATTGAACAGAACGTTAGTGAAATATTGGCAACGGATAGAGTAGAAATGCCGGGAACTAATTATTCACAGTCTTCTAGTGAAAGAAGTAATAACAGACGCGGACGCGGAAGTAGAGGAAACACACGAATGAATGAATTGATCCATCCATTCAAAAGAAATACAGCACAAATACATTCACTAGATAAACAGACAAGAGAACAGGAATTGTTGGCACAGTTAAAGACTTCACCAGAAAATAAAGAAGTATTGGAACAGTTTATAAAGGAGAATCAGGATGTGTTTGCAATTAGTGATTTAGAGTTGGGTAAGACAAAAACGGTAACAATGGAGATAGATACGGGAGACCATCCGCCGATTAGCTTAAAACCATATAGAACTCCCTTAAGAAATAGAGAAATTGTAGAAAAGGCAATAGAAGAAATGTTGAAAGCAGGGATAATCAAAAGATCAAAATCAGAGTGGTCATCTCCGGTGGTAATTGTGGCCAAACCTGATGGTTCGAGTCGATTCTGTTGCGACTATCGGGCGTTGAACAAAATTACTAAAAATGTTGCATATCCACTACCAGTGATAGATGATATTTTGGGGTTGCTAAATGGCGCTACATTTTTTACGACGTTAGACGCAAGAGCAGGATTTTGGTGCATTCCGATGTCGGCAGACGCGCAGAGAAAAAGTGCTTTCTGTACTCATATGGGTTCTTATGAATTTTTACGTATGCCTTTTGGAGTCAAAACTGCGCCATCTCACTACATGCTCTTAATAAATGAAGTTTTAGAAGGTATGCAAAGGTTCGCTCTTGCTTATATTGATGATATTCTGATCTTTACTTCTGGAAATGTGGAGGATCATTTGAAACATATAAAGTTAGTGTTTGACAGGTTAAGAAAACATGATGTGAAGTTAAAGCTCAGTAAATGCCAATTTTTAAAGACAGAAACAAAATATTTGGGGTATATTATAAATAGAGAAGGTATAAAACCAGACCAGGACAAAATAAAGGTTATTAAAGAGTTACCTGCTCCAACTAACGTTAAGGAGGTACGCGCCTTTATAGGAACATGCGCGTATTATAGGCGGTTTGTCCCAGCGTTTTCAAAAATAGCTGAACCTATTACAAACTTAACAGGCAAGTACGCTAGGTTTAAGTGGGATGATGAGTGTCAAAAAGCGTTCGAGTATTTAAAAAACAGTTTAACACTGGTACCACTGTTGACGCATCCAGACTTAAACAAACAGTTGATACTGTACACAGATGCTTCAGACAATGCAGTAGGAGCGTGTTTGGTGCAACCATATGAAGGGAAAGAGTCTGGAATACCAGGGGTTAAAAATGAAAGGCCTATATACTTCTTGTCGCATAAACTTAGCAGATCACAAAGAAAGTGGACGACTATTGAGAAGGAGGCTTACGCAATACATTACGCTCTTCAAAAACTAAATTACTACTTACATAACGCAAATTTTGTTATTAGAACTGACCATATGCCTTTAAAGTCTTTTTTAGAAGCCCCAGTGCAGAACAGGAAAATACAAACCTGGGCATTGAACTTACAGGGATATAATACGAAAATTGAGTACATTCCAGGTAAGATTAACACATGCGCTGATTTACTGTCTAGGATTCCCTATCCACAGTCGTCAGGTGACACAGAAGATGAAGGAGAACCAGAGATTGACGATCGAAATTGGCAAGTAAATATTTTAGATTCTGCTATAATAAATAGAGAAGAATTTGATAGTCTACCATCGGAACAAGAGTCTGAACATAGGGAAGATGATCTACACTTGGAAAAATTTAACATGAAAGAGGAGCAGGACCTAGACCCAAAAGTGATACAAATAAAAGAAAAATTAAGAGAAACAGAAGATAACAAATATAAAAGGAATTATTTGGTTTTACAAGAGGATGGACATTTATACTACATGTCTGAAAGGAACGAACAACTGAGGAAATACATTCCAAAACATTTAGAAAATGAACTTTTAAAGGCATATCATGATGAAAATGGACATTTAGGTAGAGACAAATTGGTGAAGGCGCTTACAAGTAAATATTACTGGCCAAATTTATTTAAATCTGCATATAAATATGTGGATACCTGTGAGAAGTGCAGATTGAGGAACATGAAAACAATAAAGTGTCCCTTGCAGGATACTGACATTCCTCAGTTCCCAATGCAAAAGATTAGTTTAGATATATCGGGTCCACACCCCAGAACATTGTCAGGAAACGTGTATTTGATTCATATAGTAGATGTTTACAGTCTTTGGCCGGAGGTTTATGCAATTCCGGATAAGAGTGCAGATACAGTAGTCAATATTTTTTTACAAGAGTTTGTCCCAAGATTTAGTTGTCCACAAAGTATACTTACAGACAATGGTAAAGAATTTATAAATAAGAAATTTGAAAAGTTGTTAAATGATTTAAATATAAAACATATAAAGACATCATATTATAGACCTACTTCCAATGCTAGAAACGAGCGTCAACATCAGACGTTATATAGCATTATATCAAAGATTGTAGATGAACATGAAAGGGATTGGGATTTGTTTTTAGGACCTGCCCTTAACGCCATTCGTACTAATCAAAATGAAAGCACGGGTTTTTCACCATATTATTTAATATACGGGAGAGAACCGATACTACCTATAGACAATCTATTAAAACCTAGACGGAAATATATGGGTGAAGACTTTCAAGAGGTTATAATACAGGAAATGCATAAAGCACACGTAGGACTAAGGAATAATATAATTAAAGCTAGGGAAAGGCAGAAAAAGTACAAGAATATAAATACAAACTTGCAGGAATTTAAGGTTGGTGATAGGGTCTATTACAAGAAGCATAGGAGAAACTCTAAGTTTGATAATCGTTGGATTCCAGGGTATTATATTTTGGAAAAACTAGGTAAAGTGTCGTATAAAATTAAGAACCAGGTCACGGGACATGTAGCAAGGGCACACGTGGAACACTTAAGGAGAGATGAAGAAGAGATAGAATATAATAATAATAATAATTATTATTCAGACACAAGGTTTTTAGATGAACAACTCGTTAGAGGTGCTACAGTAACCCCAGGCGTTAGAAGAGATCCAGCACAAAATCGCTTATTAGCAACTCCAGGCTTTGATGATACTCAAGAACAGACGATACCGAAAACAATAGAAGAAGAAAAGTTGAATGAGACTCATTATGATAGTATGGAAGAGGAAATAAGTGCTCCGTTTAGGAACACTAGACAGGCAACGAAAAGGAGAATGGATAGACAAAGAGATAGAGAAGTGAAAAGACAGAGGAGAATTAGGGATTATTCAACGAGCGGGGAGGATATGCCGTTACTAGAAAGATCCTTGAGGAATAGTGATCGACAAATTAGATGGGATATTGAACAAAAGAGATTAGCGGCAGCTAAAGAGAGACATACAGACGAAGAAGAAGAAATGGATGAAAAGTCAGAGTCAAGTAGTAGTAGTATGGAGGAAACAAATGGATTGTACGAAGAAGAAGACATTGATGTAGAATTAGCATTGGTTCAAAGAAATTTGGAGTTATTGAAGAAGTGGAACCGTAGGAAGTAGATAAGTAGAGAATATTGCAGATAGCAATTTATAAGTGTTAGAATTCGAAAATGAAGAAGATGACTCTTGGTATTTTTATAATCAATATGGAGGTAGTTTTGAATGAAGTATATGTATATATTTGGTTATTTCTCTATGGGGTGGAATTGATGGTTGATTTTTTAGTAGCTTGGACAAATTGAAGGGAAATAATTGGCAGGTAGGGCCACAAGTAAATAGGTGAGTGGATGGTGAATACTACATTAGTATAGATAAGAGGACTTGTACTGTAGTTTACAGTGATTAATTAAGAGGATTTTCCGGGTAGTATGATGTGTTTGGAGTTAGGCTAGAAAAAGGAGGAATTGATGTTTGTACTATTTGTTATCATTGATATCGGCAGATATGCTTATAAGATTTGGATATTGGTCTGTAAGTAACAGATACACATATGTAGCATTGAATTGATGGGTTTACTTGGAATGGTAAACTTGAAATTGACGAGAGGAATGAAGAAAAAAAAAAAAAAGAAAAGCTAGTTGTGTTGAATCAATGTTTTTTTTGATAATAACAATTATTATTGACGGAAACTGAAGATAAATTTTGAAACTTTATTCATAAAGTATGTATGGAAAGAGAAGTGTGATTGCTTCTTACTTTTTCCTTTCTTTTTCTTATTTTCCTAAGTGCGCACTAACTCAATCTAACATATCTTTTCTGTGAGAATGTGAAATAGGGGATAAGGGAAATATCTTCAGTTTTGTCAATCATAATTTTAATGAACAATTTAAATTTAAAAGCGGTTCGCTTACAGAGAGTTGTAGGAAGTTTTATAGAGAATTTGGTGGGGAGTTTTTGGTATTATTGATATACTGGGAAGTATGTCTCTGGTTAGCAATTGGCTATGATGAGGTAGGAAAATGAGAATGGAGTTAGGAAATATATAAATGGAATGGCCTGAATAAATAGAGATCTGGTACATTATTAGTATGGTTGTTGGGGCCACTATACGTAATAATTTTAAGAAAGTTTACTTGGAAAATCTTTGTTTATTCACTTGGAGTTTTATTTTCGTGTAACTGGGCAATGATGGTTGTTAATTGATTATTTTATTGAGACTATGTTTCAATGCTATATGTATATGTATTATGTTTTATTTCATGCTTGGTTTGGTTTTATAAAAAGTTAGTTTAAGTAAGTTAGGATCGTTGAGTTTATAGTGCTTTGAGTAAAACACTATTGGACCGTAAAAGTGTCTAATAATGATATAATATTTGCTTTTGGGTTGATAAAATGCATGCCATATTAATTTTGAAAATGTGTTTTAATTGGATAATTGTGACGCCTTGTTTTGATTTAGTTTTGCGTAAACAGTTGGATTGATAGATTAAGTGATGTGGTTAATGAATTGGTTTTAAGTTTGGTTAGAATATTAGTTAACTTTTCAAATACAGGGGGCTTTATAAAAAAAAAAAGCCCTTTCGTTCAGAAAGGAATTATAAAATTATTGAGGGAGGGTATGGAGACATAGGCTGTTGGGAAGGTTAGGTTGCTTGAAAAGCTTCGAATATATAAGTAGAGTATAACTAGATAGAAGTTTAAGGGAAAAACTGTGAATAGCAGCATATAGAAGAAATACATAGGGGGATAAAGGGCAGATCATGGGACATGAAGGGGGCAAGAAATAGGTGCTGTGAAAAACCAGCTTTAATTATATTAAAGGTGTTCATAAAAATTGAACAGGATCTCATGCTAAAAGGTGAGATAACGCAATTTGGACAAGATTGTGGTTGGAAATTTTAAATGTTGAAGATATAAGGCTTGAAACTTACGTAAAAAGTTCTATTTCATATAGGGTTGTATATATAAAGCTTGTAAAACATTATATCAACTTGGTTTATAGAAAACAAAGATCTATTTTTGTATGACGTATTTATAAGAAAAAATTTGATTGTACAAATTTTTTTATTGGCAAAGGAGGTAAATGTGGTTGTGTGGAATATGCGTTTCTTTGTGCTTATCTTGACTATTTATTCCTTTTACTTGGTGCACCCCTTCTTTACTTCTTCTAAATACGTTGTTCTCGTTGTTCGGGTTGTCTTGTATTGAGAAATGCGAGTGATTTCCTAATGCCAGTTGTACAAATACGATTTTACGAGCCATTTTGTTTATAATATGCATATTTTATATAGGAACTTGAGGAGCCAAGGAATATATAGTGGATTGCTATATAGTTTGGGGAAATGAAAGAAGAGTAGAAATGGTAAGTTAAAAAAGGGTTACAGTACATGGTACGAGGTATAGAGGTAAAATGGAAGAAGAAGTGGGTTGATTATATAGCTGGGGAAAGAGTTAAAGAAATAGAATGTTTAATTAAATTGGAGTTGGTTTGGGGAGGATTAGAAGAACTATGGAAGATTAGAGGAAAAAGAGGGAATATAGTAAGGGGATTAGGAGTAAAGATTTTTCCTTTATAAGGAAAATTCTTTAATAAACATGGGGAGGTGTAACAGTATGTGTAGTTTGGGTTATAATTAGGATCTAGTGGGGAATTAGAGATACAGCACGATTGAGCATTATGAGTGAAAGCGGAGAGAGATGCTCAATCGTGACGTATTGTTGTTGTGAAGGGCAGTCAACATCCGATAGTCCAGCTGAGAAGACACGGCTTGTCATCTTGAGAATAAAGTATAAAGTTTTAGTACAGATCAAGTCTTGTTACTTCATTTGACACTACTACAGTCCCCTAGATAAGTGCACACATCCTTCCCCGTATGACTCCCACTTCCCCTAGATAAGTGCACACATCCTTCCCCGTATGACTGCCCACGTCCCCTAGATAAGTGCACATATCCTTGCCCGTAAGACTGCCCACGTCCCCTAGATAAGTGCACATATCCTTGCCCGTAAGACTGCCCACGTCCCCTAGACAAGTGCACATATCCTTCCCCGTATGACTACCCACGTCCCCTAGACAAGTGCACATATCCTTCCCCGTATGACTACCCACGTCCCCTAGATAAGTGCACACACCCTTCCCCGTATGACTACCCACGTCCCCTAGATAAGTGCACACACCCATCCCCGTATGACTACCCACGTCCCCTAGATAAGTGCACACACCCTTCCCCGTATGACTACCCACGTCCCCTAGAAAAGTGCACACATCCTTCCACGTATGACTCCCACTTCCCCTAGATAAGTGCACACATCCTTCCCCGTATGACTGCCCACGTCCCCTAGATAAGTGCACATATCCTTGCCCGTAAGACTGCCCACGTCCCCTAGATAAGTGCACATATCCTTCCCCGTATGACTGCCCACGTCCCCTAGATAAGTGCACATATACTTCCCCGTATGACTGCCCACGTCCCCTAGATAAGTGCAAATATCCTTCCCCGTATGACTGCCCACGTCCCCTAGATAAGTGCACATATCCTTCCCCGTATGACTGCCCACGTACCTTAGATAAGTGCACATATCTTTCCCCATATGACTGCCCACGTACCTTAGATAAGTGCACATATCCTTCCCCGTATGACTATCCACGTCCCCTAGATAAGTGCACATATCCTTCCCCGTATGACTACCCATGTCCCCTAGATAAGTGCACATATCCTTCCCCGTATGACTACCCACGTCCCCTAGATAAGTGCACATATCCTTCCCCGTATGATTACCCACGTCCCCTAGATAAGTGCACATTTCCTTCCCCGTATGACTGCCCATGTCCCCTAGATAAGTGCACATATCCTTCCCCGTATGACTGCCCACGTCCTCTAGATAAGTGCACATATCCTTCCCCGTATGACTGCCCACGTCCCCTAGATAAGTGCACATATCCTTCATCGTATGACTGCCAACGTCCCCTAGATAAGTGCACATATCCTTCCCCGTATGACTGCCCACGTCCCGTAGATAAGTGCACATATCCTTCCCCGTATGACTGCCCACGTCCCCTAGATAAGTGCACATATCCTTCCCCGTATGACTGCCCACGTCCCCTAGATAAGTGCACACACCCATCCCCGTATGACTACCCAAGTCCCCTAGATAAGTGCACATATCCTTCCCCGTATGACTACTCACGTCCCCTAGATAAGTGCACATATCCTTCCCCGTAAGACTGCCCACGTCCCCTAGATAAGTGCACATATCCTTCCCCGTAAGACTGCCCACGTACCTTAGATAAGTGCACATATCCTTCCCCGTATGACTACCCACGTCCCCTAGATAAGTGCACATATCCTTCCCCTTATGACTACCCACGTCCACTAGATAAGTGCACATATCCTTCCCCGCATGACTGCCCACGTACCTTAGATAAGTGCACATATCCTTCCCCGTATGACTGCCCACGTCCCCTAGATAAGTGCACATATCCTTCCCCGTATGACTGCCCACGTCCCCTAGATTAGTGCACATATCCTTCCCCGTATGACTACCCACGTCCCCTAGATAAGTGCACATATCCTTCCCCGTATGACTACCCTCGTCCCCTAGATAAGTGCACATATCCTTCCCCGTATGACTACCCACGTCCCCTAGATAAGTGCACATATCCTTCCCCGTATGACTGCCCACGTCCCCTAGATAAGTGCACATATCCTTCCCCGTATGACTGCCCACGTCCCCTAGATAAGTGCACATATCCTTCCCCGTATGACTGCCCACGTCCCCTAGATAAGTGCACATATCCTTCCCCGTATGACTGCCCACGTCCCCTAGATAGTGCACATATCCTCCCCCGTATGACTGCCCACGTCCCCTAGATAAGTGCACATATCCTTCCCCGTATGACTGCCCACGTCCCCTAGATAAGTGCACATATCCTTCCCCGTATGACTGCCCACGTCCCCTAGATAAGTGCACATATCCTTCATCGTATGACTGCCAACGTCCCCTAGATAAGTGCACATATCCTTCCCCGTATGACTGCCCACGTCCCCTAGATAAGTGCACATATCCTTCCCCGTATGACTGCCCACGTCCCCTAGATAAGTGCACATATCCTTCCCCGTATGACTGCCCACGTCCCCTAGATAAGTGCACATATCCTTCCCCGTATGACTGCAAACGTCCCCTAGATAAGTGCACATATCCTTCCCCGTATGACTACCCACGTCCCCTAGATAAGTGCACATATCCTTCCCCGTATGACTACCCACGTCCCCTAGATAAGTGCACATATCCTTCCCCGTATGACTACCCACGTCCCCTAGATAAGTGCACATATCCTTCCCCTTATGACTACCCACGTCCACTAGATAAGTGCACATATCCTTCCCCGTATGACTACCCAAGTCCCCTAGATAAGTGCACATATCCTTCCCCGTATGACTACCCACGTCCCCTAGATAATTGCACATATCCTTCCCCGTATGACTACCCACGTCCCCTAGATAAGTGCACACATCCTTCCCCGTATGACTGCCCACGTCCCTTAGATAAAAGCACACATCCTTCCCCGTATGACTGCCCACGTCCCCTACATAAGTGCACATATCCTTCCCCGTATGACTGCCCACGTCCCCTAGATAAGTGCACATATCCTTGCCCGTAAGACTGCCCACGTCCCCTAGATAAGTGCACATATCCTTCCCCGTATGACTGCCCACGTCCCCTAGATAAGTGCACATATCCTTCCCCGTATGACTGCCCACGTCCCCTAGATAAGTGCACATATCCTTCCCCGTATGACTGCCCACGTCCCCTAGATAAGTGCACATATCCTTCCCCGTATGACTGCCCACGTACCTTAGATAAGTGCACATATCCTTCCCCGTATGACTGCCCACGTCCCCTAGATAAGTGCACATATCCTTCCCTCTATGACTACCCACGTCCCCTAGATAAGTGCACATATCCTTCCCTCTATGACTACCCACGTCCCCTAGATAAGTGCACATATCCTTCCCCGTATGACTACCCACGTCCCCTAGATAAGTGCACATATCCTTTGCCGTATGACTACCCACGTCCCCTAGATAAGTGCACATATCCTTCCCCGTAGGACTACCCACGTCCCCTAGATAAGTGCACATATCCTTCCCCGTATGACTACCCACGTCCCCTAGATAAGTGCACATATCCTTCGCCGTATGACTACCCACGTCCCCTAGATAAGTGCACATATCCTTCCCCGTATGACTGCCCACGTCCCCTAGATAAGTGCACATATCCTTCCCCGTATGACTACCCACGTCCCCTAAATAAGTGCACATATCCTTCCCCGTATGACTACACACGTCCCCTAGATAAGTGCACATATCCTTCCCCGTATGACTACCCACGTCCCCTAGATAAGTGCACATATCCTTCCCCTTATGACTACCCACGTCCACTAGATAAGTGCACATATCCTTCCCTGTATGACTACCCAAGTCCCCTAGATAAGTGCACATATCCTTCCCCGTATGACTACCCACGTCCCCTAGATAAGTGCACATATCCTTCCCCGTATGACTACCCACGTCCCCTAGATAAGTGCACATATCCTTCCCCGTATGACTACCCACGTTCCCTAGATAAGTGCACATATCCTTCCCCTTATGACTACCCACGTCCCCTAGATAAGTGCACATATCCTTCCCCGTATGACTACCCGCGTCCCCTAGATAAGTGCACATATCCTTCCCCGTATGACTACCCGCGTCCCCTAGATAAGTGCACATATCCTTTCCCGTATGACTACCCACGTCCCCTAGATAAGTGCACATATCCTTCCCCGTATGACTACCCACGTCCCCTAGATAAGTGCACATATCCTTCCCCGTATGACTACCCACGTCCCCTAGATAAGTGCACATATCCTTCCCCGTATGACTACCCACGTCCCCTAGATAAGTGCACATATCCTTCCCCGTATGACTACCCACGTCCCCTAGATAAGTGCACATATCCTTCCACGTATGACTGCCCACGTCCCCTAGATAAGTGCACATATCCTTCTCCGTATGACTGCCCACGTCCCCTAGATAAGTGCACATATCCTTCCCCGTATGACTGCCCACGTCCCCTAGAATAGTGCACATATCCTTCCCCGTATGACTGCCCACGTCCCCTAGATAAGTGCACATATCCTTATCCGTATGACTGCCCACGTCCCCTAGATAAGGGCACATATCCTTCCCCGTATGACTGCCCACGTCCCCTAGATAAGTGCACATATCCTTCCCCGTATGACTACCCACGTCCCCTAGATAAGTGCACATATCCTTCCCCGTATGACTACCCACGTCCCCTAGATAAGTGCACATATCCTTCCCCGTATGACTACCCACGTCCCCTAGGTAAGTGCACATATCCTTCCCCGTATGACTACCCACGTCCCCTAGATAAGTGCACATATCCTTCCCCGTATGACTGCCCACGTCCCCTAGATAAGTACACATATCCTTGCCCGTAAGACTGCCCACGTCCCCTAGATAGGTGCACATATCCTTCCCCGTATGACTGCCCACGTCCCCTAGATAAGTGCACATATCCTTCCCCGTATGACTGCCCACGTCCCCTAGATAAGTGCACATATCCTTCCCCGTATGACTGCCCATGTCCCCTAGATAAGTGCACATATCCTTCCCCGTATGACTGCGCACGTCCCCTAGATAAGTGCACATATCCTTCCCCGTATGACTACCCACGTCCCCTAGATAAGTGCACATATCCTTCCCCGTATGACTACCCACGTCCCCTAGATAAGTGCACTTATCCTTCCCCGTATGACTACCCACGTCCCCTAGATAAGTGCACATATCCTTCCCCGTATGACTACCCACTGTCACAGAAAAAACTGCAGTTTAATGATTCCTTGATAACTTACATATTAAAATACAAGGAAGGAGAAAGGTTAACAATCGTGTACTTCATTCTGAGAGGAGGACGAATAAAAGAGCATTGACAGACACAGACATGAAAATAGGATACAGGTGTTCGTAAAGTTCATTGCTTGACGATCTGACGGACACGGAGAAACGGGACGATCGGCCGACGGGAAAATGAACGGAGAATGCTTTGAAGTGCAAACGAGCGATGGACAGAGGACCAGCGCAACAGCGGAGAACGGAGCGCCAGGACGGATACGTGATTTCACTGAACTTTTGATGTTACGGGTACGGCTAATTTGATTGTAGATCAAACAATCAACGGTGAATGGGACACGCAATATAAAAAGCTGAACATGGAGTTTCTGTTTAGTGTGATACCAAACTGGACGGAAAGATAGAATTCTGTGTCCTGTAATGAATAGAAATATCCTCCCTTATAATGGGATAAAGTGCTTGGCTGCGGATAAATTTCGATTCGGGGACTTACATTAATTCTATAGAGGCATATATAAGGTATTAATATATTAGTGTAATAGTAGCATAGGGATATAGGTGTTTGTTCTTAATGTGAGAAATTGCATTCGTTTATCTAGTCGTGTAAACTTTAGTGCACTCAGAAATCGTATGTCCGTATGTTTTTCGGAGGCTTTTCAGTATGGCTGGAAAAGGACTATCACATAAGAAAATTATATGAAGCAGACGCATATCACCAGATTACCTATCTTCTCCACAGGTTTAAATCTCCTATTGAAATCATAGAAGAGATGAAGGTTACTACACTTGAGCAAATAAAGTACCTACTTAGAAACAACAAGAACATAGACATGTTTTAATATGAAGAAGTTATAACTTAACGTCAAATACAGAACACTGTATGCTCAAACAAATATACAACTAAAACCCTTAAAAGGAAAAGACGTTAACCTGTGGCAAGCAGGGATACTTAAAACTGCACGCAATTGCACTGTGCCGAAACATTAAACATTGTTAACCATAGACATGGTGTAGAACATTCATAGTAACTCTAGACAATGTCGGATAGTGGCGGTGTGTATTCAGAGGTGGATTATAATACCGTCCAAACCGGGAAATATATGAACTTCAGTGACTTACCAAATCGGATTATTTTCTGGTGATAAGACATTGAACAGTTGTTTTCTTCAAGAATTGGATTAATTCCCGACTCAAGCAGGAGGAGATCATTCATGGTGAGATCACTCTATTTCTGTGTGTGCAGTCCTGTGTTTTGGCTGACAGAAAAGACGAGAAGAACTAATGCACATACGAGATCAACCGTCATATCTTGCATTCACACTAGCAGACAATACCAACTACATATACACAGTCCATACATACACCAGACATAGTTTTTCTTAATAAATCTGTTATTTATTGTTGAAAGGAACTGTTGTCAGAGTATGTGTTGAGAGAATAACAGAGAGAGTGAAAGAAATAGATATATGGAAGGGAAGACAGAAGGGAGGGGTGTAGACAAAAGTCAGTCAATAATCCCAACAGATAATAAGTTTGAAGATGTGCTTGTTGATTCCAACTCTCTCCCGGGAAAACAAGCGACATAATTGGTGGAGCGAGCGGGGTAGAAAATAATACCCATATGACCTGGAGGCATAACAGGGCATATACATAGAGGAATACCTGCATATTGGCACAGGCATAGCGGAGTACCTACATGTTGGGACATACGGATTGGAATAAATATAAGTATACATTGATGACTTTTAATGGAAGGACGTCCATTGGATATATGGTGCCATTACATTTATGGTAGAAACATTTCATTAACGCTGGTGACTTTACAGTGAGAAAGTTCCAGACAGAGTGAATGTGGATAGGTGGTAAGACACATTACATACCTAGTCACACGGTCACACGTCTACATAAGTCTTTATCCTATATCTCTTCTTGTGGATGAGAGAGTGGTTGTGATGTACTGTGTGGAGTTGTAGATTAATTATATTAGATAGGCATAGATAATGATATAGGTTCTAGGTAGATTATCTGTTTATAGGAAGGACTTCTTTATTGCTTTGAAGTGTCTGTACTCACCTTGCTGAACTACCTGCTTTAACTATGACCACTCCCAAAATAACTACCGCCGAACTGAGGGCAAACGGGGAGGAAATTGGTTTAGCTGGCTCGGAACTAACTGATTACATCCAGGAAAGAGAGCGAGAGATTCGTCAAGCGGAACGAGAAGATCAAAAGGCCGAGTTGGAAGTGAGAAGAATAGGGGGGGGGGGGAGACCAAACGAATGGAAATGGAACAAGAGGCCAAGAAACTGGAACAGGAGACCAAAACGAATGGAAATGGAACAAGAGGCCTAGAAACTGGAACAGGAGACCAAACGAATGGAAATGGAACAAGAGGCCAAGAAACTGGAACAGGAGACCAAGCGACTGGAAATGGAACAAGAGGCCAAGAAAATGGACCAGGAGACCAAGAAACTGGAAATGGAACAGACTGCCAGGAGACAAGAAATGGAACATGAATACCGCTTGAAAGAGTTAGAACTCAAGACACAAACTAAGGGTGAAATAGATGCAGCAGAAGGAAGTTCATCTTCACCTGGGGCAACCCACATGAGTGGACAGGGTTACCATGCCATGAAGTTTCCCTTGGCGGTCTTTGATGAAAGTAAAGAGAAGATATACCAGTTTTTGGATCGGTTCGAGGCTATGGCAGTCGCTATGGGACTGGATAGAACCCGATGGGCTCTTAAATTATCCCAGGCTTTACGTGGTTCAGGGTACGAGGTCTACACACGCCTACCACCAGGACAGGAAAATCAGTACGAGGAATTAAAAGCCGGTTTGATGAAACATTATGAAGTCACAGCTCAAACGTATAGGAAGAAGTTTAGATCGTCTAGAAGAGAGCCGGGAGAACTATTCGCCGCCTACAGTCTGAGGCTGAAATCCTATCTCCAGAAATGGATGGACTTGGCAGAATTCAAGAGGGATTATGAGAGTCTCGAAGAGATGATGGTGGTCGACCAGATGCGAAAGCAAATGTCGAAACCTCTCAGAACCTTCTTGGGAGAACAAGGGGCGGAACGGATTGATGTTGTGAACAAGCTGGCGGAACGATTCGTAGAGGTACATGGGGAGGCTGCGGAACTCAGTATTCAAACCAAAGGTCAGAAGAAACAAGAGAAAAAGAAACCTAAGAACTGGGAAGGAGAAAAAGTGGAACCACATATAAAGGCGGCAACGGAGAGTTCAGAGAAGGTGAAGGAAGGAAACCATAACACCTCGAATTCTTCAGCGAAACGACCGTGGTCTGAAAAGTGGTGTTCATTCTGCAAAGTGACATCTCATAACACGAAGGACTGCAGATCGAAACCTAAAAGTTCTTACTTCGCAGCATGCAAAGTGATTCCTACGACGGTGATCACAGACAAGGCTGAGGTCGGCGAAGGAGATAGGAACAAAAAGGACACACGGAAACCTAGGAAGGGAACATGGAGCACACACTGCCGGTCGAAAACACATAATACTGTGGACTGCAGATGCAAGGCAGAAGACGCCAATTGCATAACCAACCTCGAGGAATCAAAAGAGGAAGGCAAGGAAACGGTCAAGGAGATGAAAGACACTCAGGACCAAGAGAGACCACCTGTGGTCGAACTGATTGAAGTCAATGGCCAGCAGGTTGCTTGTCTCTACGATACAGGTTTGGATGGGGAAGCGGTGGTGGACGCCAGCTTGGTAAGCCCAGACCAACTTACAGGGGAGACCATAGAGATACAGCCGGCAATGAGGAGTGCTGTTACCATGACGCTGCCAATCGCCAAGGTGGAGATTAAATCCAGGTACGTCACGGGCATTATTCCAGCTGCTGTATTATCGGACTCCTTATTTCCCATGATCATTGGCACGAAATATGTCTTTTTGGGAATGCCCAACCAGCCAGCCCACAGAGGAACAGTAGTCAGTGGATCTCACGGGAAGGAAAAAGAGGCAGAGACACTATGCGACAACTCAGGGATAGGAGAATTGCATACTGCCCAGAGGAAAGATACTACGTTGCGTCCTTGCTACAGGAAGCTGCAAAGAAGTGCTGAGCCACCAGAACGGGGACAGTACTTTCTGAAGAATCGACTACTCTATCGGAGAGCTGGGAGGGGAGATAACCTGCACGAGCAGTGGGTGGTTCCAGAGACCCACCGTCTTCACATTCTTCAGAGTGGACACATCATAGGCGAAAATCGACATATGGGTGTCAGAGAGACCTTGCAGCAAATTTCCGGCCATTTTTGCTGGCCAGGAATGACCGGAGATGTACGCCGGTGGTTGAAGTATTGTTCGGAGTGCCAGAACGCACCACCCAACAAGCGGACTAAGAGTAAAATAGCTCTTAAAGTGGAAGACAAAGTGGAAGTGTGGGGTCCAGCAGAGACCAATTATCTCCAAGTAGGATGGAAAGGACCTTATCCTGTGGAAAAGGTTGTGTCCAAGAACATCTACAAAATAAGGATCGGGGAAGAGCAGAAAAATCTCCCTAGACATCTCATTAGGAAATATGAGGAGAGATCCGGGAGCAAAGCTTCGCACTTTATGGTGATGGCAGCCATTGGGACAAAAGTTACCAGTCCAGACGAAGACCCGAGATCGCCAGTACAACATAGGAGAGCCTATGGGAAAGTACGTGATAGGTCAGATTTACCCCAACGACAGGAGGAGGGAAATCACAAGTCAGGGAAAGGACAAGAGTGAAAGTTTCACCGGTAACCAAGTTCAAAAGGGGTGGGTAACGTCGGGAAAGGCGAGAAATAACCAGGACCCCAACCGAAGATTGGCTGACCAGATACAATATCGCCCAAGATGGTCCTGGAAGCAAAAGTCCAGGAGATTTGGGAAAGACGACTCGGTCCAACGAGGACGAGGTGGAACATTCCCAGAGGCAAAGCCGGGGGAAACCAAGAGGACATGGAAGCAGTGTTACAATCAGGATGGGACAATCCGTCTGTATTGTGAGCCATCGCTTACGCCAGTGGAAAGGAGGCCGACTGAACGTACAGGAGCGATGAGCCAACACTAGTTTCAGTCATGAGTAGTATGGTAGGGTGCATAGGATGTCGCCTACTGGATGTGGTGTTGATCCATGTGAGGACCCAATCATATCATCAACACGTGATGTTAATAGCTACTTCGCAGAAGCTCAACGCACGGTGGATGTGATGGACGTTGTTGTTGCAACAGGACTTCACAGTGGAATACATCCCTGGTAAGGAGAATGTAGGAGCGGATTTCTTATCTAGACATCCAACTCCAGAGGAAAAGGAATAAGTTGGAGGACCATAGGAATCAAAACTACAGGGATGAAGAGTCGACGCGGTCAACTCTCTTAAGAGTGTCACAGAAAAAAACTGCAGTTTAATGATTCCTTGATAACTTACATATTAAAATACAAGGAAGGAGAAGGGTTAACAATCGTGTACTTCATTCTGAGAGGAGGACGAATAAAAGAGCATTGACCGACACAGATATGAAAATAGGATACAGGTGTTCGTAAAGTTCATTGCTTGACGAACTGACGGACACGGAGAAACGGGACGATCGGCCGACGGGAAAATGAACAAATAATGCTTTGAAGTGCAAACGAGCGATGGACAGAGGACCAGCGCAACAGCGGAGAACGGAGCGCCAGGACGTATACGTGATTTCACTGAACTTTTGATGTTACGGGTACGGCTAATTTGATTGTAGATCAAACAATCAACGGTGAATGGGACACGCAATATAAAAAGCTGAACATGGAGTTTCTGTTTAGTGTGATACCAAACTGGACGGAAAGATAGAATTCTGTGTCCTGTAATGAATAGAAATATCCTCCCTTATAATGGGATAAAGTGCTTGGCTGCGGATAAATTTCGATTCGGAGACTTAAATTAATTCTATAGAGGCATATATAAGGTATTAATATATTAGTGTAATAGTAGCATAGGGATATAGGTGTTTGTTCTTAATGTGTGAAATTGCATTCGTTTATCTAGTCGTGTAAACTTTAGTGCACTCAGAAATCGTATGTCCGTATGTTTTTCGGAGGCTTTTCAGTATGGATAGAAAAGGACTATCACATAAGAAAATTATATGAAGCAGACGCATATCACCAGATTACCTATCTTCTCCACAGGTTCAAATCTCCTATTGAAATCATAGAAGAGATGAAGGTTACTACACTTGAGCAAATAAAGTACCTACTTAGAAATAACAAGAACATAGACATGTTTTAATATGAAGAAGTGATAACTTAACGTCAAATACAGAACACTGTATGCTCAAACAAATATACAACTAAAACCCTTAAAAGGAAAAGACGTTAACCTGTGGCAAGCAGGGATACTTAAAACTGCATGCAATTGCACTGTGCCGAAACATTAAACTTTGTTAACCATAGACATGGTGTAGAACATTCACAGTAACTCTAGACAATGTCGGATAGTGGCGGTGTGTATTCAGAGGTGGATTATAATACCGTCCAAACCGGGAAATATATGAACTTCAGTGACTTACCAAATCGGATTATTTTCTGGTGATAAGACATTGAACAGTTGTTTTCTTCAAGAATTGGATTAATTCCCGACTCAAGCAGGAGGAGATCATTCATGGTGAGATCACTCCATTTCTGTGTGTGCAGTCCTGTGTTTTGGCTGACAGAAAAGACGAGAAGAACTAATGCACATACGAGATCAACCGTCCTATCTTGCATTCACACTAGCAGACAATACCAACTACATATACACAGTCCATACATACACCAGACATAGTTTTTCTTATTAAATCTGTTATTTATTGTTGAAAGGAACTGTTGTCAGAGTATGTGTTGAGAGAATAACAGAGAGAGTGAAAGAAATATATATATGGAAGGGAAGACAGAAGGGAGGGGTGTAGACAAAAGTCAGTCAATAATCCCAACAGATAATAAGTTTGAAGATGTGCTTGTTGATTCCAACTCTCTCCCGGGAAAACAAGCGACACCCACGTCCCCTAGATAAGTGCACATATCCTTCCCCTTATGACTACCCACGTCCCCTAGATAAGTGCACATATCCTTCCCCGTATGACTACCCACGTCCCCTAGATAAGTGCACATATCCTTCCCCGTATGACTGCCGACGTCCCCTAGATAAGTGCACATATCCTTCCCCGTATGACTACCCACGTCCCCTAGATAAGTGCACATATCCTTCCCCGTATGACTACCCACGTCCCCTAGATAAGTGCACATATCCTTTCCCGTAAGACTACCCACGTATCCAAGATAATTGCACATATCCTTCCCCGTATGACTACCCACGTCCCCTAGATAATTGCACATATCCTTCCCCGTATGACTACCCACGTCCCCTAGATAAGTGCACATATCCTTCCCCGTATGACTACCCACGTCCCCTAGATAAATGCACATATCCTTCCCCGTATGACTACCCACGTCCCCTAGATAAGTGCACATATCCTTCCCCGTATGACTACCCACGTCCCCTATATAAGTGCACATATCCTTCCCCGTATGACTACCCACGTCCCCTAGATAAGTGCACATATCCTTCCCCGTATGACTACCCACGTCCCCTAGATAAGTGCACATATCCTTCCCCGTATGACTACCCACGTCCCCTAGATAAGTGCACATATCCTTCCCCGTATGACTACCCACGTCCCCTAGATAAGTGCACATATCCTTCCCCGTATGACTACCCACGTCCCCTAGATAAGTGCACATATCCTTCCCCGTATGACTACCCACGTCCCCTAGATAAGTGCACATATCCTTCCCCGTATGACTACCCACGTCCCCTAGATAAGTGCACATATCCTTCCCCGTATGACTACCCACGTCCCCTAGATAAGTGCACATATCCTTCCCCGTATGACTACCCACATCCCCTAGATAAGTGCACATATCCTTCCCCGTATGACTACCCACGTCCCCTAGATAAGTGCACATATCCTTCCCCGTATGACTACCCACGTCCCCTAGATAAGTGCACATATCCTTCCCCGTATGACTACCCACGTCCCCTAGATAAGTGCACATATCCTTCCCCGTATGACTACCCACGTCCCCTAGATAAGTGCACATATCCTTCCCCGTATGACTACCCACGTCCCCTAGATAAGTGCACATATCCTTCCCCGTATGACTACCCACGTCCCCTAGATAAGTGCACATATCCTTCCCCGTATGACTGCCCACGTCCCCTAGATAAGTGCACACATCCTTCCCCGTATGACTGCCCACGTCCCCTAGATAAGTGCACACACCCTTCCCCGTAAGACTGCCCACGTCCCCTAGATAAGTGCACACACCCTTCCCCGTATGACTGCCCACGTCCCCTAGATAAGTGCACACACCCTTCCCCGTATGACTGCCCACGTCCCCTAGATAAGTGGACACACCCTTCCCCGTATGACTGCCCACGTCCCCTAGATAAGTGGACACACCCTTCCCCGTATGACTGCCCACGTCCCCTAGATAAGTGCACACACCCTTCCCCGTATGACTGCCCACGTCCCCTAGATAAGTGCACACACCCTTCCCCGTATGACTGCCCACGTCCCCTAGATAAGTGCACACATCCTTCCCCGTATGACTGCCCACGTCCCCTAGATAAGTGCACATATCCTTCCCCGTATGACTGCCCACGTCCCCTAGATAAGTGCACATATCCTTCCCCGTATGACTGCCCACGTCCCCTAGAAAAGTGCACATATCCTTCCCCGTATGACTGCCCACGTCCCCTAGATAAGTGCACATATCCTTCCCCGTATGACTGCCCACGTCCCCTAGATAAGTGCACATATCCTTCCCCGTATGACTGCCCACGTCCCCTAGATAAGTGCACATATCCTTCCCCTTATGACTGCCCACGTCCCCTAGATAAGTGCACATATCCTTCCCCGTATGACTGCCCACGTCCCCTAGATAAGTGCACATATCCTTCCCCGTATGACTGCCCACGTCCCCTAGATAAGTGCACACATCCTTCCCCGTATGACTACCCACGTCCCCTAGATAAGTGCACACACCCTTCCCCGTATGACTAACCACGTCCCCTAGATAAGTGCACACACCCTTCCCCGTATGACTGCCCACGTCCCATAGATAAGTGCACACACCCTTCCCCGTATGACTGCCCACGTCCCCTAGATAAGTGCACACACCCTTCCCCGTATGACTGCCCACGTCCCCTAGATAAGTGCACACACCCTTCCCCGTATGACTGCCCACGTCCCCTAGATAAGTGCACACACCCTTCCCCGTATGACTGCCCACGTCCCCTAGATAAGTGCACACACCCTTCCCCGTATGACTGCCCACGTCCCCTAGATAAGTTCACACACCCTTCCCCGTATGACTGCCCACGTCCCCTAGATAAGTTCACATATCCTTCCCCGTATGACTGCCCACGTCCCCTAGAAAAGTGCACATATCCTTCCCCGTATGACTGCCCACGTCCCCTAGAAAAGTGCACATATCCTTCCCCTTATGACTGCCCACGTCCCCTAGGTAAGTGCACATATCCTTCCCCTTATGACTGCCCACGTCCCCTAGATAAGTGCACATATCCTTCCCCGTATGACTGCCCACGTCCCCTAGATAAGTGCACATATCCTTCCCCGTATGACTGCCCACGTCCCCTAGATAAGTGCACATATCCTTCCCCGTATGACTGCCCACGTCCCCTAGATAAGTGCACATATCCTTCCCCGTATGACTGCCCACGTCCCCTAGATAAGTGCACATATCCTTCCCCGTATGACTGCCCACGTCCCCTAGATAAGTGCACATATCCTTCCCCGTATGACTGCCCACGTCCCCTAGATAAGTGCACATATCCTTCCCCGTATGCCTACCCACGCCCCCTAGATAAGTGCACATATCCTTCCCCGTATGCCTACCCACGTCCCCTAGATAAGTGCACATATCCTTCCCCGTATGACTACCCACGTCCCCTAGATAAGTGCACATATCCTTCCCCGTATGACTACCCACGTCCCCTAGATAAGTGCACATATCCTTCCCCGTATGACTACCCACGTCCCCTAGATAAGTGCACATATCCTTCCCCGTATGACTACCCACGTCCCCTAGATAAGTGCACATATCCTACCCCGTATGACTAACCACGTCCCCTAGATAAGTGCACATATCCTTCCCCGTATGACTACCCACGTCCCCTAGATAAGTGCACATATCCTTCCCCGTATGACTACCCACGTCCCCTAGATAAGTGCACATATCCTTCCCCGTATGACTACCCACGTCCCCTAGATAAGTGCACATATCCTTCCCCGTATGACTACCCACGTCCCCTAGATAAGTGCACATATCCTTCCCCGTATGACTACCCACGTCCCCTAGATAAGTGCACATATCCTTCCCCGTATGACTACCCACGTCCCCTAGATAAGTGCACATATCCTTCCCCGTATGGCTACCCACGTCCCCTAGATAAGTGTACATATCCTTCCCCGTATGGCTACCCACGTCCCCTAGATAAGTGCACATATCCTTCCCCGTATGGCTACCCACGTCCCCTAGATAAGTGCACACACCCTTCCCCGTATGGCTACCCACGTCCCCTAGATAAGTGCACACATCCTTCCCCGCGTGACTACCCACGTCCCCTAGATAAGTGCACACACCCTTCCCCGCATGACTAACCACGTCCCCTAGATAAGTGCACACACCCTTCCCCGCATGACTACCCACGTCCCCTAGATAAGTGCACACACCCTTCCCCGCATGACTACCCACGTCCCCTAGATAAGTGCACACACCCTTCCCCGTATGACTACCCACGTCCCCTAGATAAGTGCACACACCCTTCCCCGTATGACTACCCACGTCCCCTAGATAAGTGCACACATCCTTCCCCGTATGACTGCCCACGTCCCCTAGATAAGTGCACACACCCTTCCCCGTATGACTGCCCACGTCCCCTAGATAAGTGCACACACCCTTCCCCCTATGACTGCCCACGTCCCCTAGATAAGTGCACACACCCTTCCCCGTATGACTGCCCACGTCCCCTAGATAAGTGCACACACCCTTCCCCGTATGACTGCCCACGTCCCCTAGATAAGTTCACATATCCTTCCCCGTATGACTGCCCACGTCCCCTAGATAAGTTCACATATCCTTCCCCTATGACTGCCCACGTCCCCTAGATAAGTTCACATATCCTTCCCCGTATGACTGCCCACGTCCCCTAGAAAAGTGCACATATCCTTCCCCGTATGACTGCCCACGTCCCCTAGAAAAGTGCACATATCCTTCCCCTTATGACTGCCCACGTCCCCTAGGTAAGTGCACATATCCTTCCCCGTATGACTGCCCACGTCCCCTAGATAAGTGCACATATCCTTCCCCGTATGACTGCCCACGTCCCCTAGATAAGTGCACATATCCTTCCCCGTATGACTGCCCACGTCCCCTAGATAAGTGCACATATCCTTCCCCGTATGACTGCCCACGTCCCCTAGATAAGTGCACATATCCTTCCCCGTATGACTACCCACGTCCCCTAGATAAGTGCACATATCCTTCCCCGTATGACTACCCACGTCCCCTAGATAAGTGCACATATCCTTCCCCGTATGACTACCCACATCCCCTAGATAAGTGCACATATCCTTCCCCGTATGACTACCCACGTCCCCTAGATAAGTGCACATATCCTTCCCCGTATGACTACCCACGTCCCCTAGATAAGTGCACATATCCTTCCCCGTATGACTACCCACGTCCCCTAGATAAGTGCACATATCCTTCCCCGTATGACTACCCACGTCCCCTAGATAAGTGCTCATATCCTTCCCCGTATGACTACCCACGTCCCCTAGATAAGTGCACATATCCTTCCCCGTATGACTGCCCACGTCCCCTAGATAAGTGCACACATCCTTCCCCGTATGACTGCCCACGTCCCCTAGATAAGTGCACACACCCTTCCCCGTAAGACTGCCCACGTCCCCTAGATAAGTGCACACACCCTTCCCCGTATGACTGCCCACGTCCCCTAGATAAGTGCACACACCCTTCCCCGTATGACTGCCCACGTCCCCTAGATAAGTGCACACACCCTTCCCCGTATGACTGCCCACGTCCCCTAGATAAGTGCACACACCCTTCCCCGTATGACTGCCCACGTCCCCTAGATAAGTGCACACACCCTTCCCCGTATGACTGCCCACGTCCCCTAGATAAGTGCACACACCCTTCCCCGTATGACTGCCCACGTCCCCTAGATAAGTGCACATATCCTTCCCCGTATGACTGCCCACGTCCCCTAGATAAGTGCACATATCCTTCCCCGTATGACTGCCCACGTCCCCTAGATAAGTGCACATATCCTTCCCCGTATGACTGCCCACGTCCCCTAGATAAGTGCACATATCCTTCCCCGTATGACTGCCCACGTCCCCTAGATAAGTGCACATATCCTTCCCCGTATGACTGCCCACGTCCCCTAGATAAGTGCACATATCCTTCCCCGTATGACTGCCCACGTCCCCTAGATAAGTGCACATATCCTTCCCCGTATGACTGCCCACGTCCCCTAGATAAGTGCACATATCCTTCCCCTTATGACTGCCCACGTCCCCTAGATAAGTGCACATATCCTTCCCCGTATGACTGCCCACGTCCCCTAGATAAGTGCACATATCCTTCCCCGTATGACTGCCCACGTCCCCTAGATAAGTGCACACATCCTTCCCCGTATGACTAACCACGTCCCCTAGATAAGTGCACACACCCTTCCCCGTATGACTAACCACGTCCCATAGATAAGTGCACACACCCTTCCCCGTATGACTGCCCACGTCCCCTAGATAAGTGCACACACCCTTCCCCGTATGACTGCCCACGTCCCCTAGATAAGTGCACACACCCTTCCCCGTATGACTGCCCACGTCCCCTAGATAAGTGCACACACCCTTCCCCGTATGACTGCCCACGTCCCCTAGATAAGTGCACACACCCTTCCCCGTATGACTGCCCACGTCCCCTAGATAAGTTCACATATCCTTCCCCGTATGACTGCCCACGTCCCCTAGATAAGTTCACATATCCTTCCCCGTATGACTGCCCACGTCCCCTAGAAAAGTGCACATATCCTTCCCCGTATGACTGCCCACGTCCCCTAGAAAAGTGCACATATCCTTCCCCTTATGACTGCCCACGTCCCCTAGGTAAGTGCACATATCCTTCCCCTTATGACTGCCCACGTCCCCTAGATAAGTGCACATATCCTTCCCCGTATGACTGCCCACGTCCCCTAGATAAGTGCACATATCCTTCCCCGTATGACTGCCCACGTCCCCTAGATAAGTGCACATATCCTTCCCCGTATGACTGCCCACGTCCCCTAGATAAGTGCACATATCCTTCCCCGTATGACTGCCCACGTCCCCTAGATAAGTGCACATATCCTTCCCCGTATGACTGCCCACGTCCCCTAGATAAGTGCACATATCCTTCCCCGTATGACTGCCCACGTCCCCTAGATAAGTGCACATATCCTTCCCCGTATGCCTACCCACGCCCCCTAGATAAGTGCACATATCCTTCCCCGTATGCCTACCCACGTCCCCTAGATAAGTGCACATATCCTTCCCCGTATGACTACCCACGTCCCCTAGATAAGTGCACATATCCTTCCCCGTATGACTACCCACGTCCCCTAGATAAGTGTACATATCCTTCCCCGTATGACTACCCACGTCCCCTAGATAAGTGCACACATCCTTCCCCGTATGACTACCCACGTCCCCTAGATAAGTGCACATATCCTACCCCGTATGACTACCCACGTCCCCTAGATAAGTGCACATATCCTTCCCCGTATGACTACCCACGTCCCCTAGATAAGTGCACATATCCTTCCCCGTATGACTACCCACGTCCCCTAGATAAGTGCACATATCCTTCCCCGTATGACTACCCACGTCCCCTAGATAAGTGCACATATCCTTCCCCGTATGACTACCCACGTCCCCTAGATAAGTGCACATATCCTTCCCCGTATGACTACCCACGTCCCCTAGATAAGTGCACATATCCTTCCCCGTATGACTACCCACGTCCCCTAGATAAGTGCACATATCCTTCCCCGTATGGCTACCCACGTCCCCTAGATAAGTGTACATATCCTTCCCCGTATGGCTACCCACGTCCCCTAGATAAGTGCACATATCCTTCCCCGTATGGCTACCCACGTCCCCTAGATAAGTGCACACACCCTTCCCCGTATGGCTACCCACGTCCCCTAGATAAGTGCACACATCCTTCCCCGTGTGACTACCCACGTCCCCTAGATAAGTGCACACACCCTTCCCCGCATGACTAACAACGTCCCCTAGATAAGTGCACACACCCTTCCCCGCATGACTACCCACGTCCCCTAGATAAGTGCACACACCCTTCCCCGTATGACTACCCACGTCCCCTAGATAAGTGCACACACCCTTCCCCGTATGACTACCCACGTCCCCTAGATAAGTGCACACATCCTTCCCCGTATGACTGCCCACGTCCCCTAGATAAGTGCACACACCCTTCCCCGTATGACTGCCCACGTCCCCTAGATAAGTGCACACACCCTTCCCCCTATGACTGCCCACGTCCCCTAGATAAGTGCACACACCCTTCCCCGTATGACTGCCCACGTCCCCTAGATAAGTGCACACACCCTTCCCCGTATGACTGCCCACGTCCCCTAGATAAGTTCACATATCCTTCCCCGTATGACTGCCCACGTCCCCTAGATAAGTTCACATATCCTTCCCCTATGACTGCCCACGTCCCCTAGATAAGTTCACATATCCTTCCCCGTATGACTGCCCACGTCCCCTAGAAAAGTGCACATATCCTTCCCCGTATGACTGCCCACGTCCCCTAGAAAAGTGCACATATCCTTCCCCTTATGACTGCCCACGTCCCCTAGGTAAGTGCACATATCCTTCCCCGTATGACTGCCCACGTCCCCTAGATAAGTGCACATATCCTTCCCCGTATGACTGCCCACGTCCCCTAGATAAGTGCACATATCCTTCCCCGTATGACTGCCCACGTCCCCTAGATAAGTGCACATATCCTTCCCCGTATGACTGCCCACGTCCCCTAGATAAGTGCACATATCCTTCCCCGTATGACTGCCCACGTCCCCTAGATAAGTGCACATATCCTTCCCCGTATGACTGCCCACGTCCCCTAGATAAGTGCACATATCCTTCCCCGTATGCCTACCCACGTCCCCTAGATAAGTGCACATATCCTTCCCCGTATGCCTACCCACGTCCCCTAGATAAGTGCACATATCCTTCCCCGTATGCCTACCCACGTCCCCTAGATAAGTGCACATATCCTTCCCCGTATGCCTACCCACGTCCCCTAGATAAGTGCACATATCCTTCCCCGTATGACTACCCACGTCCCCTAGATAAGTGCACATATCCTTCCCCGTATGACTACCCACGTCCCCTAGATAAGTGCACATATCCTTCCCCGTATGACTACCCACGTCCCCTAGATAAGTGCACATATCCTTCCTCGTATGACTACCCACGTCCCCTAGATAAGTGCACATATCCTTCCCCGTATGACTACCCACGTCCCCTAGATAAGTGCACATATCCTTCCCCGTATGACTACCCACGTCCCCTAGATAAGTGCACATATCCTTCCCCGCATGACTACCCACGTCCCCTAGATAAGTGCACATATCCTTCCCCGTATGACTACCCACGTCCCCTAGATAAGTGCACATATCCTTCCCCGTATGACTACCCACGTCCCCTAGATAAGTGCACATATCCTTCCCCGTATGACTACCCACGTCCCCTAGATAAGTGTACATATCCTTCCCCGTATGGCTACCCACGTCCCCTAGATAAGTGCACACACCCTTCCCCGTATGGCTACCCACGTCCCCTAGATAAGTGCACACATCCTTCCCCGTATGGCTACCCACGTCCCCTAGATAAGTGCACACATCCTTCCCCGTATGACTACCCACGTCCCCTAGATAAGTGCACACACACTTCCCCGCATGACTACCCACGTCCCCTAGATAAGTGCACACACCCTTCCCCGCATGACTAACCACGTCCCCTAGATAAGTGCACACACCCTTCCCCGCATGACTGCCCACGCCCCCTAGATAAGTGCACACACCCTTCCCCGCATGACTGCCCACGTCACCTAGATAAGTGCACACACTCTTCCCCGTATGACTGCCCACGTCCCCTAGATAAGTGCACATATCCTTCCCCGTATGACTGCCCACGTCCCCTAGATAAGTGCACATATCCTTCCCTGTATGACTGCCCACGTCCCCTAGATAAGTGCTCATACCCTTCCCAGTAAGACTGCCCACGTTCCCTAGATAAGTGCACATATCCTTCCCCGTATGACTGCCCACGTCACCTAGATAAGTGCACATATCCTTACCCGTATGACTGCCCACGTCACCTAGATAAGTGCACATATCCTTCCCCGTAAGACTGCCCACGTCCCCTAGATAAGTGCACATATCCTTCCCCGTATGACTGCCCACGTCCCCTAGATAAGTGCACATATCCTTCCCCGTATGACTGCCCACGTCCCCTAGATAAGTGCACATATCCTTCCCCGTATGACTGCCCACGTCCCCTAGATAAGTGCACATATCCTTCCCCGTATGACTGCCCACGTCCCCTAGATAAGTGCACATATCCTTCCCCGTATGACTGCCCACGTCCCCTAGATAAGTGCACATATCCTTCCCCGTATGACTACTCACGTCCCCTAGATAAGTGCACATATCCTTCCCCGTATGACTACTCACGTCCCCTAGATAAGTGCACATATCATTCCCCGTATGACTACTCACGTCCCCTAGATAAGTGCACATATCCTTCCCCGTATGACTGCCCACGTCCCCTAGATAAGTGCAGATATCCTTCCCCGTATGACTACCCACGTCCCCTAGATAAGTGCAGATATCCTTCCCCGTATGACTGCCCACGTCCCCTAGATAAGTGCAGATATCCTTCCCCGTATGACTGCCCACGTCCCCTAGATAAGTGCACATATCCTTCCCCGTATGACTGCCCACGTCCCCTAGATAAGTGCACATATCCTTCCCCGTATGACTGCCCACGTCCCCTAGATAAGTGCACATATCCTTCCCCGTATGACTGCTCACGTCCCCTAGATAAGTGCACATATCCTTCCCCGTATGACTACCCACGTCCCCTAGATAAGTGCACATATCCTTCACCATATGACTACCCACGTCCCCTAGATAAGTGCACATATCCTTCCCCGTATGACTACCCACGTCCCCTAGATAAGTGCACATATCCTTCCCCGTATGACTACCCACGTCCCCTAGATAAGTGCACATATCCTTCCCCATATGACTACCCACGTCCCCTAGATAAGTGCATATATCCTTCCCCGTATGACTACCCACGTCCCCTAGATATGTGCATGTATCCTTCCCCGTATGACTACCCACGTCCCCTAGATAAGTGCACATATCCTTCCCCGTATGACTACACACGTCCCCTAGATAAGTGCACATATCCTTCCCCGTATGACTACCCACGTCCCCTAGATAAGTGCACATATCCTTCCCCGTATGACTACCCACGTCCCCTAGATAAGTGCACATATCCTTCCCCGTATGACTACCCACGTCCCCTAGATAAGTGCACATATCCTTCCCCGTATGACTACCCACGTCCCCTAGATAAGTGCACATATCCTTCCCCGTATGACTACCCACGTCCCCTAGATAAGTGCACATATCCTTCCCCGTATGACTACCCACGTCCCCTAGATAAGTGCACATATCCTTCCCCGTATGACTACCCACGTCCCCTAGATAAGTGCACATATCCTTCCCCGTATGACTACCCACGTCCCCTAGATAAGTGCACATATCCTTCCCCGTATGACTGCCCACGTCCCCTAGATAAGTGCACATATCCTTCCCCGTATGACTGCCCACGTCCCCTAGATAAGTGCACATATCCTTCCCCGTATGACTGCCCACGTCCCCTAGATAAAGTGCACATATCCTTCCCCGTATGACTGCCCACGTCCCCTAGATAAAGTGCACATATCCTTCCCCGTATGACTACCCACGTCCCCTAGATAAGTGCACATATCCTTCCCCGTATGACTACCCACGTCCCCTAGATAAGTGCACATATCCTTCCCCGTATGACTACCCACGTCTCCTAGATAAGTGCACATATCCTTCCCCGTATGACTACCCACGTCCCCTAGATAAGTGCACATATCCTTCCCCGTATGACTACCCACGTCCCCTAGATAAGTGCACATATCCTTCCCCTTATGACTACCCACGTCCCCTAGATAATTGCACATATCCTTCCCCTTATAACTACCCACGTCCCCTAGATAAGTGCACATATCCTTCCCCGTATGACTACCCACGTCCCCTAGATAAGTGCACATATCCTTCCCCGTATGACTACCCACGTCCCCTAGATAAGTGCACATATCCTTCCCCGTATGACTACCCACGTCCCCTAGATAAGTGCTCATATCCTTCCCCGTATGACTACTCACGTCCCCTAGATAAGTGCACATATCCTTCCCCGTATGACTACCCACGTCCCCTAGATATGTGCACATATCCTTTCCCGTATGACTACCCACGTCCCCTAGATAAGTGCACATATCCTTCCCCGTATGACTACCCACGTCCCCTAGATAAGTGCACATATCCTTCCCCGTATGACTACCCACGTCCCCTAGATAAGTGCACATATCCTTCCCCGTATGACTACCCACGTCCCCTAGATAAGTGCACATATCCTTCCCCGTATGACTGCCCACGTCCCCTAGATAAGCGCACATATCCTTCCCCGTATGACTGCCCACGTCCCCTAGATAAGTGCACATATCCTTCCCCGTATGACTGCCCACGTCCCCTAGATAAGTGCACATATCCTTCCCCGTATGACTGCCCTCGTCCCCTAGATAAGTGCACATATCCTTCCCCGTATGACTGCCCACGTCCCCTAGATAAGTGCACATATCCTTCCCCGTATGACTGCCCACGTCCCCTAGATAAGTGCACATATCCTTCCCCGTATGACTGCCCACGTCCCCTAGATAAGTGCACATATCCTTACATTTGTCCTCCTCTGCTTCTCTTACAATTTGTCTAGTTTAATGCTAATTTCTATAGTTCTCTTCATCTGTTCATGTGCTGCGAAGATTCCATTTGTCTTTTCTCTAAGGTTTTGTTTAGCTATCTAGTAAAACTTGCTGTCAGTATTAAATATTTGTTGTCTTCTATGTCCAGGATATTCTCAACTTTCTGCTCAAAAAGCATAAATCCCCACTGTCTATAGCCTTTTCTCTATTTCATGACTCATTGTCCAACGCTCTTGATTGTTATAAAATAGTTAAATTCCACACTTCTGCCATCCCCTCACATGCCATCATCGCCACCTCCCCCTCCCCCACCCCACCCACCACCAGCAGCACAGCACAAGATCAATGACTACAAGAGGACCCGGAGAACACCGTCAAGCGACGCGCGATCCCGAGCATAATTTCCCATTTGTTTTTGCTGGTGCTGATAAATCGGACCAGCCCTCCGTGTGCTTTCACCGAGTGGACACGACTCGGGACCCCTTTTGTTGCCTGTCTCTCCGAGGACCACTCCAGAAATCCGCCAGTGTCCCCCATCTGTTGGAAGCTTAACACTCTAATTAGTTACAGTAGGAATCTTTATATTCTCAACCGGTTTATCGTTTAGTCTCTGTAATCGGTTATTCACACGATGGTCTCGTGCATGTTATATCTAGATTATATTGAGAACTTTGGCTCATCAGGTCGCTATATCCTGAGGGCAAAGTTTTCTGTATATTAAAGTGGAATGGTCAAGCAGTTTCCGTATTTCATTAGATACTTGTGTTCAACAGCGTATGTGCCTGACAAGTGGTTGGCTTCCTGGTTTATGGCAAATGTTGGAGCTGAGTTTATGTTTCAGTGTGGCTACAGACTGTGCGCCGTCGCCGTGAATTGTGGTGCTTATTCTGCTGTTTCTTTGAGGAAATTTGGAACGGTGATTATACAGACGAATTTTGCCGTCAACTCTACAGTTTTGTTTTCTGGGGTGCTGTTTGTATGTATTTTAATACTGCATGTGGGATTGCTCATTTTCTTTAGTTTTATTTCACAATAGATATGCGTTCTTTGTTTTGCTAGATAGTAGTTTATGCACACAGGAATGAATACACACTACATAAATAGTTGATAGATGTTTAAATAACTGACAAGTGCCCGTTCTTCTTTGCGAGCGAAGTAGACAGTTTATTGCCGATTGGAGGTGCATGAATTAATAAAACCCGAGAATAGCATAACTAGAAAGGCCTTGTTCTTGAATCCACGGGACACACAAAAAGGAGGAAGAACTAAATCACGCGGAGAAATGAAGTCGAGACAGACATGAATTATTTGGCTTGGTCATGGATGGAGCTGCGTGAGAGAGCTAGGAACAGGGTGGCTGGTAATGAGTTGGCCTATTCCTCAACCGGAAAATAAAGGGTGAAAGCAGAAGAGGATCTCGACCACAGCGTAGTGATAAGCATATTCGCCAACAAGCATAGTCACTTCTCAGAGGTTAAGGTGTTGTCCCCCTGACCGCTAACATACAGTTGCATGTTCTTTGCAGGACGTAGCCATCTGTCAAAGACTGATAAATATAGGAAAGAGGTCTACTGCAAGATAGAAGACCACCGGGAAGAGTGGTCAACCTCAAGTAGATTAGAGGTAACATAGTGCCCCGATATAAGGGCAGGGTAGGTGATAGAAAGGGGGACTATTAACTAGTTCTCTCATGAGACACGGAGGCATCGACCAGATAGTTAGTACTCTGGTCACGACAGAATCACGCCTACGTGATAGCCACGGAGAAGAGTGCCACTCAATGGGAGAACGGCTGCTACAAGCGTGCTGAGTATAACCGCACGCAAAAAGCCGAAGGACGCAACAAGGTCCTTCCGCGTGCTGTGTAGCGACGCGTGTAGGAAAGTCAGACTGGGGACTGACTTCGTAGAGAGCAGATCGTTTAGTGTCGATAGGAGTTTTTTGTAGCCAATTAGAGATTAGCAATAGGGTTAGGAAACTAGAGATAGGCAATTCTGTGGCTTTGTGTGTGATTTGATAGCGACTGTTTTGCAAATGTAAAGAGCCAACGGCAATAAAATGTACCATTCATTTCCTCTCACACGACTTGCAAGTTTCTTGTGTGGTGTGGGAGAAGTAATCCTATGATGCCTGACACATTGGTTGTTGACAGGCTAGGATCTAATGTGGTGTCAGAAGTGTGGCTTGAACAAATGTTCAAGCTATTACACTTACCCACGGCTCTAGACTAAGGTTACGAATAGTGAATTACAGGTTTAATTTGTGTCAGTGACTGATGACGTGTGCAGACTAGAACGAGTTGCGAGCTAAACTGTGCCTATCGTGACAAAATAATGCTTATTTGTGCTTATTAAAATATTATTTAGTTAAATCATGTGTTCTTCAAAGGTGTAAGTATTCATATTATTAATTTCTTTCATTTATTGATGTAATTATTGATTTGTTTATGAATAACTATCAAATATGATTCATGGCGGAGCGATACACAGGCCAGCAACATTATCGATTTTTGCAAGCTAAAAATAGCGCTGCGCCTCTGACGTATTACGATTGACAAGCAGTTGTTCTACGCCATTCGCATTCAGCATTTGAGTGTTTACAAATCGCCAAGCTGCTGCCCGCCTGAATCTGAGCTTTATATTAACTATTATTTGTTTATTTAAGTTAGTAATTGAATATATTTATTTATTTAAACATTATTATCATATTTTTATTTATTTAAAAGCATTTATTGAATGTTTTTCGTACTTTTTCTATTTGTTTACCGTCAAGATGGCACTACTTTTGGCCATGCAAATTAGACTTGGTCTGCACAAAACTTCTATAGATTAAACTAGGTTAGGGACAAAAGGCATAAAACGTTAGAACGAAGACAGGACATTGACATTTAACTTTAATTAAACTATATTCTGTTTGCCCGTGGGCATGTCATTGTGATTGTACCAAATTGTCAAAAATAACGTGGCGTTTACAATTTGTTAATTGTTGCTGCTCTGTGAACCAGGGTGAACAACAGATGATTAGAAAACTCGTGTGTATGCCGAAGTGCCAAACAAGGTGACCTGTGTTACCGGATTGGTGTTCCTGATTCTCGGGAACATTAAGATGAGTATAACCTACGTATTTGGCATGCTATGTGATTGATAATGCATCTCTTTTTCAGCGTGTGATGCATTAGCATATTTTTGTACTTTGTTTTTCAGGAATTTTTTTTTTCCAGGTTATAAACTAAGAGTCCAATTTGCAGTGCTCAGATAATAAGAAACATAACATATCAAAGATAAATAATTGATTAAAGACTTCAGTGCGGGTCATTGCTAGCTAATAGGCCAACAACATGGCAACTTTATCTGATTTCATAAAAGCTGGTAAAGAGTTACAATACACAGGAAAGGAGCTAGAACAATATGCTGATCAAAAATTTAAAGAAGCAAAGGATGCGGAGAGAGATGAACGTGCACGAGAAAGACAACACCAAAAGGAGATTGCAGAACTAGCTGAAATAACAAAACAAAAACAGCTAGAAGATGACAAACAGGTTAAGCAAATAGAATTAGAATTAAAACAGAAGCAGTTAGAACAAGATAAGGAAATTAAACAGAAGGAACTAGAATTAAAACAGAAGCAATTAGATCAAGAGAGAGAACTAAAGCAAAAAGAGATAGATGAAATGGCAAGAGTTAAGGAAAAACAAATTCAAGTAGAATCAGAGACACAGTTAAAGATGAAAGGTATGGATGTAGACTCACACTTAGAGATCTCTGCTACTAAACTAAAAAGTCAACAAGAAGAAAATAAGTTCAATAAATACAAAAACATTATCAAACCATATTGTAAAGAAGATTCCATTTCAGCCTGGACAGAAAATGTCGAGTATCAGTTTAAATATCACCAAGTTCCAATAGAGATGTGGGCTATGATTTATATGAAGAACCTGAGTGGTGAGCCCCTTAAGGTGATAGAATCAATACCAACTGATCTTAGATCTAACTATCAGTACATCCATGATAGGATAATGCAACATTTTTTACTTGATGCCCCTGGGTATCAGATTCAGTTCTCAAATTTAAAACCAAAACCTAGTGAGACTTTCATTGATTACGTCTCAAATGTTCAAAGTGTACTAAATAGGTGGCTTAAAGCAGCTAACATAGGTAAAGATTTTGACAGACTTAAATATCTAATAGCCATGGATAAAGTCATATCCACTATACCATCTCCTTTTGCTAAATTCCTCCAGCAGTCGGACATTGAGACCATAGAACAATTTGAAAAGAAAGGCTCTGCATTTTTTTCCTCAAATAGAGATATTTTTAAGACTTCAAATGACTCTGAAATAGTTTCCTTTGTAAAGGACCAACCTAAAAACTATCAAAGTAATAGAAAACCATTTCATAAAGTTGATAAGAAAGATAGGAAAGTGTCAAAATGTATCTACTGTCAACTTTTGCATGACACTTATTCTATGTGTGATAAATCGCCAAACTATCCGGCGCATCTTGAAAATATTATTAAGAAGCAACAAAACAAGCGATCTGCATACAGGCGTGCAATCAAATGCTTCTTTTGTTCCAGCTACGGCTATTATTCAAATAAGTGCCTGGGCCGCCAACGTATGAAAGCCAACAATGCTATTTTGATTGATACATCTTCTGATAGTGGTAGTGAGACTGAGTGTGAAGTTGAAAATGAATTAACTATTAACCAAGCTGAAGATGTTTGTTGTGTAAACGATATGTTAAGCTTTGACAGTTGTGAACGATGTCACCAATTTCATGCAGACGGAAAATTAGAATGTGGACATACAGTACCATTCTCATCTGAGAGTGTAAATGCAGCATTAGCCTCCAGAGGCAATTTAGTGTTCCACAATGCAATGGTCAACGACAGACCATGCCAATGTTTGCTGGACAGCGGCAGCACCCTTATTGGTCTTAGGAAGGAACTGGTGAGTCCAGATGATTATACAGGTGACTCTGTCAAATGCCGAACCTTTTCGGGTAACATTGAAATTTACCCTTTGGCCAAAGCCCGTATTAACACTCCTTTCCTTTCTGGTACCTTTACTTGTGCAATACTTGACAACCCTTGTACTGACTTAATTTTGGGTTGCTTACCCCAATTGCCGGTCTCTCTGGCTGTGGGGTTACAACACTTTCTCTCTGTAATCCCGTTTATCACGCAGAGTCTCGCAGCGGAGCGAGAACTGAGGTGGTTCGACCCCCGCTCGTGACTTGCGGATACTGAGCCGGCCGCTCAGAAAGCAATGGCAAACTACTGAGCGTAATCTTGCCAAGAGATCAACAGACAGCTGAAAGATGCTGCTGTTGACAGCTAAGTCCTGTAAAAGGATACGCAAAACATTTTACCCCAATTAAAACAATGTACTAGCGATGAAATAGCTGCATGGGAAAGATTAAATGCAGCTAATGCAACAACCAGAGCAGACTCTATAAAACATCAGGACACACTACAAGATGAGAGACTACTGTTGCTATCACCAACTAGCACTGATGATACCACCAGACAAAAATTTATAGAACAGCAGAAAGCTGATCCTAGTGTGTCTCCATATTTAAAATTATTGACAGAAAGAGCCAAAGTGACCAAAAAAAAAACGCATCATGGTTCTTTAGACTAAATAATGGAATTCTAACTAGGTATTATACAACTGGTAACCATGAGATTCAGCAAACGGTGTTACCGGTACAACACTGCCTAACTGTGCTAAAGATTGCACATGAGTCACCGTTTGCTGGTCACCTTGCATACGAAAAAACCAGGGCCAGAATTCAGGCTCATTTTTATTGGCCAGGTTTTTGCAATGAAATAAAATTATTTTGTCGTTCCTGTAATGTCTGTCAACAATTAGTACGCAAGGGTAAACATCCTACAGCTGAAGTACAACCTTCTACACTGGCTTCTAGGCCATTTGAGAGTGTGGCGGTAGATATTGTTGGACCCCTGAATCAGGTGTCCAGCAAAGGAAATCGCTTCATATTAACGATGGTCGACCTATGTTCAAGGTGGGTTGAGGCAGTAGCTTTGAAATACATCACCTCCAAAGATGTTGCCAATGTATTTCTACACCTGTTCTCACGATTCGGATTTCCACGTACCATCTTATCCGATCGTGGAACTCAATTCATATCGGCTGCAACGCAAGCCCTTACGAAAATGTTAGGGATTAAACAGCATTTTACAACAGCGTACCATCCAGCCAGCAATGGTATAGTAGAAAAAATTAACGGAGATCTTAAACATATGCTGGCTAAGGTAACAGCAGAAAACCCAGCTGATTGGGATACACTGTTACCAACAGTGCTGTTCGCCTATCGGGAGATTCCCCATTCAAGCACGGGTTTCTCACCGTTTGAATTAGTATACGGGGCTAACCCACGTGGACCCCTAACCATTTACCATCAGGTAATAACTAATTCCATTGAAATTCCAACCCCAAAAACACCTTATGAAATGGTGACAGAAACACGAGACAAAATCATGAAATCGTGTATTATAGCTAAGGCAGCTTTGGAGAGGAAAGGTCAAATCTACCGCCAATACGCAAACAGAGGTGCGAGAACAATTGATCTTGAACCAGATCAAGACATATTTTTATTACTTCCAGACAAACGAAATTTATTATTGACCTCATGGCAAGGGCCATTCAAGGTGGTACGTAAAATTTCAGATGTTGACTATGAAATATCGATAAACGGACACTTAAAGATATTCCATGTCAACATGTTGAAACCTTACTTTTCACGACAAGAGACAGAAGTAGAGACAGACGAACATAGTGCACCCACACCTAGTGATCAGACGACAGACGTACACATCGCAACTACACTAGTTAGCGAGACTGGCAAATCCGACGATATCCATACATCTAGTGAGAATACAGAATACGCACTTAGCACCACCACCGTACTGAATCAGGTAGACGACGACGGAATGGAACTACCTGTTCCTATTGTAGACAAGACTGCGACATTGGATAGCATACGAATAGAACAGGAACTAACAGACGGTCAACGACGACAATTAATAGAATTAGTGACAGAGTATAAAGACATATTTTCTGACATTCCAGGTAGGACGGACAGAATCGAGCACTCCATTCTTCTTTCGGACTCTAAGCCTATAAAATGCAGGCCGTACTCTATCCCACTCAGCTATAGAGAAAATCTAAATAAGGAAATTCTTAATTTAGAAGCTAGTGGGATCATTCAGAAATCCACATCTGAGTACTCCTTTCCAATCGTCCTTGTTAAGAAAAAATACCCCACCATTCGTCTTTGTGTGGACTATCGAAAGCTAAATAATGTCACTAAGATCGACGCAGAACCAATTCCTTCCTGCGAAGATCTTATTCTGGACATGTCCACTTCCAAAATCTTCTCTAAATTAGACCTTACTAAGGGATATTGGCAGGTCCCTATGAAGACTGAATCTATCCATCTTACTGCTTTCTCAACACATTTAGGACTTTACGAGTGGCGTTTTCTTCCTTTCGGACTCCGAAACGCTCCTGCCACTTTCGTACGCTTAACTAGAGATCTACTGCATGGAGTGACGAATACAGTGACGTATATAGATGATATATGTGTCCATACTGATGACTGGACAACACACCTACTGAAACTAAGACATGTCTTTGATAGGTTGCGACTCTTCGGTCTCACTGTCAAACCGAGCAAAGTCGAATTGGGCCTAAAAGAAATTGATTTTTTGGGTCATGTCATTTCACAAGGTCAACTAAAGACTGACAATAGAATCATTACCAAAATTATGAACCTGACCATGCCTACCACAAAGAAGCAGGTCAGAAGCCTTTTGGGATTAGTAAATTACTATAGCAAATTCATACCAAACTTAGCTGAAATTACAAGTGTATTTTCAAATGTTTTAAAAGCATCTGTAAAACTAGATGTCAAAGATGCATTATTAATTTCTGCATTGTCAAAATTGAAAATCCTGTTTAGTAATGTACCAATCCTCCGCTTGCCTAATCCTAGGCTCGTTTATTATCTTAGGACAGATGCCAGCAGAATCTCCATCGCTGCAGTGCTAGGCCAATTTTATCAGGGCATCTTCCATCCGATTTGCTACGTGAGCCGTAAGATCACGCCTGCTGAGTCCAGATATTCCATATCAGAGTTGGAAGCCCTAAGCGTCATCTATGCGGTGAGGAAGCTTCATCGATTTTTAGCGGGTGTTCACTTCGTTGTCCAGACTGACAACTCCCCAATCACGGTCATACAAAGTGGTGTGCATCGGAATGACCGTATATACAGGTGGTCGCTAATACTACAAAACTATACGTTTAGTATAGAGCATATTAAGGGTAAGGACAACATTCTGGCTGATACCCTTAGTCGACCATCTGAGGTAGAAATACCGCAGATTCCACATAAGAGTGTAGAGTAATAGATTATTAGTACATTAGAATATTCTATGTGAAATGTTTATACTAATACATAGATATTACGTGCTGAACTATGTACTAAGAACAGCGAACTACCATGTGTCCGTAGACATCAAAAGAAGAACTGTGCTCCGAGAACAAATATATCACCGTATGAACTGGGACAGCTCGTTACTAACTAAGCTCCATATGTGTTCCGGGGAATCATTTGTGTTAAGCAGAGAAAAACAGTGTCAGAACATTAAATAAATCCAGACACGAAAATACTGGTCTACGACACAATCGAACTCTACAGGTGCAATACCCATAAGACACAAGTATGACTGTGTAATGTGTTTAATATACCCAGGACAAGTGTGAATATATAGTATGCCAATGAAAGCAATTTCTGAACATTAGGGCAACGACTAACCTGAGGTATTTAAATGCTATGTATATATAAACTTATTGTGATATGTATTATAAAATTTTTAATATAGTGATAAATTATAGGTAGATTAGGTCACTTTAATTTACATTTAGAGTTAGACAATATAATAGTTTTCATTTTTTTTAAAAAGTAGTTTAGATAGAATTAATTAGATAGATGAGTAATTTACCCACTTACTTACCTTAAAAATAGAATAGGATAGTAATTTAAACGTAATAACAGCTAATTATAAACTAGAATAAAAAGTTTAGATATTATTAGTACCATTTAGGTTTATTACATTTCACTTTGTTTCATTTCATTTGAGTTCATCCCATCTTAATGAACCAGTCCATTTAACAAACGTGATCATGTAGTATTAGGATTAATATACATCATTATCATAGGATAAAAAGATTATACAACTAAACATACATCATTTACACCATATAGAGTAAAAATATCAATCATATATTTTTCCATTTAAAAACATTAGTTATAATCTTATATATAAAAAAGACTTGTGCGTATGTATCTCTGTATGTATTTATGTATCTCTGTCCGTATGTCCTTTATGCGCTCGCGAACGGCCCATCCGATTGAGATGAAATTTTCTACACGCCTTCCTTTCATTCCAGAGATGCCAACTGTCGTAGTTTTTTTTTCTTCTTCCTCCTCCTCCCTCCTCCCTCCTCCCCCTCCCAAAATACGTACGTCCAGGAAATGGTCTTCTACATAGACACTTCTCTCTGAGGTCCGCGATAACATATTAACCTGGTGGGATGGCAATCAATCATCCTACTACCTCCTCCCTCCTCCTCCCTTCTCCCTCTTCCTCCTCCCTCCGCCTCCTCCCTCCTCCCACTCTCTACTCCTCCTTCCTCCTCCCTCCTCCTTCTCCCTCTTCCTTCTCCCTCTTCCTCCTCCCTCTTCCTCCCTCTTCCTGCTCCCTCCGCCTCCTCCCTCCGCCTACTCTCTCCTCCTCCTCCCTCCTCCTCCCTCTCCCTCCTCCTACTCCCTTCTCCTCCTCCTCCTCCTCCTCCTCTCTCCTCCTCCCTCCTTCTCCCTCTTCCTCCTCCCTCCTCCTCCCTCTCCTCCTCCACCCTACTCCTCCCTCATCTTCCTAATCCCTCCTCCTCCCTCCTATTCCTCCTGTCTCCTCCTCCCTCCTTCTCCCTCCTCCTTCTACCTCTTCCTCCCTCCTCCTTCTCCCTCCACCTCCTCCCTCCTCCTCTCTCCTCCTCCTCCCTCCTCCTCCCTCTCCCTCCTCCCTTCTCATCCTCCCCCACCTACGTTCTCCTCCTCCCTCCTCCCTCCTCCTCCTTCTCCCTCCTCCTCCCCCTCCCTCCTCCCCCTCCTCCTCCTCCTTCACCCTCCTCCCTCCTCCTCCTCCTTCACCATCCTCCCTCCTCCTCCTCCCTCCTCCTCATCCTCCCTCCTCCCTCCTCCTCCCTCCTCATCCCTCTTCCTCCTCCTCCTCCCTCCTCCTTCTCCCCTTTCCCCCCTCTTTCTCTTAATCCCTCCTCCTCCCTTCTCATCCCTCCTATTCATCCCTACTCCTCCTCCTCCCTCATCCTCCTCTCTCCGCCTATCTCTTCCTCCCTCCTCCTCCCTCCTCTCTCTTCCTCCTCCCTCCTCTCTCTTCCTCCTCCCTCCTCCTCCCTCTTCCTCCTCCTCCTCCCTCCTCCTTCCTCCTGCTCCCTCCTCCTCCTCCCTTCTCCTCCCTTCTTCTCCCCCCCCTCCTACCCCTCCCTCCTCCCCCTCATCCGTCTTCCTCCCTCCTCCTTCTTCCTCCCTCCTCCTCCCCCTCCTCCCCCTCCTCCTCCCTCTCTTCCTCATCCCTCCTCCTCCATTCTTCTCCTCCCTCCTCCTCCTCTCTCTACCTCCTCCCTCCTCCTCCCTTCGCATTCCTCCTCCTCCCTCTTCCTCCTCATCCCTCCTCCTCCTCTATCCTCCTCCCTCCTCCTCCTCCTCCCTCTACCTCCTCCCTCCTCCTCCCTTCACATTCCTCCTCCTCCCTCTTCCTCCTCCTCCCTCTCATCCTCTTCCCTCCTTCTCCTCCCTCCTCCTTCTCCCTCTTCCTCCCTCCGCCTCCTCCCTCCTCCCACTCTCTACTCCTCCCTCCTCCTTCTCCTCCCTCCTCCTCCTCCCTCTTCCTCCCTCTTCCTGCTCCCTCCGCCTCCTCCCTCCGCCTACTCTCTCCTCCTCCTCCCTCCTCCTCCCTCTCCCTCTTCCTCCTCCCTCTCCTCCTCCTCCTCCTGCGATCTCCTCCTCCCTCCTTCTCCCTCTTCCTCCTCCCTCCTCCTCCCCCTCCTCCTCCACCCTACTCCTCCCTCCTCTTCCTAATCCCTCCTCCTCCCTCCTATTCCTCCTGTCTCCTCCTCCCTCCTCCTCCCTCCTCTTCCCTCCTCCACCTCCCTCTTCCTCCTCCCTCCTCCATTTACCCAAGACAGACAGACATACCGATAGTCGGGAACGGGATCTTATGACTACTTATATGATTTAAATGAGATGCTCTCCACCATGGGCTGGGCCGGGTCAGACAGACAGACAGACAGACAGACAGATAGATAGACAGACAGACAGACAGTCGGGAACGGGAGCTTATATGACTACTTATATGAATTAAATGAGATGCTCCCCACCAGAGTCTGGGCGAAGCCGGGCCGTGTCAGCTAGTTTTGTTATATTTCACATTACCCATTTCATAAAGGTACATAACTCATCTCACATCAATTTCATTTTAAATAGTTAGATTACGTCCCTTAAATTAGATAAACATTAGGATTAATGTGGCAAATTAAATTAAAATAGGTAACACATTAGATACATATTTATAGAACTAGTATGTCAGTATTTAGAGTATTATTTCAGTAGAATATAGTGGTTACTAATACCAGGGTACAAACCATCAACCCTTTTTCTTACATATAAATATGTGTAAATACATGACTTGTGCAGCAATTTACGCACAGTCATTTAGCTCAACTTTGTCAAACTGAGCCAAACTTGTACAGTGTCACTCCAAGGTTTTTAAATAATTGTGAGGGTAAAAGATGTGTGACAGAAGTGAGAGTAAGAGATGTGTGATAGAAGTGTGAAGGTGAGAGCGAATGTAAATGATACAGGAGAGGGTGAGATCGGCGGAGTTTTGCTGCCGCTCAACGCGACTTTCTGTTTTTTGTCTGTGTCAAGTGTTTGTTTTCGATGTTGAAAATGTGTTGTCTTGAATGTGTTGTGTGTAGTTTAGTGTAGATTTTAGATAAAGTATTCTAAGTGTCATAGGACGGAAACGTGGTCACGAATTAGTGTTATACACTTGTTTGTTGCCACATTTAACCGAATTATGGCACTTGAAAACTAACTTACATACACATGATAGTTAGATACACATGTTAGAAGTTAGATTATACTATTAGTTAGATGCAAACACGCAAACAACCAGAAAAACAAACATATAAATTGCATACATGTTGTGTAGATCAAAGGGAGATAACTCCGGGTCAGGGGACATAATAGACAACGAAACACTAACTTAACAGTGAAAGATAACTTTACACGCGGAAGCGAGATAGGTAAAGCCTGTCGCACACAGCTTGTGTAATGGTTGTTTAATATTATATGGGGGACATGAAGCAATTCATGTGTTGACCCTAAGAAAGTCAACTTTGTATGGGTAGTGAGTTAATTTACTATTTGAGGGCAGGTCTAATAAGACAACGGTCCGGTTCAGACATACCTATAAATAATATAATATTGCGATTGAGAAGAGGGCTCACGCCAACCAGACAAGTTTGTGGCGATTGCCAGTAGCCAAGTAAAGTGATACTACATCGTGACAATAGTCAGTAGAAGTCTATTAGGTTACCCAAAGCCAGGTTATCAGCAGTCTTTGACAAAAATTAGATACACTAATTTTTTACAAACCTCTTCCGTCACAACCAATGAGTCAAAGTTGATGACGCAACACAGGAGGGGAGGGTGTGTGTCAAAGACTGATACATATAGGAAAGAGGTCTACTGCAAGATAGAAGACCACCGGGAAGAGTGGTCAACCTCAAGTAGATTAGAGGTAACATAGTGCCCCGATATAAGGGCAGGGTAGGTGATAGAAAGGGGGACTATTAACTAGTTCTCTCATGAGACACGGAGGCATCGACCAGATAGTTAGTACTCTGGTCACGACAGAATCACGCCTACGTGATAGCCACGGAGAAGAGTGCCACTCAATGGGAGAACGGCTGCTACAAGCGTGCTGAGTATAACCACACGCAAAAAGCCGAAGGACGCAACAAGGTCCTTCCGCGTGCTGTGTAGCGACGCGTGTAGGAAAGTCAGACTTGGGACTGACTTCGTAGAGAGCAGATCGTTTAGTGTCGATAGGAGTTTTTTGTAGCCAATTAGATAGAGATTAGCAATAGGGTTAGGAAACTAGAGATAGGCAATTCTGTGGCTTTGTGTGTGATTTGATAGCGACTGTTTTGCAAATGTAAAGAGCCAACGGCAATAAAATGTACCATTCATTTCCTCTCACACGACTTGCAAGTTTCTTGTGTGGTGTGGGAGAAGTAATCCTATGATGCCTGACACATTGGTTGTTGACACCATCAATCCAAGATTAATTTGTTTAGATAATTTTACGTTGAGTAGTTTGTCATTGATTTCTGAATGAGAAGCCAATGCTACCGTCTCATTGACCGGTGTATGGAACGAGATGACAACCCCACCGTCAGCACGTAGGTGGGTGAACGATAAACACCTCGGCCACACTTTAATAAGACAGTTCATAAATAAACACACACTATTGTTTGCCGCTCATAGAGGTGGTGACAGGAAGTAGAGCCTACAGCAGTGGTTCTCAACCTTTTTTGGACCATGCCCACCCCTTTACCATATGTTCAGAACGTCCATTTTTAACGCTGATGGATTGCTTTCAAAGTAGTTCGCGAAATATGACTGTAACTTTGAGGATTGAGACATTTTTGGATTGTGGATTGTTTTAAGACATCACAGAGAAGCTTGTGGTGTGCCAGACCTGGAGAACTAACTAGGAGCAGTCAGATGTCACTTATCTTGCTCGCATCAGGTTACGGTAACCATGTTGTTTGTGTGCTCTCTACAGGTAAGAAAATCTTCTCTATAGTGTGAGTGTCGTCCCGCCCACCAGCTCCCTGACCCAGACCAAGATGGGGGGCTTGCACTTGTGTACGCTCATGGCACTTGTGTCCATCGTCGTCATCGCCCATGGCTCATCGCACACAGCCAGTAAGTACCTCACTTGTTTCATTGTATTACTTATTATATGTTTATGCAATGAGTGGTCCGGAAACAGCTAGATATCGCCCAGCTCCCCGAGGGAAGAAGTACATAATGTTGGTATTTAATATTAAAACATTGGTTGTTAACTTAAAGACGTAACTTGAAGACAATGGGGCAAAAGTTTAAGCTGGGGTAATGTAGACCCATCCACGAATTTGTTAAAAAGCACACGCGCAGCAGAAGAAAACAGAGATACGTATTTGAAAAACTTGTTCCCGAAGAGAACACTTCAGAATGAAAACAATGTTAGATAATTAAAGTACTTGAAGTATGTTAAGATACACAAATCCTTGCTAAAGGATATTCCCGAGAGAGCGTTGGGCAAATGTGCCAGAGGAAGACAGTGCAACATGCGGGCAGACTGCATCAAGATATGGAATTAAAACAGTCTTTATGAGTGCTGCATGTAGCGCAGGACAAGCCGTGTTTGAGAAGTAGTACAGATGATATGCATAAGAAACGCAGCTGAAGAATAAATACAAGACGAGATAGACAGACAAATGAGACACCAAGGACAAGTGAATGGATAACACCGATTACTGACTTAATAGAACACCAAAGAATTAAATAGTTTGGATATTTAGCTAGAATGGAACAAGATCAATCTGCGGCTAAAGCGTTCTACTGGAGAAGATCGGGATACAAGGTGAGAGGACGACACACGAAGAGTTGACTCGGTGGAGTAAAGGAGCCATTGAAGAAATCAAATTTGACGTTAGTACAAGCAACAAGACAAGCGAAACACAGACAATTACATCTGCCTGCTCTCTGTGACGCTTCACTACAAACGCCGTAGGACAAGAGAAGAAAGCAATTTTAGTAGTATCACTTCTAATTGCCCTCATTTACTGGAGAGAAACACTTGTTTGTTTTGTGTTTTCTCTGGGGATATTTGAGACCTCCATATTGAACATTAGCTAGTGTAACATGGCGCATGATTATCTCGGTGACTTGGTGATAGCAGACTGGCTTGTTGCCCCGGGTGTTACTGCAGAAATGATTCACTAGCGTTGCTGCAACAAAATTAGGCAGGATGCATGTATCTCAACAGCAGATTTGTGAAAACTTTGTCTCAGCAGCAGATTTAGGAAAACTTTGTCTCAGCAGCAGATTTGGGAAAACAATGTCTCAAGAGGATTTGGTGGACACGGCTTTAAGAAGGCGAAATGAGCAAAACGATTTTCAGAAAACGACTTTCAGAAAACTAAATTAGAACAACGATTTTCAGAAGACGAAATGAGGAAAACGACTTTCAGAAAGCGAAATGAAGGAAACGACCTTCAGAAAACGAAATGAGAAAAACGACTTTCAGAAGACAAATTGAGGAAAACGGTTTTCAGAAGACGAAATGAAAAATTCAGAAGTCGAAATGAGGAAAACGGCTTTCAGAAGACGAAATTAGGAAAACGGCTTTCAGAAGACGAAATGAAAAAAAAAAAAAAAAAACGACTTTCAGAAAAGGATATAAGGATAACGATTTAAGAAAACGTAATAAGCAAAATGACTTTCAGAAAACGAAATGAGAAAAACGATTTCAGAAGATGAAATGAGGAAAACGACTTTCAGAAAACGAAATTAGAACAACGATTTTCAGAAGACGAAATGAGGAAAACAACTTTCAGAAAGCAAAATGAAGGAAACGACTTTCAGACAACGAAATGAGAAAAACGACTTTCAGAAGACAAATTGAGGAAAACGGTTTTATTTAGAAGACGAAATGAACACAAAAAAAAAAAAAAAAAACTTCACAAGGCGAAATGAGGAAAACGGCTTTCAGAAGACGAAATTAGGAAAACGGCTGTCAGAAGACGAAATTGAAAAAAAAAAAAAAAAAGAAACAACTTTCAGATAACGATATGAGGAAAACGATTTAAGAAAACATAATAAGCGAAACGACTTTCAGAAAACGAAATGAGAAAAACGGCTGTCAGAAGATGAAACGGAGAAAACGAGATACAGTAAACGACTTTCAGAAGACGAAAAGGGAAACGTGGCTTTCAGAAGTCGAAATGGGGAAAGCAGCGTTTAGAAAAAAGGAATACAAATGTCAAGGACCTTCTTCACACCAGGAAGTGTACAGTATATGATGTTCGCCCCATATTTCATACATCATCGGCACTGCGCGAGTGATGTAGTCTTTATCAAGTCGGGCGCTTTTACTTCTCAGGAAATTGTTGAGTACCCTGTTTAGGCTGGGTCGATTTGGAATTCCAGATCAATAAACAATCAACACCTCGAAGAAGATTCAAACACATGACCGCCGAGTCGGTTAGTGCGTTACCGCGGCAACATTTTAGAAGAATAACTGGTGGAAATAAGGAAAGAACGCCAGTAGCAAATGGTGGAATCACGTTGTCTTTAGAGGACGTTGTGGAAAAGACTCCCGTATGACAATCTGATTTAAAAAGACGCTTCATGAAGACACATGGCTTTCCGGGGAGTAACAAGTTGCGGCTGCTTGTGGGGTTCACAGAACGAACACTGAGAACCACTGCGGTAATGGCGCCAAGAAGACACGATGTCTACATCATGTTGATATGCACCGGCAACACACCGTGTGAGCCACTCGTGATTGGCAGTCTCAATTTGACAGGTCTCACCTCTACAAACATGTCTGGAATGTGTTGTTACATTGTGGGTTCAAGCTGACGGTCACGAATGACATCGTTTGTAGTGCCGCATGTTTTTTTTTGGAATATCAGAGACACCAGTGACTTCATTCTGGTTTGTATGTGATTGAAGACATGAAGACACATATTTCCCTCATATACTTATCGTGCTTGAGTTGGTGGAAGCATACAATTCCCATGTCCGCACAATGAAATGTATTGAATAGCATATTCACACCAACCCTAAGTTACCAATGTCAAACTTGGACATTATCCAAATCACAGTTACGCAAAATCATAACCTGCGAGATGGGATGGTTGAGAAGACCTGCCAACTTAGCTATCAGAGACCGAGTAAGAAATGATGTTATCAGACTGACAGTGGGCTGAACACCTTGTGCCACATATATTGAAAGGCAGAATATCAAGTTTAATGTTTAAGTCCCCGCTAATCACTGGTATCATGAAGGCTAATAGACTACAATGGCTTACAATGCATATAGAAAGAATGGAAGATAATAGGGAAACAAAACTCGCTTACACTCAGGAAATAAATGACCGTAGACCCCGAGGTAGACCAAGAAGGCGGTGGAGAGATAGTGCATATACAGACCTACAAGCACTTGGAATCAACGACTGGCAAGAGAAGGTCCACCAGAGAGACGAATGGAGACGGATTGTATCTGCAGCAAAGAACCTCAATGGCTCGGAACGCTGAAGAAGAGGAAGAAGAAGAATATCAAGTGGTTCGGCCATCAGTTACCAACATTGATGAGTCTACCAAAGAAGATCTGATACGAGAGCAAGAGGACACCCGAGAAGAAAATGTATTGATGACATCAACGACAGAAATGAGATTCCTGAGAAGAATGCTCAACGTATCAAGAAGAGATATGATCAGAAATGAAGAAATCAGGACTAAAGTGGGGGTTACAGCAGTACTTGATTTTATTAGAAAGCAGCAAGTCAAATGGTTTGGCCATGCAAGTAGGTTACCATTCAACAGCATACCACAACAAGCATTGATGTACAGACCAGATGGAAACAGAGGAAGAGGCCGACCACGTAAACGTTGTACGGAGGGAATAGCAGAGTCCATGGGAATATCGATACATGAAGCCCATAATCGGGCACTCTCACGATGTTTATACTCCACCTCAACACCGCAAGGTACAAGAGGAACATGATGAGATGAGATGAGATGAGAACAACTTGTACGTTCACACGGAATGACACTATCCAGTGCCACCTATTGGGCGCTTGATCGCCAACTATTCCTCTCCACGACGCTTGTTGGCAAACGTGGAAGATGATAATGATGTAAAGCGAACGTCTCTGCATTGAGGAATTCGGGGACAGTATAACGATGTCTGACCATCTTGACCATGACTAAAGTTTCATAACACGAAGAAATTACTACTCCATTGTAAACGCAGAAATTACTGCTACTCGAGGCAACAATGACTTTGTTTAGTATACCGGCAATCGGTGAAAACACAATGGGAACGGAATGGTGAAAACAGAATTGGTCGCTTATTGCGTGATTCAAACTACCGGAATTGGTAACCATGAACAAGAAACGAATGAAACCCTTTTAACTTGCAGGAAGTGGACGAGAATCCACTTAACGTGTGTGAAATGATCAAAATTGAAGATATTTTTAAACCCGTCCCTCCACCCCGCTCAATTAGGACAAGCTGTTTCCAGCACCAGCGATTATGTAAATGAAAGCTCAATTAAGACAGTATGCAGTATTTTTTAACTGTCACTGAAGCGACACAAGCCTTGATTTGCCAGGTTCCACGCTATTCTTTGGTGAAGGCATCTACATAACTGTCTGCTTTACTTTCTTGTCTGTGTCTTCTTCCAAGGCGTTTTATTGGTCTGTGTCTTCTAGGAAGGCGGTTTAGGTGTCTGCGTCGTCCTGCAAGGCGTTTTACTGGTCTGAGTCTTCTTGCATGGCGTTTATTTGTCTTCTTTCAAGGCGTTTTACTGGTCCTTGCCTTCTTACAAGGCGTTTTACTTGTTTGTGGCTTATTGGAAGGCGTTTTACTGATCTGTCTTCTTTGCAAGGCATTTTACTTGTCTGTGGCTTATTGAAAGGCGTTTTACTGGTCTGTTTCTTCTTGCAAGACGTTTTACTAGTCTATGTCTTCTTGCAAGGCTTTTTAACTGGTTTACATTTCGAAAGGCTTACGATGCTTGAAAAAGGAGAGTCTGGCATATGAGAATACGACCTCCAGCATGAAGAATGGAGTTGGAAGCAGTAACAGAGACAATCCGTTGGTTTGAGGAGACCACTGCAACACACATTGCATTCATTACGGTCTCAAGGAGTATACCTAGTAATGTGGAGAAAATAACGTTTCGTGTGGAATGGGTATCCTCGCTTCAGAGGTCACAGATTGCGAGAATTATGTGGATTCTTTGCCCTGGCCACGTGGAAATGCGGGGGAATAAATAGACTGATAGGCTGGCAAGGAATGCACCTCTTTGTGGTAGATTACCTTTGGACAAGGTCGAGGTGGTCGAGCGCATGTGGGACCAGGTGGAGAAGGCGGGGCAACAGATTAAGAACCTGTATGTGGAAAGAATGATATTGCGGGGGATCGGCAGGGGTTCTGGAAGAATATCAAAACTGATATGGAAGACAAGGAGAACTTTCAATCAGATAGCGGTGGGAACGATTAGTAGCATGACTCTTCGCTGGCTGTTGAACGAGGGGGCGGAGCGCGTACGGGAATGTCCTGAGTGCAATGATGTCAGTTCTTAGGTCAACCCAACTCAACTCAAAAGACTTACGGGAGAAAAGTTCTGTACAGCACAAGCCACTATGGGAGCAGAATTCTGTACACGGCAAGCCACTGGATGGTCATGATCTACCACCACTCACCGATACGTTCGCCTCAGCTAACTCCTCTATTGCTCTTGAGATTTGTTGCCAGTTTAACTGAGTTTGAATGTTGATTCGGCACCAGTGACGATTGCCTCTTCCCAGTACTGTTTACCTTGAAATCCCGTAGCGTGTTTTATGTGCTGCTGCCTCATTTTCCTAGATCGCTACTCCAAATTTCCCTCTCGTCTACCAGCCTGTATAGATCTGATTATATATGTTGCCAGTATATTTCTCAAATGCCATGTCAATGTATTGTTTGCTACTTCGATCCTAGTTCTTGTGATTTAAAGTGAATGGTCATAGTCTAAGTGTTGTGGACAAATTCACCTATCTTGGCAGCACTGTGTCACAAGCTGCCACAATTTTGATGACGAAGTGAATGCAAAGATCTCCTTTGGCAGATTGTACAAGAATGTATGGGACAGAAATGGAATAAGCCTGCAAACAAAGCTGAAAGTCTACAAAGCAGTTGTATTATCCACACTGCTATATGCTTGTGAAACCTGGACTGTTTATCAGCTACACCAGCTAGGAAATTAAACCACTTCCACACAGTCTGCCTAAGGAAGCTACTGAAGATTAAATGGTAAGGCAAGATCCCAGACACTGAAGTCCATGCCCAGTATCCACACTCTACTAATGAAGAATCAGATTCGCTGGGCTCCCTAAACAATTTTTTTACGGCGAGTTGCGTTGTGGTAAACGCTCCCAAGGTGGTCAGAGGAAACTCTTTAAAGACACTCTGAAAATCTCACTGAATGCTTTTGTAATTCATTATGAGACCTTGGAGGCTGCAGTCAGAGACCGAACTTCGTGGCGTGCATCAATACGCAAGGGTGCAGTCACGTGTGAGGCAACCAGGACTACAAGAGCTGTGAAGAAAAGGCTGGACAGAAAAACCACTGCAGGAAATCCTCCTCCAGAAACGACAAGCATTCTTTGTCCACAATGTTAAAGAACATTTCGAGCCAAAATAGACCTTACCAGCCATCTTAGAACTCACGGCTCCATACTTTCAACCCCACTGGATGAAATGAATGGTCATCATCATTCGTGATGGACAAACAACAACAGTTCTTGTGATGCTAGCTAGTGTATCAGTGTCATCGCGTTTCTTGCGGAACTTCTGTCTCAGATCGCTTTCTAAGATCTCACATTGACTAAGTGCTTTAGCATGTCCCGTCTATTTCAATTTGTTTCCTATTGTTTTAAAAACAACGTGTCATTGAATTGTTTCAGCATTCTTATGATTATCTTCTATGTTTTATGTTTTGCGTTTGGTTGAAGTCGGTGAACAATGTTCTGGTTTTGATTCTGTTAGTTTCTAGGTTGACTTGTTTGTGAAAACAATGTTCATAAAACGCTGGCTTTCTCGTTTATTGCCAACCTCTCAGGAATGATTGTACATTTGTTGTAATCAGATTCACTCCAAATCTCGTTGCCGCTAGCGAGCATCACCATGAAACTGTAGGAAGGTGTTATCATCATCTGAAACCTCGATTCGTTGTGATTTGAGGTTTCAATAACGTGTAGAGTGGTATAATGATGTTGTATCCATCTTCAGATACATGCAGTCCGAGTTTAGTCATGAGTATTGAGTCACAAGCAGTGTTCAAGGTGTCCAAGTAATACTTTCTGTTTGTATGCTAGATGCTCTTGATTTTATCTCTTGGAGACAATATTGGGCAGTGTTTAAGATCCAGTTTCTTTGACTTAATCAACATTTACAAACAGCAATGACATGGAAGCAATAGAAAGGAGTTGCGTATTTCTGTAGTAGAATTACCATCTATTTCCTTCTTTTACCTGTTGACTTCTTTATAGTTGGGCCTTCTAACGTAGTATTCAACTTCTCTTCAAGAGACAAACAAGCCAGCCTTCGAGCAGCACACACACAACCAGAGCTGACATCAGCTTTGGCTAATTTTCCAACATTTGATTGCAGGGTGCAGACATGTAGCGCTGAAATACTGCTCGCTTCAGCCGCAGCCTCGTGCTGTCCTAATTTAACTTTCATGACACCTTCCTCTCCCCGACCCCTTCCTCCTTATTACCACACTTAAAAGCATCACACCAACTCTTGCCTTGATTGCGTCGACGACAGGGATTGGATCTCTTCGACTTCACTTGTAGAAATCGATACTGGCTTGTTAAACTGATGGTAGCTTGTGCCCTTCAGAAACCACTAGTTTACCAGGTCGCAGACGAAATAGGTTCCATTATAACTTTCCGAGGTAACTAAAGCTGCCAGTTGAATCTTTGAAAACTAGAATCCATCTATTACAATCATTTAGAGGTGATTTACTTGGCTTGCTGATGTAAAAACTCAATATGGAGCCTGTCAGCAACCGCTGTCACGGGCATTCTAGGATACTTCTCTCGCACCACACAAAAGACTTGCTAGTCGTACGAGAGGAATTGGTTCCACATTTTATTGCCAATGGCTCTTTGTATCACATCAATGTACAACAAACAGTCGCTAACAAATCAGACAAGAATAAATGCACAGAATATCCTATCACTAGTCATTTCCTAACCCTATCGCTAATCTATCTATTCGGCTAACGAAACAAGCATCGCTAAGCGATGTTATCACTATGAAGTCTGTGTCCCGTCTGATTCTACTCCGCGTGCTGTTTACACAGTACGCGGAATGACTCAGGGCGCACTACGGCTTTTTGCGTGCGGCCTCATTTAGCACGCTCGAGTAGTGGCCTCTCTTGAGTTACACTCTAGTTTCACGTTGCCGTGATCATTCCGTGACCAGAGTGCTAACTCTCTGGTTGACACCTCCGTGTCTCATGGGAGAACTATCTA
>OY992893.1:10305951-10309169 GCA_963921405.1 Cepaea hortensis | reverse complement strand
AGGAGGGGAGAGGAGGAGGAGGAGAAGGGAGGAGGAGGGAGGAGGTAGTAGGATGATTGATTGCCATCCCACCAGGTTAATATGTTATCGCGGACCTCAGAGAGAAGTGTCTATGTAGAAGACCATTTCCCGGACGTACGTATTTTGGGAGGGGGAGGAGGGAGGAGGGAGGAGGAGGAAGAAGAAAAAAAACTACGACAGTTGGCATATCTGGATTGAAAGGAAGGCGTGTAGAAAATTTCATCTCAATCGGATGGGCCGTTCGCGAGCGTATAAAGGACATACATACATACAGAGATACATACAGACAGAGATACGCACATCCTAATTTATATATAAGATAAAATATCGGGTACACAGTATTAATCTTGTGCCTGTTTCTGCAGCAGGGGTGTGGCAATTCAGCATCATTCAGTGCCGTCTCAGCAGTGAAGGTTTGTTCTAAGAAATCTTCAACGGTGCCTTTCTTGAGCATAAATTGTACATTCTGCTGGACTGCATCATGGTTGTATCTTGGTGTTATTTTTCCAGTTATATCTGCTTTGCCGCCTAGCTCTTTTGTCCTTAACTTGTCCCATTCAACAGTATTGTGTCGTTTGCTGTGATTAAATTACGTTTCCTTTCTAACTGGTATTTCCATGAGCAGGGCTATTATAGTTGACGAACACAGGGACAGAAGTGTACAAATATATGCCTGGGCTAGACATCAGCGACAACGTACAAGGCAATGGCGATAAGTCTGTACCCCGATTATGAAGGACATGCCATAGATAACTGAAATGGTTTATGGTGGTTATTTATTTATATTTGCTCCAATAAAGCCACCTCTTGAATTGACACACTAATTCAATCTCTGTTTGACATTAAAAGGCCTCCAAAATTGAACACACTTGGAACATATTTTTCGAACTAAACTTGTTAAACATATTCTTAAACAAGCGAATCGGTACAACTATCTCGGAACAGTCATAACATCTGATGGGAGATGCCCTGTAGAGATGAGAACAAGAATTGCCTTGGCGAAGGTAGCCTTTTGCAGGATGAAAAACATACTGACCAATGAAAAGATGTCAATTGAAACGAGAAAAAGAGTGTTGAAGTGCTACATAGAGCCTGTACTTTTATATGGATGTGAGGCGTGGACAATGAGCAGACAAGCTGAAAAACATCTGATGGCTGTGGAAATGTGGCTTCTGAGGAAAATGCAAAGAATATCATGGACAGATAGAAAAACCACTGAACAAGTTCGTCAAGAAACAAATGAAGATCGTAAACTGATTAGAGACATTAGAGTAGACAGTCAAATGCTTTTGGGTATGTTATGAGAAGAAATGACTTGGAGAATTTGGTGGCAACTGTCAAGATCGAAGGGAAGAGAGCAAGGGGAAGACCAAGAATTAAATACCTGGATGGCTTAGCCACGTGGCATGGTCGAGACAGAAACACGGAGCTGATCCACGACTCTGGTGATCGAGTGAGATGGCAGAACATGACTGCCCACGCGTATCGGCATGGCACATTATGAATGAATGAAACTTGTTATTACATGCCAGTATGGTTTATTTTCACTGTCAAAATTATTTCCTTTGAGTATTTAAAAAAAAAAGGAAAGGATTTTGGGGAGAGAAAAAAATGTGATGGAGCCAAATCTGGAGAATAGGGTGAATGTGCATAGATCTTAATATTCAAATCATTGGCGGCTACTGCACAGGCCATGCTTAGTGTGAGGGCGCAATGTCTTGAAGCAAACGACGATTTGAATGCGTACTAACACTCGTTTTCTGTTCGCACATTGTTTGTTTATTTGTGTTTTAGTTTGTTAAAGACACCAGCAAAGGACTGTCCATGTTCCCTGTTACCGTAAAGCAGACAATCTATTAAAATAACCCCATTAGGCCTCAGCACTGCCTTTCCTGTAATCTCTGTTCTATTAGCTTGCAAGGTGCTGAGGAGCCCTGGGGTTTCCTTTGTACTGGGAAATTTGGATTTGGGTGTTAATCGTCAACCCAAGTCTCGTCTTCCTTCACCATGATCCTCACTGTGCTTTCTGACAGGCAGTTTTGAGCAATTGTTGACACCAGTTTGCACTCTTTTGCTTCTATGTACGTATCAAGACGCTTAGAACTAAAATGGGCACATCCTTCTCTCATGTTCAGTCTGTTTTGTACAGTCCTTTAAACTGTTCTTTTATTTACCTTTACTGCTCGAGGTATCGCCTCGGTTGCCATTTTTCGATCCTGGTCAGTGATTTTCTTCACTCTTGCTCCATTTCTGTCGTTGCACTCCGAGTATGGTCTCCCAGGTCCTGCCAGATCAGCAACACTCGAGCAGCCACACTTAAACTGTCTACACCAGTTTTCTGTCGAAGCATACGAAGGACAGGAATAAGAAAATAGTAGTTCTATCTCCTTGTGTATTTCTGTAGGTATTTCCCACTGTTGAATCAGGAGTGTTACTACAACCCTGGCCTTTGACGTCTTCATTAATCTGACAAATCCTTGGAGCAGTAGGTCGCTGTTGGTAGGGTATGTTGCGACGTGAACTGTAGCGGGAGTTTCCGTTAAAGGAACAAACTCGCACTTGAAACATTCAGTGCGTGTATGGATGTGAAGCGTGGACAATGAGAAGAAAAGCTGAACAACATCTGATGACAGTGAAAATGTGGTTTCTGAGGAAAATACAAAGAATACCATGGACAGACAGAATGACTAAGTCATACAAGAAACAAATGAAAACAGTAAACTGATTAGAGAAATTAGACATAGACAGTCACATTTTTTGGGGGGGGTTGGGGGGGGGGGGAGGGGGGTACGTTATGAGAAGACATAAATTGGAGAACTTGGTGACAACTGGCATTATTGAGGGGAAGAGAACAAGAAGGCGGATATGTAAATATCTGGATGGGTTGGCCACGTAGCATGGTCGAGACAAGAAAACTGAGCTGATCCACGACTCTGGCGATCGCGTGAGATGGTTAAACATGACCACATACGCTTATCGGCATGGCACATGAGTGAAGAATTGTGAATGTGTCTAGTTTCAACTCCATCATGTTTCTCTTTCATAGTTTTTAAAACAACTTTCAAAGAAGAACCAGGGCACTTCCTCATCCATGTTCCTCCTCCTTATTCTTATACTTCTAATTCTCCACCTCCTTTTCCTGCTGCTGCTGCTCCTCATCGTTTTCATTATCATCATCCTCTTTCCATTTTTCCTTT
>OY992893.1:10283451-10300951 GCA_963921405.1 Cepaea hortensis | reverse complement strand
CTCGACATCGCAAGGTACAAGAGGAACATGATGAGATGCTTGCTTGCTTGCTTGTGTTCGTTGGCTTGAGCTCCAACGTGAAGTCCTGTATGTCGGGTGAAGGCATCCTGTTGTCCAACATCAGTGTGATGTCATACAGGACCTGAGTTTTGCGTGAGTATCCGTTGTCCCATGTCTGGCTTATTGGTGTGCAGACTGGTGGTTCCTCGCCATACAGGCAGACACTCTCCGACTTCGGAGGAATCGGCGATCCTATTGACTTCAGCCAGGACCCCGAAGGGACCTGTTGCCCCGGACGCTCGGCGAGGACGCGTCAATAGGTCTTGGCCAGTATATAACCCGGCCCTGGTGCCTTGGAAACACCTCTGCGTCCCACATGATGAGATGAGATGATTACTGAAAATCTTCGTTTGAAATAAATCTCTATAATTGTAAGTGCCATGTCATCTGTTTCGAGAGATCAAGTCACCTGTGCTCAATACACCAGTTTCTCTGTATCTTATTTTCCCCCTACTATCGATGGTCGGGCTCCCTGGCCAAGGCGTTAACGACATTGTTCGTAATCCCGTATATTCACGTAGGGGAAAACAGCTGCGCGAGATTCAGTAGCGGATCGCGCCGCGCTGGTAATTTATGGGGGTATGTATGCCCCCGTTAAGAAAGCAGTGGCAAACTACTGAACGTAAAAATCTTGCCTAGTACATCAACAGCAACTGAAAAATACTGGTGTTGACTGCAACGTCCTGTAAGGGATACGCAACACACACAAAAACTCACCATGGAGATGCTACATGTCAGTCGTGAGCAATCGATAATGCACCCAGTTTAGTCGATAAGTGCCAGGCACGTTTTTTTTAAAGACAAGGGAAGTAACCGAGAGAATGATCTTGGAATATGAAGGGTTAACGTTACTTTGAAGCGGTAGTCGGGATGATCTGGTTGTGTGTGTGTGTCGGCGTGTGTGTGTGTGTGTGTGGAGGGGGGTGGGGGGAGACAGAGACAGGGGGAAGGGAGAGAGAGAGAGAGAGAGAGAGAGAGAGAGAGAGATGAGAGAGGGAGAAACGGGCACAGAGAATGAGGAAGCGAGAATTTTATTTGCGCACTTCACTTAATATACAGATATAGGCTAAGTATAGGTATAGCTTAGGTAAAGGACGTATATTGAGCTTACATCTTGAGCAATAAAATTGCGATTTATTATTTTTAAATTTTAATTAAAATTTAATCACACAAATTTAACTTTTTCCATTTCTGACACTGGTTTGCATCCATGTCTCTTAAGAAAGATTTTTTTGTGTTTGATGTATAGTTAGGGTTAGGGTTAGTAAGAAATAGTTTGTTGTGTTTGATGCGTAGTTAGGGTTAGGGTTAGGGTTAGTAAGAACGAATTTGTTGTGCTTGATGTATATAATGCTATATTTTACTTAGACTCTTTTAGGCGATCATCGTTAGTTACTCTGGTAGTCCAAGGAATACAACTCCTTCGTCTCAGGAACCCAATCTCTGTTGTTTTTTCAAGTTCTTCCTAGGGGTTATGGTGTATGCCCATATTCGTTGTCTAGAATAGCGCCTAGAAGTTTAGGGGGACAGATGATTTATCTCCATTAGGTTGGAAAATCTGCCCAGTCAGCAGAAAATCGGCTGCTCTGTAATAAAAGAGAGTGTTAATATTATTTGGTATGAAACGTTGAAAGTCGGTTAGAAGCTGTGGTAGAGGGTATTCAAGAGTTCATTAAGGCAGACATGGTTTTAAGAAAGGTCGATTTCATAACAGACACTGTTGGTTGGTTGCAGACTTGCTGCTATTGCAGCTGTAAAATGACAAAGTGTGATAGAGGTGGACAAAGTAAGAAATATTACTTTAGTTAGACTTCGAGAACACCCTTTATATTGTTGAAAGATGGAACAATGGAAGGTTAGTGTAGCAGACCTTGTGGTATAGAAAGTTGAAGATGTCAGCCAGGGGAAATGGATCTTTGCTGACGAATACTCAGATGATATCGAAACTATCCCAGGTGGAGCCACAGATTGCATTGCCATGAATGTTATTATGACTGTTTCATTGGAGCTCGTGTACAATGGAGGTTTGGAGTTCTTGGTGATGTGACATGGAAAAGTTGTGAAGACATCTACGAAAGACAGAGACACTTTGTGTAAGAAAGAAAAAACCAAGAGTGTGGAGAGATGGGTGATTAGTCTATAGAAGTGTTTCTTTAACAGATACTCTGGAATGGTAAGTTGAAGCTTTCGGTAATGTAAAAGGAGGATAATGCTGACGTTGATGATTATGTAGTGTGACATGTCTGTTCAGATAAAAGTTCAAGACACGTTTGACCAAACTACAGAAGCAATATTTTTTTCCTACTTATTTATAAGTTTACACGAGATATTTATAACTTTGGTTAAGATGTTTCATGTTTTTGGCCAACATTTTTCCCCATTTGGCTAACACATTTTCTAACTTGGGTCAACATATTTCATAGTTTAGCCCATATTTTTTCCCCTTTCCGTCAACAAATTTTCTTACTTTTCATAAGTTTGGTGTAAATTTTTCTTTACTTGGTAAATATTTTTCTCATTAGGTTAACACATTTTCCTAAGTTTTATAAGTTTTGTGTAATTTTTTTCTTCACTTGGGCGATATTTTTCTCATTAGATTAACACATTTTCCTAATTTATATAAGAATGGATGAGATATTTCTTCACTTGGCCAATATTTTCCCCATTAGTTTAACACATTTTCCTCCTTTTCATAAGTATGGTTGAGATATTTCTCCACTTGTCCAATAATTTTCCCATTTGGTTAACACATTTTCATAATGTTTTTAAGTTTAGACGACCTATTTATAAGATTAGTTGAAAGATGTCTTTACTTGGACAATATTTTTCACATTTAGTTAACAAAGTTTCCTACTTTTTATGAGTTTGGTCGAGAAGTTTCTTTACTTGTCAACAGTTTTCACCATTTGGCTAACACATCTTCTTATTTCGGTCAACATATTTCATAGTTTATCCCATATTTTTTTTTCCCTTTTGGTTAACACATTTTCCTACTTTTCATAAGTTTGGTGTACATTTATTCTTCACTTGGGCGATGTTTTTCTCATTAGGTTAACACATTTTCCTAATTTTTATAAGAATGGATGAGATATTTCTTCACTTGGCCAATATTTTTCCCATTAGGTTAACACATTTTCCTCCTTTTCATAAGTATGGTTGAGATATTTCTCCACTTGGCCAATATTTTTCCCATTTGGTTAACACATTATCCTAATTATTATAAGTTTGGACGACATATTTATAAGATTAATTGAAACATGTCTTTACTTGGATAATATTTTTCACATTTGGTTAACAAAGATTCCTACTTTTTATGAGTTTGGACGAGAAGTTTCTTTACTTGGTCAGCAGTTTTCACCTTTGGTTAACAAATTTTCATACATTTTAAAAGTTTGGATGTGGTATTTCTTTACTTGACCACTATTGTTCATCTTTGGCTAACAAATTTTCCTACTTTAGTAGACATATTTTCCTACTTTTTGTATGTTTGGTCGAGATATTTCAAAACTTGGTCAATATTTTTCCTAATTTGGGTAACCCATTTTATTATAACGGTCGACATCTTCATAAGATTTTCCATCGTTTTGCCTATTGTATTACTTCAGTCGACATATTTCTTGATTTTACTAGCATGTTTTCTTACTTGTTATAAATTCGTATGAGATATTTCTTAACTTTGCCAATATTTTTCACCTTTGGCTAACAAATGTTCATACATTTTATAAATTTGGACGAGACATCTATAAGTTTGATCGATATTTTTCCTATTTGGCTAACATGATTTCCTACTTGCCCAATATTTTTTTTTCACATTTGACGAACAATTTTCCAACTTTTCATAAGTTTGGTCGGGATATTTCCTATTGTGGTCACCATTTATAATTAGTTTGGTTACCATTTTTCCTATTTTTTATAATGTTAGTCGAGCCGTTTCTTATTTTGGCCAACAGTTTTGTCAGTTTGGCTAACAAATTTTACTATATTTTATAAGTCTGGTCGATATATATTTATGTATTTGGCCAACAGTTTTAATAATTTGGCTAAATAAATTTTCTTATTTGACTGTTGGAGTGGTACATAGAACCTGTACTGTTGTATGGATGTGAAATGTGTCAATGAGCCGATACACTGAAATACATATATTGACATTGGAAATGGGTTTCTGGGGAAAGATTCAAAGACCCCTTTGGCCAGGCAGAAGAGTTAATGAAAGTGTAAATGTCTGCTCTGAGAAGCGATAACTTCGCTGGTCAGGACAGCGGGTACGTGATATGTCCTGTTATATGAGCCGCTTAAGATTGCTCCGGGGAATCTTGTTGTGTTCACGGGTAATATTATACAGGTGATAAAAATAGCTAACCACTCGTGGGTATATGACCCGATAGCTGTTAAGTAAAAGGTACACCTTCCCCAACTGGCCTCGGTGCTCACATCTCTCCTCTATGTCTATGAGAAAGGGTTAGACCAACACAGTGATGACTAGGTTATAGTTGTGTATACTGTATTCGAAGCTGCCTTGTGGTGTATAGAGGCCTCGGTAGTAGTAGTTTCGTGGTCTTTGCTGTTACTTGGTGACCCTATGACGCCTCGGACATAGACACGCTAGAGTAGGGGGACCTTTTTAAACTTCCGACGCCATGTTGACGAGGGGGAAGAATCACTCCCGTACATGGTGGTCATCCCGAGTTAGGTCCCCTGGTTAAATTACCAACAGAACACCGTTTTTTTCTGTAGTATCCCTCTTAACCATGTGTCTCGGCTGTGCCCTTACGCATGCGACAGGATGCAACGCCCTCTTTGACTGCATGTAACCATTACCAACATGTCCCTATACGTGGTGGTATTACATGTCTATCTTTTGAGATGTTGATTTAGATTTGCCACACTAATACATACGAGTAGAGGTATGGAGCTTGAAACGATGAAACAGTAGCCGTGAGCCTACAAGGAAAGACAACAATATCTGATGGGAGGTGGCTTTAAAGCGTTGGAACAAGTATCGCTGTGATGAAGGTTGTCTTTTGCAAGTTGGAAAACATACTGACTAATATAAAGTTGACAACTGTAATGAAAAATAAAAGGAGTGTTTAAGTACTACATAGAACCGTACTTTAGTATGACTGTGAAGCGAGGTCAGTAAGCAGACAAGTTGAAATGCCTCTAATGCCAGTGGCGTTGTTGATTCTGAGACATCGTTTTTTTTTTTAATTTACCACATGAAACTCCCTCCAAATACTACAAGGCAACATGATAAAACATACAACGTAGCAGACACATAGATACTATACCAGCTCTGTAAGGCAACATACTTTGATAATGTAGACATAACGGTCGTTTTCCAATAATACTGCACACATCTACAAGCAGTGGTAAACCCGTATACACAGATACACGATACTTTCCTAAAGTAGACTCTAGCCAAGTTCGCAGTGCAGCTATATAGAGGCATGTATATTGAGTTGATATGAAATATTTTTGATTATTTTCACACCCGTATGTAATAGGCGACAACTCACAACACAGCTACGAAGGGCTGACAAGGGTGACATGTATCACCTTCACATACTGGTCAATCTATGTACACCGCCCAATAACATAGTACCATATCCTTTTTCAAACCTCAAGCGTTTTCAATGTCACAAGAATAACGAACTACTGATATTTAAGATCAGAGTGGCACATGCTGATACTGTTTGTGATATCTCCTACTCATACCACCTGTTTTAACTAAATAAGGACACATACACCTAACCCATAAGCCCCAACAGGCAAATATGAGAGAAATCGAGGGTAGTGTTATTGATTTTTGTTGGATGTCCCGACAATAGGTGTTAATCCCTTAATCCCCTATCAGGGAGTGGCCAGCAGGGGCCACGGAACTGGAAATTCAGCAACTAATTCAGGAAAATTCTCGCCCGGGTGATGTGATTATCTGTACGGATGGGTCAGTGTTGATAGGTAGGAGAAGTGCCTGGGGGTTCTTGGCAAAAACTAATGGTCGGCGTTTGGTGCAGGAGAGCCTGGCGTATGATAACACTACATCTAGCTTAAGAATGGAGGTGGAAGCGGTTAGTGCAGCTTTCCGCTGGATAGAAAACACGAGACATACACACATTGTGATTGTGACTGACTCAGAAAGCATGCTGAGAAGGGTGAGAACAGGTAGGCTTCGTGCAGAGTGGCTTGCTTCGCTTCGGAGGTCACGGGTAGTAAGCATCACCTGGATCTTTTCTCCTGGGCATGCCGGTGTGCTGGGGAATGAACAGGCGGACAGATTGGCTGGCTCTGCAAAATTTGGTGGAGTATTGATGCATGACAGGGCAGACGTGGTTGCGGCCTTGTGGGAGCACGTGTACACCTCGGAGGAGCAGATGGAGCACCATGGTCTGGTAAGAATGAGACAACGAGGTGTGACGAGGGGATCTGGCCGACGCTCGGCGCTCGGAGGAAAGGCGAGACGGACAAATAATCAGATTGCTACTGGAACTATTAGTGTTGGAACTCTTCGCTGGCTGCTGAGGATGGGGACGGAGCGCTTATGGGAATGTCCTGAATGCTGTGATGTCGGTTCCTAAATCAATCAATCAATCAATCAATCAACCTTTATGTTAACCTTTATTAATATCGCGAACTATTTGCAATGGCGGAGATATCAGAAATAATATTAACCCGCCTTAGTCATTACGATGACGATAAGCCCCTGGATTAGCCGTTATGAAAATGAGTATTGATTTTTGGCAACACCTGTTGAGGTCATATTCTGATTTTTAAGTTAGGTTATATTTTGTGACTCGTAGGTACAATGGTGAAATCTGCTGCCTGTGTTTTTCATCAGCGGTGGGACTTGTGGCCGCGGCGACACCCACACGTTGATGACTGACAATCTAACCCACGACAAAGTTCCGAGATTCGAACCTGTCACTTCCACGGTGTCTGGGGTACCCCCTAAACATACTCCGCAACCAGCACACCACCTCTATGTTTCTAAACATAACCGGGTTAATAAAACCAGAGCTAGCAATCACAACTAAGGAACCGAATATTATCAATATTTCTTCTACAACTAGACCGCCCCACTGGGGTTTGAACCCGATGATAGTGTTCGGAAGCGTTTATCTAGTTAAACTTCCACTCATCCCACCCCTTAACAACGAATATCACAAAGTCATACCCACTAAAACCAGTATAATCGACCATCTTTACTTTATTTTAGGTTTTCGTTTGATGAGCTGTAACCGGTATGATGATATCATTTAAGTCCCAGCCACTATAGATAATAGTAACCACCGTTATAATAAACAGTCGACCACTTTACAATAGACATATAATGAAAATATCCTAGTCATCTGACTACCGACGCCGCCATTATTCGTTGAATGTGTCGGTGGTATACCTCCATGCCTTTATTTACCCACTTCTCCACTCGATCACCCTGGCTCTTACCAAGGAACGGGCGTAATTATCCAACCAATCCGCCCCTCGCCCACCTCTTAACAAGGATCGGAAGCCGTTATTTAGCTATTTGTACACCCACCTACCCCTTAATAGCGACCTGGAGCCTTTATCTAGCAACTCGTCTGTCTCTTAGCAAGGTACCGACGCATTCATTTATCCACTTCGCCACTCGGTCACCCCATTTAAAATGTTCAGAAGCACTTCTCTAGCTACTTCTCTGCTCACCCACTCCTTAACAACGAATAACACTAAGCCACACCCACTACAACATTTACTATCGGCAATATTTACTTCTTTAAGGTTTTCATTTGAAGAGGTGTAATCTACTTGATGATAGTGTTCCGAAGCAGTTATCTAACTATTCGGCTACTCAACCACCCCTTAACATCAAACAACACTAAGCCATACCTCTTACAACCGTTACTACGGTCCATCTTTACTGTTTTGAGGTTTTCATTTGAAGCCGTGTAATCTATATGATGATAGTGTATAAGCCACTACGACCCACTACAGGTCATATACACGCCATATTTACCCTTTTACTGTTTACAATTTTCATATGACACCCGGCGCGGCTCGAGGGTTCGAACCGTCTAGCCCCACTACCCGCACTCGTCGCTGATCGGCCTTGTGGTCACTCAGCAATTACCGGCCAATTATTTACTACAAGACACTGTTTTACTGGATTCGACCGCTCCACGCGACCGATCCGTCGCACTCGCTCCTCCGCCAGCCGCCCGCGCGCCTCTGATTGTCTTTTATTTTTATTTTATTTTTAAAAATTAGTTAAAATATTATACACACACTCAGTTATGGGCCCTTAGAAAACATGTCTTCTATTAGAATTATCACCCTTACATATGACCTAAGTACCTACCCTACCCAAATCGCCCTGGTCCCGAGCTGGATTGGGGGAAATCCAGCGAGGTCAATCCAGAAAGTATAATTAGATAGGAGAAGACAAAGACCCTAACCCCTAACCCCTAACCCTAACCCCAAGTCCTAACCCTAAGCCCTAACCCTAACCCTAACCCCTAACCCTAACCCCTAACCCTAACCCCTAACCCTAACCCCTAACCTAATCCAGCTGGATTGGGGTCAATCCAGCACCACAATCCAGAAATAATAATCAAATACAACGGAACCCACTACTCACTGGGCCCATAGCTACTAGGCTATCCCGGCTCCTGGTTAGACTGTATTATCAGGAATAGACTGGAGATGACTGCATTCCACATGGAGATGGCAACTGGCCTGGTTTGGACGCATTACCTAATGTGATTCCTCGTCTAAGACATCGAGTCCCGCCAGCATATACCCAATGCATGCTGTCCTCCTCGCCTATTGCTTGTGCACGCAATTGTGAATAATGTTGGTTGTTAAAGTGTATACCTTCTCAAAAATGCCGGTTTATATTTTCAGTTAGACATGGGCGGTCAATGACAGACTTCTAGAAGATTCTCGCTTCATGTTACAAGCTAGAGGCTGATAGTCGAAACGTGGTGCAGAAGGTGGTTTAACCAGGCATTCAGTTCATTGCATACGTTCTAGCTATGATTAAATAGGGTCGTTAAGATCCCCTGGAAATGTCCAGTAGTTGTGGGTTGAGAGGCTGACGCAGAAAATGACCTAAAGTGTGCTTAGATTACTTTTTTTCGCATATCTTTTACAGGACATCGTTGTCAACATCAGCTTCCTTCAGCTGATTGTTGATTTCTTGTCAAGATTACGCTCAGTAGTTTGCCATTGCTTTCTGAGCGACCGGCTCACATACCCCGTAAGTTACCAAAGCGGCGACAACAGCTACGGATTCTCGCGCAGGTTACGTTCCTCTCGTGGATGTACGGGATTACGGAGAAAGCCGTTAACCCCTAGGCCAGGGAGACGGCACTTAGATTACTATATGCTACCAATTGTGTTAATTGAAACAGGGCTGTTTTCTTCATGACCGTGAGCGTAGACCAGTGCTGACCATATTCACGTGTCCACAGATTTCCCGTCTGGCTACCCACGCATTGAGACCCACCCGAAGCTGCGCGCAGTGGAGAAAGATCGAAGTATCCTCCTCCAGTGTGACGTCAAGGGCAATCCTAAACCCACCATCACCTGGCTGAAGGATGGCTTCCCTGTCGACGACACCGACCCCAGGATCCAGATCTTGGAGACAGGTACGTGTTATGTGGTCCTTTCAGCGGCGGGTTCACTATTAGCGGATGAAGGCCATAATCGGCGAGTGCTGGCACACTTCTTGTTTGAGGTTCTTCTGGTTATATCGTGTAAACATTCTCTGTATAAATGTGTACAATATCACTACACTGTTATTATTGGGGGAGTCATAGGAAAAAGTGGCACGTCAGATTTACAGATGAATGTGTGACCACTGGTCTCTCAAGGAGAGGGAGGGAGAGAGAGAGAGAGAGAGAGAGAGAGAGAGAGAGAGAGAGACAGAGACAGAGACAGAGACAGAGACAGAGACATAGAGAGACAGAAATACAGAGAGAGAGAGAGAGACAGACAGACAGAGACAGAGACAGAGACATAGAGAGACAGAAATACACAGAGAGGGACAGACAGAGACATAGAGAGACTGAAATACAGAGAGAGAGAGAGAGAGAGAGAGAGAGACAGACAGACAGACAGAGACATAGAGAGACAGAAATACACACAGAGAGAGAGAGAGAGAGAGAGAGAGAGAGAGAGAGAGAGAAAGAGAAAGAGAGAGAGAGAGATTGTCCTAACATCACAACACACTTACACGGTTCACGTTCCTTACACCGTACAGGAGACATGGGGCATCTGAGAGATATGCGACAGGGCCTCTGATGTCTCCAGACCTTGGTTTCTATACGTCCACATTTGAGCTTTTTTTTCTTTCTACACAATGCAAATAGGCGAAATGTACATAACATGGGAGAATTCGTCATTGGAATAAATACAATCAACAACTAAGATATGCTGGGGATGTTGCGAAGATGCTTGAGTCAGTGCTGTTATTTTATACATTGAGTCATTGGGGTTGGAAACTATATAAAACTAGACATAACTATCTCCAAGAATGGAATTATGCCACGTGAAGCTTAGGACAAGAATGGAATTATGCCACGTGAAGCTTAGGACAAGAATGGAATTATGCCACGTGGAGCTTAGGACAAGAATGGAATTATGCCACGTGGAGCTTAGGACAAGAATGGAATTATGCCACGTGAAGCTTAGGACAAGAATGGAATTATGCCACGTGGAGCTTAGGACAAGAATGGAATTATGCCACGTGAAGCTTAGGACAAGAATGGAATTATACCACGTGGAGCTTAGGACAAGAATGGAATTATGCCACGTGAAGCTTAGGACAAGAATGGAATTATGCCACGTGGAGCTTAGGACAAGAATGGAATTATGCCACGTGGAGCTTAGGACAAGAATGGCATTATGCCACGTGAAGCTTAGGACAAGAATGGAATTATGCCACGTGGAGCTTAGGACAAGAATGTAATTATGTCACGTGAAGCTTAGGACAAGAATGGAATTATGCCACGTGAAGGTTAGGACAAGAATGGAATTATGCCACGTGAAGCTTAGGACAAGAATTGAATTATGCCACGTGGAGCTTAGGACAAGAATGGAATTATGCCACGTGAAGCTTAGGACACGAATGGAATTATGCCACGTGAAGCTTAGGACAAGAATGGAATTATGCCACGTGAAGCTTAGGACAAGAATGGAATTGTGCCACGTGGAGCTTAGGACAAGAATGGAATTATGCCACGTGGAGCTTAGGACAAGAATAGAATTATGCCACGTGAAGCTTAGGACAAGAATGGAATTATGCCACGTGAAGCTTAGGACAAGAATGGAATTATGCCATGTGGAGCTTAGGACAAGAATGGAATTATGCCACGTGAAGCTTAGGACATGAATGGAATTATGCCACGTGAAGCTTAGGACAAGAATGGAATTATGCCACGTCAAGCTTAGACAAGAATGGAATTATGCCACGTGGAGCTTAGGACAAGAATCAAGAGTAACCCTTTGCTAGATGGAACTTACCGATAAAAAGTTGTCAATGACATTGAGAAAAAGATATAAAGTCCTATATTGAACCTAAACTGTTGCATAGATTTGACAATCCGAGAAACATCTCATGGCTCAGAAACATGTTTTTTGAGGACAATACAAAAACGTGCAATGGACAGACAGTAAAACAGATGAGGAAATCCTTAAAGAAGCAGACAACAGCATATCCATTAGAGAAACTAGATGTAGACAGCATCATCATCATAATCCAGTATTCCTGTCTTTGGTCTTGTTGTGAAGTTTCCTGACCATTCCGTTCTCTGGATGTTTGACCTGTACTGGTCTGTTTACTTCCACGTATTGCTAGATCTGAGTTTGCTGGTTTTATCCTCTAGTACTACCTTTGGTGTGTCTATGTGTCCTAGTGCTTGACTAAGTCACATGAATCTACCACTTTTTTATTGCTTTATAAAGTCGTATTTCTTCTGTAATATGTTCCTTAGCGTGTTCATTTATGAATGTTTCTATCAGCGGAATCAATGTTTCAGTCAGCGGAATCAATGTTTCAGCCAGCGGAATCTTGTTACCATTAGTTTACACCACACCTCCGACATCTCTAGACGTTTCCTCTTATGTATCCGGTGTTCTTATTATCTATATATATATAAAAGAGACTGTCTGTGTGTGGTTGGTTATGTATTGGATGCGTTCGATAACGGTACATCCGATTGAGATGAAATTTTCTACACTTCTTCCTTTCATTCCTGTGCAACCGATTGTAATAGTTTCTTAGTGTAAAATCGGCTACTTACTTACTAAAATTTCATTTTGTAATTACATGACTTAACATAAGAAATATTCTATAAAGGGACATAACTTTTAGTAGCATTGATATATCTTAGGTTAAGTCCCCTGGCTATAGATAGCTATATAAATAAATAGATACATAGATAGATCTGACCCGATAGATAGAAAGGGTGGGATAGACGGAGTGAGAGATGGGCGAGCAGGCAGGCAGACACACAGATAGATAGACAGACAGACAGACAGCCGGGTCGACAGACAGACAGACAGACAGACAGACAGACAGACAGTCGGGAACAGGAACTTATATGACTACTTATATGAATTAAATGAGATGCTCCCCACCAGAGACTGGGTGAAGCCGGGACGGGTCAGACAGACAGACAGACAAACAAGCAGACAGACAGACAGATAGACAGACAGACAGACAGACAGACAGACAGATAGATAGATAGATAGATAGATAGATAGATAGATAGATAGATAGATAGATAGATAGATAGATAGATAGATAGATAGATAGATAGATAGATAGATAGATAGATAGATAGATAGATAGATAGATAGATAGATAGATAGATAGATGTCTCAGAACATTCGACCGCATGCGAGTGTCAAGACTTAAAACAGCTCTTACTCGATTAACATTAACAAACCAAGCTCACCTTGAAAGAAACGGGTGCAATTCAGAGATGATCCTTTATTCAGATTTATCTCCTTCAGAATACACAGAACATGGTAGTAAAACGTAACGTGCCCCTGAGACGGGGACGGGAAGTTACATGCCAATACAGACCCAGCTGCTCCTATCTTCTGTGATTGCTCGATCTTCCAAGGACTTTCGCAAGCTATTGTAAATTGTTGTCTAGAGTTTCTTTCTGTCCCGGTCCAATCATGGTATGAATGCAAGACAACAAATGAATTCCTTGTATCACTAACAAGACTGCGCCGACCAGATCATGTCCATCTAACACGAGAGCCAAGAAAACACCGCTGACCTCATTTCCTCTCCTGAAGCGTCTCCCGTTGCCGTCCTCTGACGATGTCCACGTCGGCCTTAGTTTCCAATGGTCAACTAGTTCTATTCCTAGTCTGGGAATATCCTAATTTACATTTGGCGGTGTGCGTGACTGCTATGTGGCTTAATGACCCCTCCCAGAAAAAAAATGCTATGTCATTTTTCCTCTAGTTATGATATGTAATATATGATACTTACAACTATAACCATAATTTTCTTTTACCCACAACTATATAGTTCTAGGGTTTACCACGTTATCAACCCTCAACAAAAAAAATTTAAAGCTACATAACGGGCACGCCCACCTGTCCAATCCCTACGTCGGACGTCGTGAGACTGATCATAGGCAATCAGCTCAACTAATAAACATATTAGTCCCTACCTTGTTCTAATGACAAGTGTGTCCTAGCTCTAGGTATTACCATGAGTTTCGGACGAGGGTAATAATGCAGTTTTTCCCAGTAACCATGTTAGTTGTAGTTGATCCTTGTTGTTGTTCTCGTATCATCTACTTATTTTACAACAACACATTTTAATGGGTAGGGTACTTATATGCGCATCACCTTGAATTTTTCCCGATTCTTTTCCTGTGGACTTTGAGACTATCGCTTGATCGTATATTCTGATCTGGCTCATGACATAATGATGCATATAACATAATTCAAAACATACAATCTTATTAATCTTCCATATTCATCAATTAATTATTAATGTTAATTACTCTTACTTAAATTAATGAATAATCTTAACTCTATCACAATTATAACGTAACATACAATTTCACAACTACAGAGTTCAATCACATGATACTTAATCATTTCTCGCTGACTGTATCCCCAAGCAAGCACTTGTGTCTGTTAATTTCATCCTTGCTTTGGCCCTGTTGTGAACATATATTATTCATAAATGTACCTTAATTCTATTTATAATACTCAATCTACTAATCTATTTCTATTATCGATTCTTATGGCCTTGACTTTCTAACAAGGCTCTGTATTAAAATATGTAATATATAATCATGAACTATGAACTTAATATAGTGAATACGAACTAAGAACATTCAAATATAACCAATTAACTTATAATAATTTATTAAGTTCTCTAATAAAGATGTAGTTATGAACCATTATCCGACGAATAAAGAACTGGAATATTTTCACACAACTGAGTGTAGAGATATGAGATAGTGTGAATATCTATGAACAGTATAGAACTATATCAGTGACACCTGACATACTAAGTAATAAGACTTAAGACCCTAATGTGTCTGTAGTGTATTATGTGTTGATATGAACCTAACACTTTCATCCCATTTTATTTTCCTTTATTTATTTCTTTCAGTCTTCGTTTTATTCCCTTTCTTTCTCTCTTTCTTTCTTTCATACTTATGGTGTTTCTGTACTGTATGGATGTTAATATTTGTACTTTTCAATTTTGTTAAATTGAACACTGTCATAATTTTCACTCGTATATATAATGACAATAAAGTATATTTGAATAATTTGTAGCAGAGATAAGCCAAGTAAATACAGTACGTATTGCTTAATGCATTTTGTGCGTAAATTTCCCTGAGTGATTGAATGACTGTATTTTTATTCGTAATATCATCCATATATGCCTTTGTTTGTGAGGATGTGATCGTGACTATGGATGTAACCTGAGATAAGGTTAATTTAAGCCAAATCACAATGTTTGACATAAATATGGTTACAATATCCCATTTCATCTGTTGTTTGTAACTATTGTGTTTAACTTTTGTTCTATTTTTGTGAGCCACACTGTTGTTATTACCAGTCATTTGAACTTTTAATGAATGTGTAATTCCTTCTTCTTGAGATACTTGGGTTTGTGTTCTTGTGAGTATCACATCAGGTTTGCGTTCTATAGTTTGAGCGTAATCTTTGACATCAGCGATGTTACCAATTATCAACCCCGCACATGGGTTTGGTAGTACTGCTGCGCACACTCTACCTTTATAGTATGGGCATTTTATGTTGACCCATGCGGTTTTGTACATTTCTATTGTACCCCCAAATGTTCTGCACTCAATACTTTTACCTGTAAAATCACTTTCTTTTATGTGTTTGTGATTAACACCTGTAATATCAGACCCTGTGTCTCTAAAACAGGTTGTTGGTAAACCATTAACCAACGCTTGGTGTATCGTCAGAGTACCTTGACGAGTGTATGCTGCATTTGCTTCGTGAATATGTCTCTTATTGGCTGATGTCGGTTCATCATCACTATTATGACCTTCTTTACCTGTTTTGTTATTGTATGACTCTATAATGGCTGCGTGTGTGTCCTCTAGATCATCTGAATCGCTACTACAACTAGACAACACATATGCGATACTTGCTTCCTTCCAGGAATTTCTCATTGGACAAGACCTGCTTGTGTGTCCGTACGCCCGACACGAGAAACATTTGATGCTTCTCTTGAATGAGTCATACTTACTTCTCTTCTTTGCAGTAATGTCTTTTAAGTAAGCCGAATAGCCTGGGTGTCTATCACACATCTCTAAGTTCAGAACCAGTTAAACAAGTCTTCTCACCCATTTCAATGAAATATTGCAGTGTAGACATCTTGTCCTACTGTCCTACCTGTAAAATGAGCTATCTGGCTGAAATAAATATGGAAGTAGACAAGAGAAGAAAAGAATCGACAAAATTGTGATAATGTCTCAAATCACTATCAACTCAGAAAGTAAGTAACGTAGTATCACAGTTGAGCAAATATGAACTCAATTAAACCTGTAGTGTAAACTCGAACACCACAAAAGAATTAAGTGAATATCTCTATAATGAACGAAACAGATATAAACTAGAGAAATAAATATGAAGAAATATGTTCAATATAAAATATATGCAACACAAGACAACTAACAATCATAAAAGACGATTGACGTGTGACGCAAATACATATTACTGTTTACAAACGATAACAACTTTTCTCCACAAATTTTTAACGGATTAAGCTCATACTATACTACTACAGTTATGACAAGACAACGGTACTGTGTTGCCACCTGCAAAAAAAAATTAATTCGTAATGACCTGGCGACTTTCAACACACAAATTCTTTATGAACCAATCAAGTAATATAATAACCTCGATTAGCTCATGAAGGTCCTTTCCAACCTCCCACAAAATAAAGATAAATAGCCTTATTAGAAATCAACGTCATACCAATCAATAATAAACAAAAATTACTGGCCTTTTTCCGGCTCTCCTGTACGTAGATACAATCTCAGTTGCTCGACAAATAACAGTGAATATGTTGAACAGTGTATCAAAACGGGTATGTTGGTCAAGATATATAAGAGGAGCGAACTGTATGTCACAGATAAATTACTTGTTGCTCCTGACTTTCACGAGAGTACAATAACTTGTACTCAAACCCAGGACCACGCGGTCCGTGACCAACCCATGCGAAACGTGATTGGTTTGGGTATAAACGTCGAACCTTGATCTATAGTAGCCTTCTTCTGACTTTTAGGCTGAATGACGAATGTCTGGTGTGGGTATTGGAGTGACTGGTGCCCACAAAGGAATCCTTAAATGAGTCACGTGTATAGTCCCGCGTGAACAAGTTTGGTATCACGCCAAAATAATAAGTGTCAATTACTCCGTGTATGGTCTTGATGCTCGCAGATGACGTGTAGTGTCTCTTAGTATGTTGAAGTGAATGTGCAGTATCCTGTCATGATGCCGTGTAAAATGTCCCTTCAATGTCTGTATGCTGAGGTGTAATGGAGATGTGCACGTGGCGTGGCATATAATGTCGAGATAAGTTTGTAAAGTTCAATGTTATGACGACGTGTAACGTGTAACGTGTTCTTTACATCATCAATAATGCACCTTCAAATGTTCATTTATATATCTTCAGTTATTCATATTCTGCTATTGTTAATAATGCAGACAAGTTCTTTGAGTAAGTAAGGTAACTGCTGGAGTAAATAACTGTTGTAGTAAATAACTGCTGGAGTGAATAACTGCTGAGTGGAAAAGTCGTGTTGGACGTAAAGGACTCTTCGTTCTATAATATTAATATAATATATGTCTTCAATATACTCCACTGTTCGATCTATAATTATGTTTCCATGTGATTCGTGGAATGGAATAAATGTAGTATGGAAATGTTCTTCGACCG
>OY992893.1:10270951-10278451 GCA_963921405.1 Cepaea hortensis | reverse complement strand
GGCATTCACTTTCTGTTGGCGCTGAGATTTCTCTTGGTGTCTCTGCATGCAGCGGTCCTATTACCCCAGACCTGACATGGGCATTTCTCCACACGTCTGTTTTTATGTTATCTCCACATCATCACCACAGGGAGTCGGCGTTCTCTTTGTTAGGCCCAGGTTAATTGTGTTGTGTGTACACGTGCTGGTCCCGGCGTGATCAGTCTCCTGTTTCTCCCTGTCATTCCATCCAGGCTATCTGCAGATCAGGAACAGCCAGGAGTCGGACGAGGCCACGTACGAGTGCGTGGCAGAGAACGAGTGGGGGGTAGCCTACTCCTACCGGGCCATGATCTACATCAAGGGTGAGTACGCATATGTGTGGGTTTGTGTGTGTCCGTGAAGACGTGTGTCTGTGTGGGTTTGTGTGTGTCCGTGAAGACGTGTGTCTGTGTGGGTTTGTGTATGTCCGTGAAAACGTGTGTCTGTGTGGGTTTGTGTGTGTCCGTGAAGACGTGTGTCTGTGTGGGTTTGTGTATGTCCGTGAAGACGTGTGTCTGTGTGGGTTTGTGTATGTCCGTGAAGACGTGTGTCTGTGTGGGTTTGTGTATGTCCGTGAAGACGTGTGTCTGTGTATGTCCGTGAAGACGTGTGTCTGTGTGGGTTTGTGTATGTCCGTGAAGACGTGTGTCTGTGTATGTCCGTGAAGACGTGTGTCTGTGTGGGTTTGTATGTCCGTGAAGACGTGTGTCTGTGTGGGTTTGTGTATGTCCGTGAAGACGTGTGTCTGTGTGGGTTTGTGTATGTCCGTGAAGACGTGTGTCTGTGTATGTCCGTGAAGACGTGTGTCTGTGTGGGTTTGTGTGTTCGTGAAGACGTGTGTCTGTGTGGGTTTGTGTGTCCGTGAAGACGTGTGTCCTGTGTGGGTTTGTGTGTCCGTGAAGACATGTGTCTGTGTGGGTTTGCGTGTCCGTGAAGACGTGTGTCTGTGTGGGTTTGTGTGTGTCCGTGAAGACGTGTGTCTGTGTGGGTTTGTGTGTGTCCATGAAGACGTGTCTGCTGCTTAACCGGGCATCCATGCATGGGAGTGAATACACACATACCTACACACATATACATAAACACACACACACACACACACACACACACACACACACACATCAGGAAGAGACATTCTTCATTGTTTTTAGTCACACTAGGAGAAGACAAAAACTGGAACATGTCGTGATAACTGGAAGGATTTGCGGAAAGAGAGATAGAGGAATACAGAGCGAGAACATTCTTGACAGTCTTGTGTCGTAGAATGGAAGAAGATATGAAGAGGTATGATCGGTCACTCCAGTCGGAAAGGCACTTGATGGTATTATTATACTGCTCCAAAAAAAAAAAAAAAAGCAATACAACATTTTTGGTGTTATTTTTATAAAAGATATTCGCTGATTAACCAACACTGACTCGCCATCATTGGACGTTTAAAGACTGGACACTCACAAAGTGAAGTAGCCAGAAAATTTTATCTGGTTAAAAGCACCATTAGTCCCTTTGGAGACGATTTCAAGATATTGGCTCAGTAGCAGACCGGCCGCGCAGTGGAAGACCCAGAATCACAACTGCTGCTGAAGACCGCTTCATACGGCCGCGTCACCTTAGGAATCGATTTGCATCTGCGTCCATCACAGTCCAAGTCAATGCCAGGAGCTCGTTGAATTTCTAATCAAACGGCCAGGAACCTGCTGCACGACGCTGGTCTTTGGGCTAGAAGACCCTACAGAGGTCCTGTTCTTACGGACCGGCATCGCCAGAACCGACTGCAGTGGGCGAATCAGCATCGTCAAATAAAATGTTGGAAAAGTTTGCAATTGAAACTGCAATAATATTGCGTTTGGGATGGGGGGGGAGGGGGGGGGGAGAATAGTGTGTGTGTGTACATATATATATATACACACACGCGCGCGCGCATACACACACTGGAGTTACCCATGACTCCTCAATACATTCTCTGGTACCCCTTTTTATGAATCATTGTCTACACCGGGATCACATGTTTCGTAAAAATACAGTCCCCACACCGAAGGATGTGAACCAGGACTACCAGAACGGCAGGCCAGTGCTTTAGCTACTGTCCGTTCTTGGCATCACATAAACAGAGCTGGTAAATACTACCATAAACATAGTTGTAGTGCAATAGTTAGAATGTAGCTTCGATGAAGTTGATTCTACTAGCTGACCCGACATCATCCATCACCATCGGTGGTAGCACACTGCTTCTCCGTCAGGTCCCAGCTGCCTCGTGTGACAAAACATCCAGAATCGACTTCTTCTTCTTCTTCTTCTTCTTCTTCTTCTTCTTCTTCTTCTTCTTCTTCTTCTTCTTCTTCTTCTTCTTCTTCTTCTTCTTCTTCTTCTTCTTCTTCTTCTTTTTCTTCTTCTTCTTCTTCTTCTTCTTCTTCTCCCCCCCCCCGTCCTCTTCTTCCTCCAGCCCCCCCCCGTCCTTCTTCCTCCAGCGCCCCCCCCCCCCCCCGTCTTCTTCTTGGTATTATCTGACCAAGACTTAATGGGTAACAAGCGATGAGGGTCATGTACCTGATGTTACTATGACAACACAACAGTCGTGTAAGTACATACAAAAAATAGCATTGTCTTTTATTGTCTGTCTCCCAACACGAGACTACCACCACTGTGTCAGAAAGAAGCACTGTCAGAAATGCTGACAACGGGAAGGAAGTGGGTAACATTTCAGCACTGGATGTTACCGAGAGACACCGAGTCGTGGGGTTCGGTCATGTAACACGACTGCCTCTAAACAGCACACTGCGACAGAATAGGCAGTTATTCATCGTAACCACAGAGATAGGAGCATATCCAACAAGCGATAGATTGGCGGAAGACAGGTGCAAGGTTCACCAGCTGGTACACATTTCACACCAAGAGCTTTCTACAGGCAACTCATTCTGTCCTGGCAATGGAAGCATCGGGGAAATTACCTCATGAGCAAAGAAGAAGTGGAAATCGTGTGTACTGTGTACCATGTTTAGCATCTAAAAACGGAACAACATCTAGAAATATCGAGACTTTAGGCTAACATCTGGTTGGAATAGTGACTGCCTCTTCCATCAAGCAGATATAGCGTTATAGGTCGCCGGAAGTATTCAGGAACAAGCAAATGTGGCATACTTTCAGTTGGATAAGTGCAAACAGTGACAACATTATGTTCTTGTCTTCTTCTTGCCTGTTGTGCCTGGCGGTTTGAGGATATGAATAGAGTGCTAAAACTAACTCCGCTATGAGATTTATACGCCGATGATTTGTTTGCATTTCTTGTCCCATATATCCACCTCACGAAGACGGTGATTGACTTCTTTCTCCCAAGTGTGTAAGAACAATATTTATTTTTGTGGATTACACAGTTGGCAGTCGCCATTAGTAATCCGACACTTTTACTTCAGGTCTTTTGATGACGTCTGGATTTTGTATTTCACTAACCTCTTTCCTAATACTAATATGACGTCTTCATCTGTCTGTTCTTGTGTCATGAAGCACTTTGTACAAACTCACTGAAATAATCTGTTTCTATAATTTAAATGGCTATCTCTGGCGCTGATAACGTAGAGTGGGGAGGAAAGTCCTGCTCATTTCGTTTCTAGTGTCAGCTGGTGATGAAATGACCACTCCACTTCTACTGTCCTGTCTGCTCATCAACATACCTGCTGCCTAAAGCCTCAAACTTGGTGCAACTCTCGCGTGCTGTCATTTCCCTGATATGTCTTTGATAATCACGTGGCTAGGAAATGGGGTTACAGGAAGTGCCATATGAAATATTGCCACCTTTGATATTTGCTGGGTGTTATCTCCGCGTACAGGCCAGGCAAAACAGATAAGGCACGGGAGACAGGTAACCAGGGGATGTTTAGACTAACTTGTGACTACTTTGATGTAAATAGCTCTTGTACTCGTGGCCGTGTTTATGTTCTCTCTGTCTGTCTGTCTGTCTGTCTGTCTGTCTGTCTGTCTGTCTGTCTGTCTCTCTCTCTCTCTCTCTCTCTCTCTCTCTTCTCTCTCTCTCTCTCTCTCTCTCTGTGTGTGTGTTTTCTCTCTCTCCAGGTTCGTTTCAGAATGTGAAATTCCTCTCTCTCTCTCTCTCTCTCTCTCTCTCTCTCTCTCTCTCTCTCTCTCTCTCTCTCGCTCTGTCTGTCTGTCTGTCTCTCTCTCTCTCGCTCTCTCTGTACGTATCTATGTGTATGTTGTTTGGGTCTGTAAATGTATGTAAGGCCTTAACAATATTTAGTATACTGACACTCATTGAAGTAAAGGCAACAAGTAGAGAATATAGGATACACGAGACGATGTAGACATAATAATGTGTAGGCCAGTGTTTCCCAACGTGGGGCCCACGCCCCACAGGGGGGCAATTCGATTGTTAAGGGGGGCAATTCGAAAATGGAAGAAATCGGCTGGATATAACAAAACGGGGAGACTTGAGACTGAAGTTATCTAAATTGGAACCTGACATAAAATAGAATGGATGGTCAAATAAAAACCCATCACATATCTTCACCTTAGATGTGGGCCTGGTGGACCACTGTGGGCAATAGCTCACAGTGAGACTAAGGATCCACATAAAAAAGGGGGGAGGAGGGGGAACCAGCTTGTCTGGGGTAACCGCCAAACCAAAAAAAAAAAAAAAAGACAATTCACCCAACACATCCGACACACAGGGACGCGGGACCTGAGGGGTGGGGGGGGGGGGGGGGCTAAAGCCCTTCCCAAAAAAAAATGCAAGTTTCTTTAGTGAACATTTCAATTTTTGAATATTAAAAATGATGCATATGCTGTGGGGGAGGGGGGGGGGGATAAGAATTTTAGAAAGGCTTAGGTGGGGCATAGCACAAAAAAGGTTGGGAAACACTGGTGTAGGCACACAGAGATTGGAACCTTCCGCCTCTAACTGATGACAGCGAATGGTTGAAGGAGCAATTGACATCATTGATTCGTCAACTGGACACTCGAAACAGGCCATATTTTCATGATAACACCTTAACTAGGATGTCTTATCTAACTGACGTACGTCCAACCAGAGATGTGCCTTCCATAAGTCCCTGTCGTCGTTTAGAGGCAGCATGTTCGAATCTTGGCGTGACTAGAGCTTTCATTGGTTATAGTGTCTAGTATATCCTCTCTGGGTTTGGGGATGTGTGTGTGGGTGAGGGATGTGTATGGGTGTGGGATGTTTGGGTGGATGGGTGGGGAGTGTGTGTGTGGGTGAGAGATGTGTGGGTGAATGTGTGTGGGGGATGTGTGTGGGTTGGGGGAGGGGTGCGTGATAGGTGTGGGTGATGCTTTTGGGGATGTGTGTGTGGGTAGGGGATATGTCTGGCTGGGTGGGGGTGTGTGTGGCTGGATGGAGGATGTATGTGTGGGTAGTAAGGGTGATTGTAGTTGGGGGATGTGTGGATGGGTAGGAGATGTGTGGGGAGATGTGTGTGTGGGTGAGGGATGTGTCTTTGGGATGTGTGTGGGTGTGGTGTTGCGTGGGAGGGGAGCTGGGTGTGGATAAAGAATGTATGTGTGGGTGGGTGGGGTGTGATTGGGGTGTGCGGGTGGGTGAAGGATGTGTGTGAGGGTGGGGGATGTGTGTTTAGATGGGTGGTTGGGGTGTGTGAGTGTGGGTGGGTAGATAGGAGATGTATGTTTTTATGAGTGAGTGAGGGATGTGTGGGTGTTAGTGGTTGAGGGATAAGTACGTGTGTCTAGGGATGTGTGAGGGAATGAGTGTATGGGTTGGGGATGTATGTGTGGGTTGTGTGTGCGTGGATGGGAGGTGTGTGTTTGTGAATGGGGGATGTGTTGGTGGGTATGGATGTGTGTGAGGGATGTGTGTATGGTCGGGGAGATTGTGCGTGGGTTGGGATGTTTGTGTATATGGGTAGGGGTGTGGTGGTTAAGGGATGTGTGGCTGGGGGATGGGTGGGTGGGGATGTGTGGTTGGGTAGAGGATGTGTGGGTGGGTGATTGTATATGAGTAAGGGTGGTGGGTAAGGGATGTTTGGTTGGGGGATGGGTGGGTAGAGGATGTGTGGGTGGGTGAGTGTGTGTAGGTTAGGAGATGGTGGGGGATGTTTGTAGGGGTGGGCTCGGGATCTATGAGTGGGCTGGGGGAGATGGGAGATTATGTGGCTGGGTGCGGAATTTGTGTGTGGGTAGGTGCGGAATATGTGAGTTGACGGGGAGATGTGTGTGTGGGGGGAATGTGTGGCTGAGGAATGTGTGTTTGGCTGGGTGATTGGAGGTGTGTGGGTAGAGGAGGATATGTGAGTGAGTGATTGTTGGTGGGTAATGGGACGGGTAGAGGATATGTGTGTAGGTGGGTGGATGTGTGTGGGTGGGGGATGTGTGGGTTGGGGGAATATATGTGTGCTTGGGGTGTGGGTGGATGGGGTGTGTGGTGGGTGAGAGGTGTGTGTGAGTGGGGAGATGTGTAGGTGTAAGGGATGTGGGGGATGGGTAGGGGCATGTATGTGTGTGTGTGGGTATGTGTGTGGTTGGGTGGTGGAGTTGGAGTGAATGGGAGATGTGTGGGTGGGTGGTTGATGTGTCTCATGACATAGTAATATGCATTGTGTATGTTTACAAAATTCATGTGACAATGTTTTTTTCCTATGCACTGTTGATGAAAGATAGATGAGTGATTGGAAGGGCCTGCGTGCCCAATTTGTTACCCTTTGAAAATAAAGTTTGTTCGTTCGTTCGTTCGTTCTCTTAGGTGTGTAGTTGTGAGAAGATGTGTATGAGCGGCGGATGTGTGTGGGTGGGGTATATGTGGGTGGCGGGGTGTGTGTGGGTAGGAGTTGTGTATTTTTGGGTTATGGGAGGAGGATATGTGTGGGCAGGTGGGGAGATGTGTGTATAGGTGGGGATGTGTGTATAGGTGGGGATGTGTAGTTGAGAGGTGGCGAATATTGGGTGGGTGAGTGGGTGTAGGTTGGCTGATGTGTGTGTGGGTGGGTGGGGAAATTGTGAGTGTGCGGGATATGTGTGTGGATAGGTGCGGGATGTGTGGGTTGGCGTGGGTATGTGTGTGTGGTTTCTTCTTTCTTCTTCTTCTTCTTCTTCTTCTTCTTCTTCTTCTTCTTCTTCTTCTTCTTCTTCTTCTTCTTCTTCTTCTTCTTCTTCTTCTTCTTCTTCTTCTTTTTCTTCTTCTACTTCTTCTTCTCCTCCTCCCTCCTTCTCTCTCCTCCTCCTCTCTCCTCCTCCTCCTCCTCCTCCTCCTCTTCTTCTTCTTCTTCTTCTTCTTCTTCTTCTTCTTCTCTTCTTCTTCTTCTTCTTCTTCTTCTTCTTCTTCTTCTTCTTCTTCTTCTTCTTCTTCTTCTTCTTCTTCTTCTTGGTGTGTGAGGATGTGTGTGTGGGTGGGGAAATGTCTGTGGCTGGGGGATCAGTGGGTGGGTGGCGGCATGTATGTTTGTCTGGTTCTGTGTGAGTGCGTGGAGGTATGTGTGGGTGGATGGGGGAGGTTTGGTGGGTGGG
>OY992893.1:10009274-10270751 GCA_963921405.1 Cepaea hortensis | reverse complement strand
TTTGATGAATGAAAGATGAGTGATTGAAAGGGCCGAATGTAAGACGGGCCTGCGTGCCCAATTTGTTACCCTTTTAAAATAAAGTTTGTTCGTTCGTTCGTTCGTTATTATCTGTGCTTCTTTCCATTCCTCATCAATGTACCAATCATTACCTGTGCATGTATTTCTCATACTATATCACTGGACTGGAAGGGTGGTCCAGTCATTGGTAGGTCTGTGAGATTATTTATAAACGTGTGAGCGTCTGTATGTGAAGAGGTGAAGACAAAGGCGTTGGCGCTGGGTAGGGCACACGTGGAGAAATACCGAGTATGACTAAAGCAGCTTTTGTCCGGAACTCACAAGATAGAGGGAGAGACAAAAGCCCACGGAGAAGAGAAGGACGTGTGGAGGACATGGGCGTAGCTGCGTGGGTTAGCTAAGGACGTGACAACTGGCAGTACTTTGGCTGAGGAATTGTGCCCCAGTGGCAGATACAGGGCGAAGGTCAAAGCCACCAACGTCTGTGTAGATGTGTGGAAGTCATTATCTGAGATTGTTACGTCATGTAGGCATGTTAGTATATGTGAGGACTTCTGTCATGTATGGGGGATATTAAAATATTGACTACTGTATACGTTAGTAAAAGTGTGACGTTGTAACTAAATGGAAGTCTGCATAGATCTCATTCTTTACAGAAAAATCAAAGGTTCTGGCCTTATAATACAGACTTATTTCAAAATACCAGTTGCATGTTCTTTATAAGACGTACCGTTCAACCCCAACATTGTTGGCTGCTTGTGATATTATAGGTAACTTAACGTTCAGTAATTTGCTAGAGCTTGCTCATACCGTTGTGAAAATGAGCGGAATGCGGTCTGCTTCCAAATTGCCTGCAGCTGACTTTGAACCCTGTATGTTGGAATTGTGAAACTGAGTTCATAACCCGCAGAGGTCGTTACAGAGTTCCTAAACAACTACATTGGAACTGGTGACTGTCAGGGTCTTAAACCTGGCTCGTTAACCTAACACATGTGAGACAGTACAAGTACAACGTGATTTGACTTGAGACTCAACGACACGAAGTTCCGATGGATTTATTTACAGATCACGATCTAGAGATGATCATCACAATACATAAGTTATAACAATACACTTACAGGCAACCCACAGCTTACAATCAGTCTCACAAGATGTACAAGCACTCGACTTTCGGGCCACAGAACTACACAAGCCTTTCTCCCATCATACGTCCAGTCGAGTCCGAGTCCCAGAGCTGTCTGGCTATTTCTCGCAACGCGCCTGCCCACCTGAAGTGGCTTCACGAGGCCTGCGTGCGTCCTGCTTTGTCCTTGCCTGACCGCTGGCTGTCTCGTCAGCCGGCAACCTCGCAGGCAGGTAACTAATACTCGCCTGGCGGGCGTAACGATGTTACAGCATCCCCGCTAGGGACTATTCGCCTGGCGGGCGTAACGATGTCCCTGCATCTCTGCTGGCAATACTTTAGACTCTGACAGTGACACGACCTCTTCCCACTCTGTACATAGTATATGTGAACTCGACAGTAATCCACTTATCTGCAGTCATAAATCGCAGCACTTGATGATGCTTACAAACCTAGTAATGCACATCATTCTTGGAGATCTTATCACCAAGTACCATCTCTCTCTGCAGCTCATAGATGACTGCAGTGAACTCTCTTGCCTGACTCTCATCCTACAGTTAAGGAGAATCTGCCCCGCCGTTCTTCAATCAGTCCTGTTGGCCTCATAACGTAGATAGAGGAAGATGAAAGAGACGATAATAGTATACGTGATTGGGTACTTAATCTGATCTGGCTCTCGTGGCAAGTGGTTGGCTGCCGGCTGGGAATAGATGACCCTCACCTGTTCAGTGACTCACCATCTTCAGCTGTGATCACACCGATGTTGTTGTTGTTGTTTTGTTGTTGCATTGTATCGTTACTCGCTCAGCTTGTCGCTCACTGATTGGGTATCTAATTGTCAGACTCATTAGTGTACTGACTTATGGATTAATTTACTGACTGATCGATACAGGGAGGAGGGAATCACTGACACTACATGATGTATTGGGTGGTCGACTGAATGATTGACAGTGTAACTGACTGATGTAAACACTGACCTACACACCCTCTGACTGATGTCCCCAACATACCACTTGACTGACTGGCTGACTGACTGACTGACTGACGTTCCTACTGATTTATTAACTGACCGAGGAACTGATTTAGCAACGTAATTCAATCGTTCACTGACTGACTGGTTTATTCACTGTCATATTATCTGACTCGGCGTGGTCGGCAGAATACAAGCTCACGGTCTTAAATTTCACGTGCGCTGATGGCGGGGTAGGCAGTTTAATCCTTACACCGATATTAAGTTCTAGTTCAGAATGTAATGGAAGCTTATGAACATACAGTTGCCTGGACAATCATGCTGCCGTTGATCGCAACGTCCTGTTAAAGAACATACAGTTGCATAGACAATCATGCTGCCGTTGATCGCAACGTCCTGCTAATGATCATAGTTGCCTAGACAATCATGCTGCCGTTGATCGCAACGTCCTGCTAATGAACATACAGTTGCCTAGAAAATAATGCTGCCGTTGATCGCAACGTCCTGCTAATGAACATACAGTTGCCTAGAAAATCGTGCTGCTGTTTATCGCAACGTCCTGCTAATGAACATACAGTTGCCTAGACAATCATGCTGCCTTTGATCGCAACGTCCTGTTAAATAACATAGTTGCCTAGACAATCATGCTGCCGTTGATCGCAACTTCCTGCTAATGAACATACAGTTGCCTAGACAATCATCCATCCTTTGATCGTAACGTCCTGCTAATGAACATACAGTTGCCTAGAAAATCATGCTGCCGTTGATCGCAACGTCCTGCAAACGACATTTGTTTACAATCTGACTGACCTGCCCACTAAGTCACTGATGCACTCACTCACTCACTGACCAACTCACTGATGTATTGAGTGACTAACAAACCCTATCGACAGCCGCACTAAACCGTCAGTACATTCAATCAATCATGTGCCATGCCGGAAAGCGTGGGCGGTCATGACTCGCCATTTCACTCGATCACCATTGTCGTGGATTAGCTCAGTGTTCCTGTCTCGTCCATGTCATGTGGCCAAGCCATCCAGGTATTTTCCTCTCGGTCTTCCTCTTGGTCTGTTCCCCTCGATCTTGCCAGTTGTCACTAAGTTCTCCAATCCATTTCTTCTCATAACATGTCCAAAAAATTTTGACTGTCTACGTCTAATTTCTCTAATCAGTTTACGATGTTCATTTGTCTCCTGTAGTTCTTGGTCATTGGTTTTACTGTCTGTCCATGGTATTCTTTGCATTTTCCTCAGAAACCACATTTCTGCAGCCATCAGATGCTTTTCAGCTTGACTGCTCATTGTCCAAGTTTCACATCCATACAAAAGAACAGGCTCTATGTATCCCCTCAACACTCTTTTTCTCGTTTCAATTGACATCTTTTTATTGGTCAGAATGTTTTTTATCTTGCTAAAGGCTACTTTTGCCATGGCGATTCTTGTTCTAATCTCTTCAAGGCATCTACCATCAGATGTTATAACTGTTCCAAGATAATTGTACCGATTCACTTGTTGAAGAATATTTCCATTTACTTGTATATTACATTGTGGCACTTCTTCCTTCCTACTGACGACCATAACCTGAGTCTTTTTACAATTTAATTCTAACCCCAGTTGCTCACTGTGTACAACAACCGCATCTACTAATTGTTGCAGGTCCTGCGCATTGTCTGCAATTAATACTGTATCATCTGCATATCTAATGTTATTGATGTTTCGTCCTCCAATGCTGATTCCATTTATATCCTCTACATTTCTGAAAATATTTTCACTGTACAGGGAAAAAAGATCTGGAGACATCACACATCAGTACATTAGTGAACTCATAAACAAGATCACAAAATGAAAGCTGCATTTACTATTGCACTCCATACCCCACAAACCCACTGCCTGTGTTTGTGACTGACTCACACGACAAACACACCGACTGACAATGTGGCCCACCTATTGATCCGTGTCGTCAGTCACTATTGACTTGTCAAATGGCTGATGGACTGGCTTAACTGAATTCGTTAATTGGCTCACCGACTGGTTTAACCTTTGCCTGTTTATTGTTCTTGTGCGTTTATTGGGAAGTAGACAGACCTGCTATTGTTGACGCTGACCTATATTCACCATTCTCAGCGTTCCTTTCTTCCGGAGACTTTGGCTTCTTTTAAATGTAAACAGCGGCGTATCTGATTGATATTCCTGGGATGCGTTTATTTGTGTGTAAAAACCCGATGTCTGGTAGACGACAGGAACGTTGGGCTCACGGGAGAATTGTGGGCTGTGTCAACGTTAAACAAGCAATGGCAAACTTCTGAACGTAAACGTGCTCAGCACATCAACCCGGATTGAGGTGCATTGCAAATCCTGCGAAGGTCATGCAATATTTGAAAACTCAATAGTAGAGATATGGGCTATAGGGACACAGGAACACGGGGCTGATACTGCTGTGTGTATCCCCCAACGCGCATACACATCGGTTTCATTAAGAGGATAACATCGAGAGATGGGCACGACAGAATATGTTAAACGAGGATGATATGTCGACTAACTAACTAACCAACCGACCGACCGACCGACCGTCCGTCCGTCCGTCCGTCTATCTATCTATCTATCTATCTATCTATCTATCTATCTATCTATCTATCTATCTATCTATCTATCTATCTATCTATCTATCTATCTACCTATCTATCTACCTACCTACCTACCTACCTATCTACCTACCTACCTACCTACCTACCTACCTATCTACCTACCTATCTACCTACCTATATGTTAAACTGCACTATCAAGGCAAGTAAAAAGTGCAGGAGATTCATTGCAGCCAATCTTCGCTGCGAAGACGACAGTTGATCTGACATGTGGAAACGGCAATAGTTTTCTCAAGAGAAAGCAGCCAGAAGTGGAAAATGTCTTGAACACACTGAACAATTGGCAATATAGCGCTAACCCTATCAAATACTTTGGGAAATCATGAGGACAGTTGGTTTTCCATCACATGTAGTACAACTAATAACAATGCTATATGTAAGATCAACAAGCAGCGGTTAGAAAAGATGGCGAGACATCAAGCAAGCAGTTGACACCAAGCAAGCAGTCCGGCCGGGCTGTGTGCTATCCCCCTGTGTGTTAACTTGTACCTGGAAAAAATGAAAAATGTCAGAAATGATATAACAAAGGAGCAATCTAATGCCCTAAATAAATATCGGTTGCCGGTCTCCCTCTCTAAAGAAACACAGCAGCGCGAGATTTGGCAGCGTATCGCGTCGCGTTGGTTACTTAAGGCGGGTATGTGAGCCTGTCGCTCAGAAAGCAATGGCAAACTACTGAACGTAAAACTTGCCAAGACGTCAACAGCGGTTGAGAAATGCTGGTGTTGGCTGCAATGTCCTGTAAAGGATATGCGGAAAAAAAATATATCTATGGTCATGAAATACCAGAGATTCGATATGCTGATGATACAGTACTACTATCCACGTCATATAATTGTATAGAACAACTAATAACCTCAGCCCAATGGAATAGCGAAAATCACAACCTGTATCTCAACATAGCAAAAACAAAGATAATGCATACAGATAAAACCATTATTATTACTATTATTATTATTATATATCTATATTATTATAGATAATGAGGAAAGGTTGCGGTGGTGGAAAATTTTGAATATCTTGGGTCATTAATTACCAACAATGGTGGCACAATGAAGGACATTAAAAGACCAATAGCTATTGCTCTTCAAAAAACTAAATAAATTGTGGAGGAGGGTAAATAGAACTACAAATATTACATTTTTAAGAGTACGCATCTTTCCATTGCAACATACGCCTGTGAGACCTGAACACTTATTTAAAAAGCTGAACAGCTCATAAATGCCTTTGAATATAAATGTTACAGGCGGGTTCTAAGAATATCTTGGATACAGAAAAGAACAAATGAGTCCATACGACAAGAGCTGAATATTGAAGAAGGTTGGCTACCAAAGACGATAAAACAAAGAAAATTGAAATATTGTGGTCACTTGAAACGTCATGAAAGTTTGGAGAGAACAATCATGGAGGGGTATATGCCCGGGAAGAGAGGAAGAGGAAGGCCAAAGAGAAGGTGGGTGCAGGATGTGGCATATGATCTCCAGATTAGTGTACCGGACGCAGGACATCTTGCTTATGACCGAGAAGCTTTCCCGACGGTTGTTATGGGAGCGATGTTCTGCAAGGTACAAGCTACTGGATGAATGATTGAGATATAACAATACGGGAGCATAGAATAACGAGATCTTTTGTTCGAACCCTTTCTTTACAGGCAAACCGTTGATACTCGGTAATCCGTGAGCTTGGGACTGCCCGGAGTCCTAGTATTTGGAAAACAATAACGTCTTGTCACTCTTAAGGATTGAACCCTGACCACTTTAGTGGTTAGCCAAGACTTCAGCCATTGCGGTGCCAGGTCTAGTACTCACTGAAATACTAATTTAAGTTATCGATGTGAAAAACCCCATTACAAGAAGCTGCTGTGGTCAACTGGAAGGAGCAAGTCATGAGAGAGAGAGAGAGAGAGAGAGAGAGAGAGAGAGAGAGAGAGAGAGAGAGAAAGAGAGAGAGAGAGAAAGAGAGAGAGAGACAGAGAGAGACAGACAGACAGACAGAGAGACAGAGACATAGAGACAGAGAGAGACAGATAGACAGAGAGACAGAGAGACAGAGAGACAGAGAGACAGAGAGAGAGAGAGAGAGAGAGAGAGACAGACAGACAGACAGAGAGACAGAGACAGAGAGACAGAGAGAGACAGAGAGACAGAGAGACAGAGAGACAGAGAGACAGAGAGAGAGAGAGAGAGAGAGAGAGAGAGAGAGAGAGAGAGAGAGAGAGAGAGAGAACCGTCATCGCCGGGCTAGTCAGTCCGAATACTGCCATTAAAGTCATCTGTTCACGTTACTCCATTCTCCCATGTTCTTTGATGTTCTCGTCAGGATTGTTGTTGAAGTCAGCTGTTCATGTTACTTCATTCTCCCATACTCTAAATATTTCTCTTCAGGATTGTTGTTGAAGTCAGCTGTTCATGTTACTTCATTCTCCCATACTCTAAACATTTCTCTTCAGGATTGTTGTTGAAGTCAGCTGTTCATGTTACTTCATTCCCCCTTGCTCTAAACATTGCCCTTCAGGATTGTTGTTGAAGTCAGCTGTTCATGTTACTTCATTCTCCCATGCTCTAAACATTGCTCTTCAGGATTGTTGTTGAAGTCAGCTGTTCATGTTACTTCATTCTCCCATACTCTAAATATTTCTCTTCAGGATTGTTGTTGAAGTCAGCTGTTCATGTTACTTCATTCTCCCATACTCTAAACATTTCTCTTCAGGATTGTTGTTGAAGTCAGCTGTTCATGTTACTTCATTTCCCCTTGCTCTAAACATTGCCCTTCAGGATTGTTGTTGAAGTCAGCTGTTCATGTTACTTCATTCTCCCATGCTCTAAACATTGCTCTTCAGGATTGTTATTGAAGTCAGCTTTTCATGTTACTTCATTCTCCCATGCTCTAAATATTTCTGATCAGGATTGTTGTTGAAGTCAGCTGTTCATGTTACTTCATTCCCCCTTGCTCTAAACATTGCCCTTCAGGATTGTTGTTGAAGTCAGCTGTTCATGTTACTTCATTCTCCCATGCTCTAAACATTGCTCTTCAGGATTGTTATTGAAGTCAGCTTTTCATGTTACTTCATTCTCCCATGCTCTAAACATTGCTCTTCAGGATTGTTATTGAAGTCAGCTTTTCATGTTACTTCATTCTCCCATACTCTAAACATTTCTCTTCAGGATTGTTGTTGAAGTCAGCTGTTCATGTTACTTCATTCCCCCTTGCTCTAAACATTGCCCTTCAGGATTGTTGTTGAAGTCAGCTGTTCATGTTACTTCATTCTCCCATGCTCTAAACATTGCTCTTCAGGATTGTTATTGAAGTCAGCTTTTCATGTTACTTCATTCTCCCATGCTCTAAACATTGCTCTTCAGGATTGTTATTGAAGTCAGCTTTTCATGTTACTTCATTCTCCCATGCTCTAAATATTTCTGATCAGGATTGTTGTTGAAGTCAGCTGTTCATGTTACTTCATTCCCCCTTGCTCTAAACATTGCCCTTCAGGATTGTTGTTGAAGTCAGCTGTTCATGTTACTTCATTCTCCCATGCTCTAAACATTGCTCTTCAGGATTGTTATTGAAGTCAGCTTTTCATGTTACTTCATTCTCCCATGCTCTAAACATTGCTCTTCAGGATTGTTATTGAAGTCAGCTTTTCATGTTACTTCATTCTCCCATGCTCTAAACATTGCTCTTCAGGATTGTTATTGAAGTCAGCTTTTCATGTTACTTCATTCTCCCATACTCTAAACATTTCTCTTCAGAATTGTTGTTGAAGTCAGCTGTTCATGTTACTTCATTCTCCCTTGCTCTAAACATTGCTCTTCAGAATTGTTGTTGAAGTCAGCTGTTCATGTTACTTCATTCTCCCATACTCTAAACATTTCTCTTCAGGATTGTTGTTGAAGTCAGCTGTTCATGTAACTCCATTCTCCCATACTCTAAACATTTCTCTTCAGGATTGTTGTTGAAGTCAGCTGTTCATGTTACTTCATTCTCCCATACTCTAAACATTTCTCTTCAGGATTGTTGTTGAAGTCAGCTGTTCATGTAACTCCATTCTCCCATACTCTAAACATTTCTCTTCAGGATTGTTGTTGAAGTCAGCTGTTCATGTTACTTCATTCTCCCATACTCTAAACATTTCTCTTCAGGATTGTTGTTGAAGTCAGCTGTTCATGTAACTCCATTCTCCCATACTCTAAACATTTCTCTTCAGGATTGTTGTTGAAGTCAGCTGTTCATGTAACTCCATTCTCCCATACTCTAAACATTTCTCTTCAGGATTGTTGTTGAAGTCAGCTGTTCATGTTACTTCATTCTCCCATGTTTGCTGCAGTACTCGTCAGCGCATTTTAAATCCCATTCCATTCGGGTCGCCCGGGTTTGAATCTTCGATAAGGTATTTTCTTTCTATCAGGGGGAAAAATAGGACCCTATTCTGCCTTTTTCGCGGCGACTGCACTAACCAGGCGGCCTTAATTGTTTAGGATTAAGGACAATGCCACATAGTGGTCACGATTGCACGCACCACATTATGGGAATTAGGAGATTCCCAGTCTAACAATAGAATGACTTGACCACTAGGGAAAACTAAGGACGACGTAAGCATCGTCAAGACAGCAACAGAGGTGACTTCGAGAAAGGAGATCAAGATGGCTGTGCGTATTTTTCCCTGAAAGCTCCGTGAGCAAAAGGTTTGATCATCTAGGGCAAGGCATTATTACTTAGGAAGGGATATCGCCTGTTTGGATATAGCATTCTTGTCATACTCAGGACCGGGACATATATCAAGTATAGACAACGAGTTATGTTGGACATTAGCTGCAATATACTTTAGGAGATTGGGTAATTATAGAATTATATGAACGGCCAAGTTGTATTAACATATATAACGTCCCGTGCCCGTGTTAGGGCCCCGTTATATGATACGGCAGTGTTGTGTTCATTTTGTCTAAAAGAGAGCAGATCCGAAATAAAAGGATTTATCTCAAAATTATATCAGTCTTCAAGGTGAGCGACTTTTGTTACATACATTCATTCAAGTGTGAGTTTTAATACTTCGGCGGTTGAATGTATGTTGAGACACGTGGGGACTTCGATCCGAGGAAACAATGGTGTAATGCAAACAAGCGATGATTGATTCCCGCTATATCAGAAGTAAAGATACAATGAATGCGCGCCACAATGATAAATTCCTTTGCACGATAAGACATCAGGAGTACACAGAATGCGCCAACATGGCAGTTGCCGAAAGATCGTGAGTAACGCCAACATACTTATTATTTGACGATTATCTGCAGGTAAAGTGACTAAATAATTTAATTAAACTATTCCTTCATAAGTGCCAAAGTTGGAGAAGTTTATCAGTGGAAAGAAAGGAATAAAGATTACACAATACTATATTAACTGGTCTACATACATGGTGCGCACGAGCAGAAACAGATAATGAACATTACGTGTATCTAATAACAGCAAATTATATACTATCGTTTGAAACAATAGTAAATAGTTAAATACGATCATAATATTGTCCAAGTTTGGGAAAGTGAAGCACAATACAGTAATGGAGAAGTAAACACAACTGATATATTTGATTTACGGATCGTTTGAGTCCACACTCGACTTATAATGTGTTGTTGGTACAGAAGAAGGAGGCGTTAGCTTCCTACACGACATTTCCACTCTGTTGACAAAGCAGTGAGTCAAACTTATAATAGGAGAAAGAACACTTACTTTCATGCTTATGACACTGATATAACTACACACAAGAATGGTACGATATTGCCAGTACCCACACATTTAACATACGAGTATCAAGAATAGGAGGACACATATGAAGATTAAGTTGACACAGTACCACTTCCTTACTTTGATCTTTACTCTTCACGGGAAACTTCAATATATATTTACGAGTTACAACGGGATATCTGACAGAATACATAGAGACACGTTATCATTACACCTCAGCAGGCAGGAAATCTAACACGTGTACACTCACTTGATTTGAAGTCGAAGCATACAGATAGACTTTAATGTCACATAGTACCCAATTGTTCAAGGTATTTAATCGATAACGATTCACATTGGGACAGTTATATTTATTATATCGGGACATTCAGTGGAACTCTGGACACGATATAGTACGTCGGGACTTATTGCATTTACTCCTACACTACCACTCTGATACCAGGTCATTAAGACAACGCCACATATAGATACACAGACAACAGGACACTTACCTCCACACGGCATTTATACGACTTCACCAACTTCTACACATTTACGATGCCATTATCAGGAACATATAAAGACACTTATGGATGTTACACATTGCACCGCTGTAGCAAGTGACTCAATTATTTATTGACATTGTTCCAATGTTAGCGATCCTCACTAGAACACCGTTGAGCTCATTTACGGATGACATAAGCCTGGGTCACTGACATTGAGTTGAGTGACCGGGCAGGAGGAAGAATGGAGATGAGAGTGGGAGACAGTAAAGTGACTGACCTGGCTACGAGGAAAACAATCAACCCTCAGAAATAATGGGGCGGATATGAGTGGAAATCCCCAGGGGGGGATGGGTCGAAAGACAGTGGTGTGTTGTGTGAAGTGAGGAGACTGAAAAGTCAGTGAGAGAAGAGACCGACTGCGGGTCAGGTCGTTTAAGAGAGAGCTCCGTGTTGTGTTGTGCTTCTAGTGGTGAAGACAGGCCTGAACCCAGAGTGGGTTCTGTATTGAGTGTGGGCCTAAACCCAGAGTGGGTTCTATAGTTGAGCAGTGGCTCCAACCCAATGTGTGGGTTGTATTGTGTGAGATCCAGCCGTGGATAGTAGCTGGATTGCCTGTCTTGTGGATTGAGATTAGAAGCCAGCCGTGAGAAGGCATTGATGTGTGCTGGTTAAATTGTGAGGAGGATATTTATATTCGATGGATTACGTTATGTTTCTGGATGTATAAACCTGTTCCGTTGTCCGTCTTATTTTTGTAATAAAGGATTATGTGCGCCAACGGAATCTTGTTTAATGCCTGGTGAATATGCACTGCGGGGGTGAGTTATATTGCAAGACAGATATCTCCATTGACACACCATGAGTATCGTTACCTAGACAACGACCATCACACAATAATATCATGAACAGTATCATCGTAAGAACTTTGTGATATTATCATCAAGAGAAACGTGTGACATCTGGGCGCTCGTCACTTAGTAAGGAGTATCTGTGGGCTCTTCGCTGAAAGAGAGGAGTTATTATCTGTGACTTCGTTCCATCAATTTATACAGTACTGCGTCAAGAGAGTAACAGCAATTCTGTTGTGTGTGTAAGACGCCACATCGAAGAAAAAACTGTCAGCGCGCGGGGAGGGTACGCGGCGGAAATCACCAGCTAGCAGACAGTTCAAGTGAAGGTCATACTACAGGTAAATTAACGACAGTCAGCACACGTCATTGCGACGCTAGCGGGCACCCCAGAAGAATTAACGCAGAAAAAAAAATCGACTGGGAAAGTCGATTGCAGTAGCAGGGGTGTTTGGTAACGGACAGCATAGAGGAAATGTCGAGGGGACAAAACGGTGGTTGCAACAAGTGCAGTCAGTCCTGGAGTGTGTGTGTTTGACAGGATTGAACCAAAGATTGAAGACAGCGAGTAATTTCGTCTCAACATCCTGTGTGTGGTGGGATATTTGGTGTGTGTGTGCTGGAGGCAAGCGCACTGTGTTGTTGCAAGTTGACTGGTCAAGATTTTTCGACGCAGTAAATAGGACGGGTGGGTACACCAGCGTCCAGGTACGAGGGGAAAGTTACGTTAACCCCCACCACAGCCGTGCTAGGGCAGCAGTGGAAAGTGTGATTTTCCACGAAGTTAATACCGCAGCCGGGTGGGGCTGTCAAGTTTGTGTGAAAACTGTTTTACGGAGGAATTTTTCACTGAGAGATAAAGAGAAATTGAGGTGTCCGGCAAGGCCAAGGCCGTGGACAGTGGAAAGTTACTGAGATGTTCCATAGTGGAACTGGATAAACAAGCTGTTTTTGTGTGAAACCAGACTTGATTGTTCGTCTTTGTTCAAGCCTTTGTCATCATTATTCTGTTATGAGCAAACAGTTTTAACTTATCGTCATCGCAACCATTGTCGTATTTCTTTGCCAATAAGGATCTATATATCCAAATTTAAAGCGCTGAACAGTGGCTGCCATTCTTCTTTTCTTTTTGGTGAATCTTGTCGGGTAACGGAAATCCATAACATTAATGATACAGCGAAGCGCCATCTCCGCAACGAGAGTAACAACAAATCGAAAGAACACTTTGGATTATTACCACGTACAGAGAAAGTACAATAACGTTACGGATATCACTATCATCTTCAACTTTTGTCGACAGTTGGAACTTTTGATCACCACGTGAATTCAATAACCACTCAACAAAACAAGAAGTCGGTTTGAAATCTAGCGTCGTAGACATTGAATAAAAAGAACTTTTGGCGACGGATTAGTGGGCACATATTTATCGGCCAACGATGTGGACATTCTGTTTGCTGCTCATTGTCTTATAAATATTGTTTTCGGTTGTTAAGCTGTTACTTGTATGTGGTCCAGTGTTTGTCAAGAGTAGGGGATTTGTTGGGGTGTTTCTCGAGAGTCGGGATACAGCACAATAATTTATTTGTCTTTCTGGTGCTTACGATATTTTTGTAAGAAAAACGTTAATGAGTTGACGTATCGTGCAGGGGCATTGAAATAGTCTTAACCAATATCTAGAGCCGAGTTGTCTGACGTCAGATCTGTGTATATTTTCAGTATATATTCTTTTTCTTTCTCTCTTTCTTTTCGTTATATTTACATATAATATTTGTTGTGTTCGGATATATGTTTTTATTGTGATCTGTCGTCATTTCTGCTGTCTAGTGGTCTTGGTCAATTTATATTTTTATTTTACGCGCACTGTGGATGTCTCTACACAAGCTTGTGGTTGTTACTGTGGTTTATTTCTGTGTCATCATCGTCTCCGTGTACTCAGCTGGTGAAGTCTAGCGTTGGATAGTCATCACTTAGTGTTATCATCCATTTGTTTGTATATGTATTGATATGTATGTTTAACAATATTTCCAGGGACTTTATGAACTTTTGGTCATAGATATATAGATATAAGGGAGTATAGGTGATACTTCCCCCCTCACTACCTAGTACTTATAGAGTGACTGGGTGAGTACAGAGTGATATTGTAGCACTACGGATTTACGTACACAGGGAGTGCGGGTGTACTTAGGCAAGTGACACAAAGACTAACAGCAGAGTCTGTACATTTATAGTTGGCTGATTCACAGCAACGTGTCCACAAGTACAAGATGCCTACTTTAATGGATTATATTGAAGCAGGTGAAAGAATAGGCCTGAAAGGTAAAGAGTTACAGGAGTATGCCGAAGCAAAAGAACAACAACAGACGGAAAGAGAGGTGAGGCATAATGAACGCGAGGCAAAGCGTCTACAGGAAGAAAAGTTAGCTGAGAGAGAACAAAGACAGGCTGAAATGGAAGCCAAGCGTCTACAGGAAGAGAGAGAGACACACATGAGAATGGAAATTGAGAAAGAGAAGATTAAGATGGAAGCTGAAATTGCTCTCAGAAAACTAGAACTATCTTCAAAGGGTCAAAGTGAGGAAAGCGGAAAACCTTCGCAGTCGTCACAGAGATTAAAACTGCCATACTTTACGGACCGAGACAACCTTGAATCTTATTTGGACAGATTTCAAGCAAGTGCGAAAGTGTTAGGCATCCCCGAAGAACAGTATGCTATTAGACTAGGGGAGCTGCTTACGGGCAAGGCACTAGACACCATGTTCAATTTACCTGTAGAAGAAAGGAACAACTACACTATCTTACGTCAACGTTTGCTGACTAAGTTCCAACTAACTGAACATGGATATAGAACAAAGATTAGACAGTTAGTGCCAGAGACAAATCAAGATTTCACAGACTTTGTTAACACAGTAAAGAACACATTTAACAAATGGATGGAGCTTGCAGAAGTAGGGAAAGATTTTAATAAATTAGTAGATCTAATGTTAAGAGACAAGGTAGTATCTGCATGCAATTCTAATTTAGTGGCGTTCTTTGAGGAACGGAAGCCAAAGGACATAGACACAATGTCTCAGTTAGGGCAAAACTACATGACTGCACATCCTAACGTATCTATTGGGAAACTAATGAGTGAGGAAATAGTCTGTGCAGCGTACACTAAACAGAACCAGAATCCAGTTATCAGACCAAGGGCGAAAAGTGTGGATTCAGCACAGAAAGGTGAGCAGCAAGAACTTCAAGATAATGGTTTCCGAGGAAACAATGTTGGTAGAGTAGGACGGTACCCATATAGAAGAGGGAACTTCCAGAGACGTCCAAATTATGCCGGATGTTGGAATTGTGGGAGCTGGAGACACAAGGCAGCTCAGTGTGATGCACAACCATCAGATGGACCAACGAACAACACTAAAAGGGAGATTACTTGTTTCAAATGTGGAAAGAATGGGCATATCAGCCATCAATGTAGGATGAGAGAAACAGAGCACTCAAATGCAGCACAAGTAATTGAGACGCTGAACAATGAAGATTGTAGTGGATGCAAACCTCTTTTTGAAAAAGATGGTCAGCCAGTCCTAATATGTGGTCATACAGTGAAAGCAGGATCAGCAGTGCATGAAGGAGGAAGCCTGAAGCTGCATCAGGGATTCGTCAATGATAGGCCAGCGTTAACAATTAGGGATTCTGGATGTACGTCTATCGGAGTGAGGAGAAGTTTAATAGATCCCTCGGATTATACAGGGAAAAATATTAGATGCATAACATTCAACGGCACAGTAGAGTTCTACCCAGTAGCCATAATAACAGTAAAAACACCATATATCACTGGAAGAGTGACAGCGTGTGTTTTGGACTCACCAGTGGCTGATTTGATCATAGGAAATGTTATAGGAGTTAAAGATTGTACAGAAGAGGAAGTAGCTTATTGGGACCAAAAATATAGTGTAAACAGTAATGAGGTAGTTACCACAAGAGAACCTAACTTAGAGAGTATAGCTGAGGTAGAAGAGGCACTTGAAGTAGACACAGGAACTCAGGACAAGGATAGTACAGCTGAGCAGATGAGAATGGATCCCAATTATAGTGCTAGTGACTCGCAGAGACAAGATACTACTCTGAACAAATGTTCCCAAGGGTGTAGGAGAGTAGAACATAGGCAGTCAAAGAAAGGTAGATGGTGCTTCGAGAGGAAGAACAATGTTCTCACTCGCAGGTTTTCAGATAGCAGAACTGCACGTGGGCAAGGAGCAGTACCTTTAGCACATAGAGACCGATATACTAGAACAGCTCAGGATAGTGCATGGGCAGGGCACATAGGCATAAGGAGTATGCATCAGAAAGCAAGGTGCCAGATATATGGGCCAAGATTGAATAATGAGTTCAGACTAAACAGAGACTCAAGTGTAACGGTGCAATATGCAGATAGGAAAGCTGAGTCAGGTCAAAGGAGTGTTCGCGACATTACTGACCCAGGGCTAGTGATAGCAAACAGATGTTGTAATTGTAGAGGTACCATGAGTCATGGGTACATGAAAGGTAGACACAGCATCGACAGGAATCAGAGGAGGGTTAATGCAAGAACAGAACCACCTGATATAGGGTCGGTACACAAATAGTATTGTGTGGTCGTAAGAGACCTGTGGGTACATGAGTATAATGCTTTCCTATGATGTATTATTATTATGTGATGTATTAGTTCATGCATTGGTACACAAGATAGAAAGTTGTTTGTATTTATGTGTGGGGAATATGGGAGTGTACTATGAGCATTTGGTGTATTATTTAGGGTGGTAGCTAGAGTAAGGTGCAGCCATACTTAGGGCTACCCAGGCTATATGTCTGGGTCACATGTTTAGTAAGTTTTAGTCTCCCAATATTTGAAAACGAAGTTTTCTTTTAAGAGGGGGGTAATGACATAAGCCTGGGTCACTGACATTGAGTTGAGTGACCGGGCAGGAGGAAGAATGGAGATGAGAGTGGGAGACAGTAAAGTGACTGACCTGGCTACGAGGAAAACAATCAACCCTCAGAAATAATGGGGCGGATATGAGTGGAAATCCCCAGGGGGGGGGGATGGGTCGAAAGACAGTGGTGTGTTGTGTGAAGTGAGGAGACTGAAAAGTCAGTGAGAGAAGAGACCGACTGCGGGTCAGGTCGTTTAAGAGAGAGCTCCGTGTTGTGTTGTGCTTCTAGTGGTGAAGACAGGCCTGAACCCAGAGTGGGTTCTATAGTTGAGCAGTGGCTCCAACCCAATGTGTGGGTTGTATTGTGTGAGATCCAGCCGTGGATAGTAGCTGGATTACCTGTCTTGTGGATTGAGATTAGAAGCCAGCCGTGAGAAGGCATTGATGTGTGCTGGTTAAATTGTGAGGAGGATATTTATATTCGATGGATTACGTTATGTTTCTGGATGTATAAACCTGTTCCGTTGTCCGTCTTATTTTTGTAATAAAGGATTATGTGCGCCAACGGAATCTTGTTTAATGCCTGGTGAATATGCACTGCGGGGGTGAGTTATATTGCAAGACAGATATCTCCATTGACACACCATGAGTATCGTTACCTAGACAACGACCATCACACAATAATATCATGAACAGTATCATCGTAAGAACTTTGTGATATTATCATCAAGAGAAACGTGTGACAACGGACATGGAAATAACACTTCGTTCGTCTAACGACACCATTTCATGATTGTGGATTGACACGTCTCTTGTAATATCAACGCAAACGAAATTTCTACACGGAATGTCGAACATTACAACATCGTTATTCACATACCGGACACTTCAGAACTGTGAACGCAACGAACATATATGGATGCACCTCATCGTCATTACACCTCTGCACACGGCACCGTGACAGGATACTACTGGACACTACACCGCACCTGAAACGCATCGAAACGTTACATGTTCCTCAAGACTCTGACGCCAGGACAGACGTACACTATCACACGGATTGACAACTACCATTTTTCATCGTGACACCAGACACAGTCAGCTTGTTCACGCATTTGACTTTATGTACCAGAACTGGATGCAAGCAGATCTACTGATTTCACTGTGGGCATCATTCATTCGGATACCTACAACAGCCTAAACTTATCACAATAAGGCTGCAGAAAAATTCAAACGTCGTCGTTACACTACAGCCAACTACGTGTTATGGGTTGGTTACGGACTTCCTGAGTCCAGGGTGAAAGTAGTACAAGTTAATTGTACTATCGTTCAAGCCAGGAGCAACAGTCTATTGTGGACACAGCTTCTCGGGTATAAATCAACAAACATACCAATACTCGAGTGGTGACCACTGATCAATTTCTTAATGAACTGATCGACACAATTCTATGTCAAAATTTTTGAACGACAAGAACTCTACTCGGTTATCTATGTACAAGAGAGCCGGAAAAAGGCCAGTAATTGTTATTCATTGTTGATTGATGTTATGTTGACTCATAATAAGGCTATTTATTTTATTTGCGGGTGGTTAGAAGGCCTTGATGAGCTAATGATATCTGATATCTTGATTAGTTCGTGAAGTGATTTGTGGGTTGACAAGCGCCAGGTCATTACGAATTAATTTTGTTTGGTTTTGATCTTGCGGGCGTCACCACAATATTATAGTCTCGTCTTTACGTTAGTAGTATAGTAGGAACATTATCCGTCAAAAATGGGGATAAAATTTTGTTATCGTTTGTAAACAGTAATATGTATTTACGTCAGTCATCGATCGTCTCTTATGATTATTAGTTGTCTTGCGTCACACATATTGTATATTAGACATATTTCTTTATATTTATTTTATAATTTAGATCTGTTTCGTTCATTATAGATATATTTGATTGATTCTTTTGTTGTGTTCGAATTTACACTACAAATTTAATTGAGTCTATATTTTCTCAACGGTGATACGAGATTTACCTTACTATCTAAGTGATAGTGAGTTGAGACAATATCACAATTCTTGTCGATTCTTTTCTTCTCTTACCTACTACTATATTTATTTCAGCCAGATAGCATTTTACAGGTGGGAAAAGAAGAGAAGATGTCTACGCTGCAATATTTTTTTGAAATGGGTGAGAAGTCTGGTATAACTGGTGCTGAGCTTCGAAATTGGGCAAAGCTTGAGTTCAGTGAACAACAGAAACGTGACAAGGAGGAAAGACAACTTCAAGCCACACGTGAGAAGGAGGAAAGACAGGAAAGATTGGCATCGGAAAAGGAAACCAAACAAATTCAGATGGCTCTTGAGAGAGAACTGAAAGAAAAAGAGATGGCTATCAGACAAAATGAGATAGTTTTGGAACGAGAACGAATGGAGGCTAGAGAAAGAGAATTAACTGTGAAACGCGAAAAAATTGCAGCAGAAAAAGAGAAGTTAATTATCGAAATGCAATTGAAAGAAAAACAATTGGCGTTTGATAAAGAGCGACTTGCTACAGAAACACTCTGGAAGGACAAGGAGGTTGAAGGTAACATAAAGGTCAAGACGCTTGAGATGGAACGTGGAGCTGAAATCGAACGAGAGAAAATGCTGGCTAAACAGAACGATCCTGTGAAAAAGTACCAAGGTTTTTTCAGGAATTTTCAACAAGGTGATTCAGTTAGTTCATGGTTAACCAACTTTGAAGTGCTCGTAAAGTATTACAAGGTACCGGAGAAGGACGTACCGATTTTGTTTCATCGTCACCTCGCGTTAGAGCCGTTGAAAGTGATAGAGTTAATTCCTGAGGATTTACGTACGAACTACAAATATATGCGCGATCGGGTGCTATCACATTTTTCTTTGGATGAATCTGGTTTACGGACTAAGATTAAAACACTTACACCGAAATCGAATCAAACATTCCTGGATTTCGCTTCGGAAATGTCTTCTAGTTTTGATAAGTGGTGTAAGGCTGCGGATATTAATGATAGTTATGAGAAAGTGAGAGACTTAATTATCAGAGATAGAATGTTGTCTGCAATACCAGAACCTATGTCAGTATTTCTTATGGAAAACAAATGTAAAAGTTTAAGTGAGATGGAAACTAAGGGTGAGTCTTATTTCAATGCACATAGGGATATTTTTGCTAAATGTACACAACCTGAATTAGTAATAGGAGCAAGTGCAAAATTCCAAAGAGGAAACGGTAAGTTTAGAAAGTTTAGTAATGGTAGCAATAGAAATAGTCCTTACAATAGAGAAGGTGATAGACCAAAGAAAGGCCAATTCACCAGATGTCAGTATTGTAGATTATCGCACGGAAATTTAGAGATGTGTGATAAACATCCAGGTTATATCGCATATCTGAAAGACATTATTACTAAGAAGAGAAGTAAGTATGACTCTTTTAAAAGAAGCATTAAATGTTTCTCATGTAGGGCGTACGGACACACAAGCAGGTCTTGCCCAATGAGAAATTCCTGGAAGGAAGCCAGTATCGCATATATGTTGTCTAGTTGTAGTAGCGATTCAGATGATCTAGAGGACACACACGCAGCCATTATAGAGTCATACAAGAACAAAACAGGTAAAGAAGGTAATAATAGTGATGATGACCTTACATCAGCCAATAAGAGACATATTCACGAGGCAAATGCAGCATACACTCGTCAATGTACTCTGACGATACACCAAGCGTTGGTGAATGGTTTACCAACAACCTGTTTTAGAGACACAGGGTCCGATATTACAGGTGTTAATCACAAACTCATAAGAGAAAGTGATTATACAGGTAAAAGTATTGAGTGCAGGACATTTGGGGGTACAATAGAAATGTACAAAACTGCATGGGTCAGTATAAAATGCCCATACTATAAAGGTCGAGTGTGCGCAGCAGTACTACCAAACCCATGTGCTGGGTTGATAATTGGTAACATCGCAGATGTCAAAGATTACGCTCAAACTATAGAACGCAAACCTGATGTGATACTCACAACAACACAAGAAGAAGGAATTACACATTCATTAAAAGTTCAACTGACTGGTAATAACAAAAGTGTGGCACACAAAAATAGAACAAAAGTTAAACACAATAGGTACAAACAACAGATGAAATGGGATGTTGTAACCATATTTATGACAAACATGTTGAGTTGGCTTAAATTGACTTTATCTCAGGTTACATCCATAGTCACAAACACAGCCTCACAAACAAAGGCATATATTGATGATATTGCGAATAAAAATACAGTCATTCAATCACTCAAGAAAATTTACACACAAGTCAATAATAACAAACAAAATTACGATGCATTAATTAATGCGTACTTTATTTGCTTGGCTTGTTTCTGCTACAAATTAATCAAATATACTTTATTGTCGTTATATATACGAGTGAAAGTTATGACAGTGTTCAATTTAACAAAGTTGAAAAGTACAAATATGAACATACGTGCAGTACGGAAACACCATAAGTATGAAAGAAAGAAAGAGAGAAAGAAATAGAATAAAAGAGAAGAATAAAAGAACAATAGAATGGGATGAAAGTGTTAGGTTCATATTAACACAAAATACATTACAGACACATTTACAGTCTTATTACTTAGAATTCCAAATTTCTTAGATCTAAATCTATATTTGTCCAAAGTGTTCACACTATCTCATATCTCCACACTTGGGTGTGTGAAAATATTTTAGTTCTCTATTTTACAGATAATTGTTAGTAACTATATTGTTATTTTACGATGATGAATTGGTTAAGGATTTATTCTTGTTGAGTCATAATATTAGAATGTAATTGAGTTATTTTCTTAAAAAGTCTTAAATCTTTGAAATGTATGATTTTTCACATGTATATATCTATATTACAGACCTATAAAAATAGTTGGACAGAGGATAATGAGAAATTATTACAACAAATAAAAACTCTATTTAGTACATATCCTATTTGAAATTACCTGATATTTCAAAAGACTTTGTTTTACAAACGGATGCTAGTTTACATGCTATTTCAGCGGTATTACTTCAATTACATGAAGGGAAACTACATCCTATTCTTTATTTCAGTAAAAAAAGCTATCTGAAACTCAAAGAAATTATCTTCTTCTTCTTCAGCGTTCCGAGCCATTGAGGTTCTTTGCTGCAAATACAATCCGTCTCCATTCGTCTCTCTGGTGGACCTTCTCTTGCCAGTCGTTGATTCCAAGTGCTTGTAGGTCTGTACATGTATTATCTCTCCACCGCCTTCTTGGTCTACCTCGGGGTCTACGGTCATTTATTTCCTGAGTGTAAGCGAGTTTTGTTTCCCTATTATCTTCCATTCTTTCTATATGCCCCAGCCATTGTAGTCTATTAGCCTTCATGATATCAGTGATTAGCGGGGACTTAAACAGATCATAAATGTCTTTGTTACTTCTTCTTTTCCACTCTCCACTTTGTGTATCCCTAATGGGTCCAAAGATGCGTCTTAAAATTTTGTTCTCAAAGGTTTGTAACAAGGCTTCGTCTCCTTTCGTTGTACTCCAGGTTTCAGAGCCATACAGCACAACTGGTCTGATCAGTGTTTTGTATATTGTGATTTTGGTGTTACGAGATAGCGCCTTCAAAGAAATTATGCTGTTACTGAATTAGAGGCTCTAGCTTTAATTGAAAGTATTGAGAAGTTCTCTAGATACTTACTAGGTAGGAAATTTCTGGTTCTGTCGGATAACAAACCGTTACAAATTTTCAAATCGGGTCATCCGAAGAATTCTAGAATACATAGATGGTCATTACTATTACAGGACTATGAATTTGACATTTGCCACATTCCTGGAAAAGACAATAATCTTGCTGACATTCTGAGTCGATTATAGAATAGTAGAATTTTCATGTTGATTAGTTATAGTTGAATTGTTGAATTATAGTTATAGTTCTTGTTGATATAAATTGAGTTCATAGTTCATAATGATAGTTATATACAAAGCCTTATTAGAAGGTCAACATGACAATAGACAACATGATAATATAGTTTGTTAGATTAAATATTATAAAAAGAGTGAAGGTACATTTTATCTGATATGTGTTCAAAACAGAGACATGGCAAGGATGAAATTTATGAACGGACACAAGTGCTTGCTGGTGAAAAATCAGAAGACAGTCATAAAGAGACTTAAGTATCAAAATGTGATGTTGAAAGACATGTGATGTTAATTGTTTATTAATTAGAGTTACACAAGAGTAATTAACGTTTATTTTAGTTCATTATGAATTTTGGGTCCACATTGACAAGATGATATGTTATATATATATATATATATATATATATATATATATATATATATATATATATATATATATATATATATATATATATATATATCTATATGTTGATAAATCAGCATAACAGGAGCTAAACAAGGAGATATAATTGAATGATAGTTCAAATCCCAAAGGAAATATCGGTTAAGTTAAGGTGGAGTCACAAACAAGCACCCTACCCATTAAATGAATGATTAAGTATATCATGACAATACAACAACAAGTAACGACTACGACTAACATGGTGACTGGGAAATCTGCATTATTACCCTCGTCCGAAACTCATGGTAATACCTAGAGTTAGGACACACTTGTCATTAGGACAAGGTAGGGACTAATATGGTTATTAGTTGAGCTAAATCCATAGGATCAGCCACACGACGTCCGACGTAAGGTTCGGACAGGTGGGCGTGCCCATTATGTTGCATTTATAATTTTTTTTTGAGGGTTAAGGATGTGGTAAATCCTAGAACTATGTGGTGGTGGGTAAAAGAAAGTTATGGTTACAGTTGTAAGTATCATATATGATGATTATGAAAGGAAAAAAATGACATAGCATTTTTTTTTTTCTGGGAGGGGGCATTATGCCACATAGTGGTTACGATTACACGCACCACATTATGGGAATTAGGAGATTCCCAGTCTAACAATAGAATGACTTGACCACTAGGGAAAACTAAGGACGACGTAAGCATCGTCAAGACAGCAACAGAGGTGACTTCGAGAAAGGAGATCAAGATGGCTGTGCGTATTTTTCCATGAAAGCTCCGTGAGCAAAAGGTTTGATCATCTAGAGCAAGGCATTATTACTTAGGAAGGGATATCGCCTGTTTGGATATAGCATTCTTGTCATACTCAGGACCGGGACATATATCAAGTATAGACAACGAGTTATGTTGGACATTAGCTGCAATATACTTTAGGAGATTGGGTAATTATAGAATTAGATGAACGGCCAAGTTGTATTAACATATATAACGTCCCGTGCCCGTGTTAGGGCCCCGTTATATGATACGGCAGTGTTGTGTTCATTTTGTCTAAAAGAGAGCAGATCCGAAATAAAAGGATTTATCTCAAAATTATATCAGTCTTCAAGGTGAGCGACTTTTGTTACATACATTCATTCAAGTGTGAGTTTTAATACTTCGGCGGTTGAATGTATGTTGAGACAGACAACACCCCCCCCCCACACACACACACACACGCAGACACACACACACACACACACACACACACACACACACACACACGCACACACAGACTACCCCTCCCGTCCTACACCGCAAGGTACTATAGGCAGTAATGACAGCAGTATAGACATTAGTCGGCACAGACAGAGCAAGACAGACGAACAAATGACAAAATTAGGTAGGGTTACAGTTAAACTGACAGAGCCAGAGAGAGAGGCAGAGGGACAAATGGCAAAGATAGGTATGGTTAGAGACAAATGGTGCAGCGAGACAAAAGGGCGAAAAAAGGATCGAGACAGACAGCGACCCACGACAGCGCTATATACAGATACGGACGACTAGAAGTTGGCACAGAGAGAACGCCACAGGAGGGGGGAAAGGGGACAGCGTGAGACAGACTGAGACCAAGAGACAGAGGGAATGAGAGAGGTTAAAGTAATTATGTCGTGAGTGTACAAACCTTGCGGCGCAGGCTATCCAGTGGAGTCGGAGACCCGATGTATCGGAGAAATCCCCGTGGATTGTATCGGTTTGTTCTCATACGAGCTTTGATGTTGAAGTGTGCCAGTTCCAACTGTTGTATTAAACCTTGCCACATGAAAGCACTTATTTATCGTTTGAACATTAACACATTGATTATCGTTTTTCCTGCCTTCTACAAGCCCGCACGTTCTTCTCCCTGAAATCGTTTCGTTTCTATCAATCCTAACACGGATTATAGTTGCATGGGTTGTGATCGAACACATCAAGAGACAAGCACCCAGAGCCCAACGTTTCAGTGATTGGATCTTCATCAGTGGGATTTCCATTCTACTAATCGCAGTCTTGATCATAGGGGCCGGGCTGGAGTAATGGCTAGTGGGTTTGCTTGCCAAGACAGGGGTCCTGGTTCAGACCGCAGTGTAACCTCCTCTATCACATCTAGTGTAACCTCCTCTATCACACCCAGTGTAACCTCCTCTATCACATCTAGTGTAACCTCCTCTATCACACCCAGTGTAACCTCCTCTATCACACCCAGTGTAACCTCCTCTATCACATCTAGTGTAACCTCCTCTATCACACCCAGTGTAACCTCCTCTATCACATCTAGTGTAACCTCCTCTATCACACCCAGTGTAACCTCCTCTATCACACCCAGTGTAACCTCCTCTATCACACCCAGTGTAACCTCCTCTATCACATCTAGTGTAACCTCCTCTATCACACCCAGTGTAACCTCCTCTATCACATCTAGTGTAACCTCCTCTATCACACCCAGTGTAACCTCCTCTATCACATCTAGTGTAACCTCCTCTATCACACCCAGTGTAACCTCCTCTATCACACCCAGTGTAACCTCCTCTATCACATCTAGTGTAACCTCCTCTATCACATCTAGTGTAACCTCCTCTATCACACCCAGTGTAACCTCCTCTATCACATCTAGTGTAACCTCCTCTATCACATCTAGTGTAACCTCCTCTATCACACCCAGTGTAACCTCCTCTATCACACCCAGTGTAACCTCCTCTATCACATCTAGTGTAACCTCCTCTATCACATCTAGTGTAACCTCCTCTATCACATCTAGTGTAACCTCCTCTATCACACCCAGTGTAACCTCCTCTAACATATCTATAGTGTAACCTCCTGTAACTTATCTACTGCCACCTCCTGTGACTTATCTAGTGCAATCTCCGATCTCTACTTCTCTGTGCGTGCATTTCGCTAGCATACATTTTGATCTCTACTTCAATGTGTATCACTTTCTTTAGTAAAACCGCCATTCTCTACTTCTTAGTGCATGCATTTCTCTCTTAACCTGTTACCTCTACTTCTCTGTCCGTGCATGTCTCTAGTATAACCACCCATCCCTACTTCCTTGAGTGCAGTTCTGTGCATGTATTTCTAATGTTATTTCAATTACCTCCAGAGCTTTACAATTGCTATTTCTCTTTGCTGCTTGCATCGATTGCGTGTATTCAAGCTCCATTACATCGCATTATTCAGTTTTACATGATTGCTTTAGTGTCTAGTACACACACACACACACACACACACACACACACACACACAGACACACACACACACACATGCACACGCAGGCACACACACAGCACATGCTGAGTGCACATAGCAGCTCCTCATTGTCGTCTAAGCGCTGGGATAGCAAGACGCAACAAGGTGATTTATCTGGGCTGGAAAGCAACAGTTTAACTCTTGCGATCAGATCCAGCTACAGCTCAAATGGCCTGTTCCGTGAAATAAATGACTGTCTTTGGGGAGAACAAGGCTAAACACGATTTGACTCCATCTGTACACCTCCATTGCTGATTTATTACCGACAACGACATCGGTTAGGACTGTTGTAAAGAGGAAGCTGGACAGCCAGAAGAAATGGAATAATTAATTTTATATATATTTATGGAGCGATGGAAATTGATGGGGAAATTGTCTGTAAGAGAAAGATTGGAATACGAGACACCAGTGTTGTAGCCAGTTTGGTGATAGCGTGGAAGTTGGACATGCGAAGTCTAGATAGATGGTGCTCCCAGGTGGAGTTGAGGGTTCTGTGTGTACTTCCACAAGACGCTGATTTCTTTTGGGGATTTCTGGGTGGACTATGATGTTCCCATTGTCTGAATATGCTCTTGTCATGAGCAGATGTACTCCGTGACCGCTTGAGAGATCTCTGGAGAATACTATCGTATGTCTCAGTCGGTGCATGTGATCTGGGCAAGGATTGACATCTTTCCCTTGAGAATTGTAGTTCTTGTCCCGCCCTCCCTCCCTATCCCCCTTTGCCCCCCCCCCCCTCTCTCTCTCTGTCTGTCTGTCTGTCTCTCTCTCTCTGTCTTTATCTCTCCATCTTTCTCTCTCTCTCTCTCTCTCTCTCTCTCTCTCTCTCTCTCTCTCTCTCTCTCTCTGCCTATCTGTGGCATTTGTTGCTTTGATAATTGTCATTCTTGTATGTGCATGTGCCTGTGTGTGTATCTGTGAGAGAGAGAGAGAGAGAGAGAGAGAGAGAGAGAGAGAGAGAGAGAGAGAGAAAGAAAGAAAGAAAGAAAGAGGGAGAGAGAGACAGAGAGACAGAGAGGGGGAAGAGGGAGAGAGAGGGGGAAAAGGGAGAGCGAGAGCGAGAGGGGGAGAGTTACTTGGACAACGTGGTTATCTGTGATATCTGTTGCCTTGATAAGTGTATAAGTGTATGTTGTGTTGCTATCTATGATTTTTGCGTCCTTGTTCATGAGGTGGTCACTTGTATCATCGCCTTAAATGTCATTGCCATATACAACAGTGTGTGGTCGATGGGTTTATCGCTGGCGCCATATCTTCCTGTGGGCTGACCAGGGAGGGAGGGATCGCACGTCCGGTCCACATATACAACAGTGTGTGGTGGATGGGTTTATCGCTGGCGCCATATCTTCCTGTTCCCAGACCAGGGAGGGAGGGATCGCACGTCCGGTCCACATATACAACAGTGTGTGGTGGATGGGTTTATCGCTGGCGCCATATCTTCCTGTGCGCTGACCAGAGGGGGAGGGATCGCACGTTCGGTCCACATATACAACAGTGTGTGGTGGTTGGGCTTATCGCTGGCGCCATATCTTCCTGTTCGCTGACCAGGGAGGGAGGGATCGCACGTTCGGTCCACGTGCCGGTCTTTTGGACTGTAACGTTGACTTCTCATATTTAGAAATCAGTGCAAAATAATGAACGTGATCTTGTCTAGACAATCAACCTAGGGTTGATGGCTGCGTCCTGCAAAGGATATGTAACAGTTGGTGCAATGTATGTTGCAGTAGATTTAGTTGTGTTTGACGTGTGCACATAAAGCCAGAACACTGTTCATTGTGACTTCCGGGCAGACTGTCTACCTGAGTATGTGTGCGTGTGGGTGGGCATGGATGTCTGTCTGGCTGTCAGTGTGTTCATATTTAACTGTCTGTGTGGATCTGTTTCTTCCTGTGTTTTATGTGTGTATAAACAACATGACAGATTAAACACATCCCTGCATAGAAGTGGAACCACAGAATGCACGCACAAACAGATATAACTAACATGTACTCTATAATTGCATGTAATGTATTTTAATTGTATATATTTTACAAGTTATCCCTCACCTGATGGGAATGTATGCTATTTTGTGTCTCAGTGAGGCGTATCGCTCCCAAGTTCACCACTGCCCCCGAGGACGTGAAGATCATGCCCAACACAGACGTCAACCTGACTTGTATAGCCGTGGGATCTCCAGTTCCTTTTGTCAAATGGCGGCAGGGCGCCCTAGACCTCACCGGAGACGACATCCCCATTGGCAGGAACACTCTCACCTTGTCATCTGTGAAGGAGTCAGCAAACTACACGTGCGAGGCTTCCTCAGATCTGGGCGACATCGAGCATCATGTGCAGGTGATTGTGGAAGGTGAGTGACTTGTTGTGTGACAGTAGATTAGACTCACGGGTGTTGTCCTCACTAGCTATTTTCATTGTAGAAACTCGCTGCCTGACCAGGGTTTGCCGTGTGAGAACAGGACCAGCTCTACACTAGTTACTGTTGCTTTACTGTTGGCCTAAGGTGGTTCGTTTGTCAGACACTGTAAGGTTTCATTTTCTAGAGAAGACATGCCCAAATAAGACACTGAAAACATGACACACGCACGCTTCTAGACCAGCAGGACTGACCTAATGCTTTTAGATAAATATCGGGGTACATTGGTTTTGTAAGGATTTCATGTTATAAATAGGGTACTGTAGGTTTGTCCTGCAGGGATTACATACAACAGACAGGTACTGTAGGCTGGTCCTGTGGTTATTACATACAGTAAACATATTACTACTGTAGGTTGGTCCTATAGTGTTTAATACAGGAAACAGCTTAGATTGCTTATGTAATGATTGCATGCAACAAACAGGGTAGGGTAGGTTGGTTCGCGTGTGGAGTAAATTCCGTCAAACAGCGTTGCTTGACTGTATAATGTCCACATACGAGGTAGTATAGTCCTTAAAGAAATAAATGCCAGAAACGGTGGAGGTTAGTCTGTTAATAATTAAAGATATGTAACAGAGTAGATTGGAACTATAGGGGTTAAGTATCAATACCCATAGGGATAAGTTAACAACAATGAAAGACTCAGTATGTTTCAATAAGATAACATGTTCTTCGACTAGTACAATACAAAACGCAGGTGCTAAAGCAAATTAAAAATGATTGTAACAAACAGATAAAACAAAAACGAAACACTCTACTCCTGTGTAAAACCTATTTAGTGAAAGGGAAACAGGAGGCACAAAGCAAGCAGTATCATAACCTGACGGACTTCATCCATTAACTCTACAATCACAAACTGGGAATTATGTGTGCATTTGTTCACACTGAAGACTGACCAGATGTGGAAGCAGAGAACACTTAGGTGGAGGTGAGAATAGAATAACAGAGAAGAAGGAGAAAGATGCGGATTAAGAAGGAGTGTGTGGAAGTAAACTTACAAAGTAGATATGACCTAATATTTCTATACTTTTTGTATGGTAAGATTTTGCTGACATCCCCGAACTAATGTAAGATTATTTAATTTATGGGACATTAAGTCGTCAAATGGTAAAAGACAACATTCCCAACGGCCCGATCCCAAACGTCAATGACTGATTACGATTAAAGTTAGTTTTAGAATCTCATACTCTAGAATGTGAATCATGAAACCTTACATGTGTCTCACAGTCCACATACGTTAACATATTTGATCCAGTAAGGCCAAACACACTGGCTTCAATCAAACTAACCGTACCTACCCACAACACAGTGGCTGGACCTGGCCCACACAGCGAACCATGGTCTACCTAACTTTGTGTAGGATTCTTTCAGTGTGTGTGTTTATAACTCTTCTACTAATCCTTTCAATATTAATATAGTTAGCCAATCACTCATCTTTGCTCTTACCTCCGATGGTCTGTAGTTACATTTAAGATGCCAAACTTAATGTAAATAAACCCAGAACTGCATGAACGGCCTGGACATCGTTGCTGCAACTTACCACCATACAGCAGTAGGATCGTCCGTGCACCTGTCATACAGGTGTATTGGATGTTGGAAACACGGTGATGGTGAAGTCTGTAGGGTGATAGTTCCCGGGCACCAATGTTACCGAATCAGCGGTATGGATGTGGCATGTTCTGTCCCAGCCACATCTCCAGTGGGATTATTTCTCGAGATTTTCGGAGTCCTAATGTCTGACTACGTGGCCTAGAGGTTACGGACGCAGTTCGTAATCCCACATACCGCGTTCGAAACAGCTGAAGGCGATTTGGCTGCAGACCACCTTGCTTTGGTTTTTTTTTTTTTTTATAAAATGGTATGGGTGTTGGTCGTTCAGGAAGCAATGGCAAACTACTGAATGTACACTTGCCAAGAGGTCACAAACAACCAAAGATGTGACGCCCTGTAAAGGGTATGCAACTAACTGTTTTAATGTCGTACTAGTGTGCATGTCTTATATCTTATCTTTAAAGAATGATGATAGTGCTATAATAATAATAATAATTATAATTCAACTGATGACTGCGGAGCAATGGTTGGAACACTGGCTTGTGAAATCTGCGTGTACAGCGAGCTCTTTGTCCGAGTCAGTCCCATATTATTATCTAGTTAGTTGTTTGTCCTTTTCTACAGGACGTTGCAATCATCCCCATAATTTATTGGCTGTTTGTGATTTTCTTGGCAATTTTACGTTCTGTAGTTTGCATTGGCTTTCTGTACCACTGACTTTATGTCTATTTGTGAAACTCACACAAAGCAACCTGCTCCCGAATGTCCTGAGGCGGATTTCGAACCCCATATGTCGGGATTGTGAAACTGGGCTCTCTGCCTGTAGGCCACAGACGCCCATATAGCGTTATCTATGAGAGGTGACAGAAGGAAGAGGGCCGTGGTGTGGGTACAGGGATCATGGCTAGGGCCAAGGTGCACCAGGACAGACATGGTTATAGATAGGTAGAGGAGGACACACGCCGAGGAAGGGCCAGGGTGCACCAGGACAGACATGGTTATAGATAGGTAGAGGAGGACACACGCCGAGGAAGGGCCAGGGTGCACCAGGACAGACATGGTTATAGATAGGTAGAGGAGGACACACGCCGGGGAAGTTTGAGAAGTTTGGGAATGTGTGTTTAGATGTTGTGGGCGTGATTTGGGAATGTGTGTTCAGTTGTTGTGGGTGTGGTTTGGGAATGCGTGTTCAGTTGTTGTAGGCGTGGTTTGGGAATGCGTGTTTAGTTGTTGTAGGCGTGGTTTGGGAATGCGTGTTCATATGTTGTAAGAGTGGTTTGGGAATGTGTGTTTAGTTGTTGTGGGCGTGATTTGGGAATGCGTGTTCAGTTGTTGTAGGCGTGGTTTGGGAATGCGTGTTTAGTTGTTGTAGGCGTGGTTTGGGAATGTGCGTTCAGTTCTTGTAGACGCCATATTTCTTCACCATATTTTCAGAACGTCATCCCCCCTTTCATATTTCCTACCTAAAAATCCCCCCACCCCTACACAGTATACGTAAAAGTGGAAGTTAAATATGTTAAAACAGGTCTAGACATCCACATAAAACGTGATTTGTGGGTCTACTTACTTTATAAAATGAATTTTAGAAGGATGAGACGTGCATAACTGTAAAGTATGAAGGGAAAAGCAATATGAAGTAATCGGTTCTTGTGTTAACGCGATCTTGAAATGATCCCCCCCCCCTGGAAACCCTTAAAATCCCCCCCATCCCCGGGGGGGGGGGGGAATTCCCCACCTGTTGAGAACCACTGCTTTAGATGCTCCATATAAACAGAAACCCAAACCTGATATATCAGGGATAGTGGTCCCTAATAATGTGTCTCCCCAGACTACCATGCAACAGGCGGTGATAGCTACTGGAATGACTAGACCAGTGGTTCTCAACCGGTGGGGAATTCCCCCCAGGGGGGAATTTTAGGGTATCCAGGGGGGGGGGGGGAATTAAGATTAATTCGAGATCGCAATAATACAAGACCCAGGTACTTGATATTATTTTGCCCTCTAAATTTTACGGTTCTGTACTTCTCACCCTAATGAAATTCGTTTTATAATGTAAGTAGACCTGCAAATCACGTTTTATGTTGATGTCTAGACTTGTTCTAGTATGTGTTATTTAATTTAGCTTCCATTTTTATGTATACTTTGTAAAGATGTGGGATTTATTGGGAGGAAATTCGAAGGGGTGGGGGGATGACGTTCTGAACATATGGTAAAAGGGGGGGGGGGCATGTGCACAAAAAGATTGAGAACCACTGGGCTAGACTATTCACACAACAGTCTGCTAGGAAGTTGCATTGTTGTATCCAAAGACGCGGTTATTATATTGTGGCACGTTTTCTTTGATACTTGAGATGTGAAACTACAACCAGCTACAAAATTGGATAATAGAAATATAAAATTATTGTACATAATACAATGAATATTAAGAAAATCGAGGCTAATAAGAGAGGTGAAATAACCCACAAGTGTACCAAATGGAATACAGAGATTCCTTCGCCATGTTGCAAAACGAGCATCATTTGAGATGTTGACACTGCCGATGGACGGATGTGTTCGTGCGCTCAGGAAGATTGTTTAAGCAGCCACTCGTGTTTAGTGAAGTAAAACTCTGGAGTTTTATGATATAACAGATGTTCCACCCGAGCACCCTTAGTGAAACTCTGTATGTTATTACTGCAGTCATAACATTAGAAAATACGAAGCCAAAAATACGAAAACATATATTGATTTATAGAGGGGAGTCAGAAAAGTTAAACTGTGATATCTATAACAGTATTGATTCTTGATGGATAGATGTACCCCAAAGTGATTTATTTTTCGCTCACTCGCTTTGAACTCAAGCGTAGTTCGTACACACTACTTCCAGTATTACTGGACTGAATTTTGCGTGTGGATTAGCTTTCCCTTATTAACAGTGTCCATCGATCAGGCGAACCCACTCCGACTTCAGAGGTACTTGTAATTTACGTCCCCAAGTCAAAGGTGATAGGTCAACATTTTAGTTCAACTGTCCGGTGTAGGGTTTGAACCCCTTACCTCGGTATCAGCTCACAGGATGTTTAAGAACATGCGTTCTTATCCATTCGGCCATGCTGACCTATCTCTAAATAGTTGATTAAGTGGCTCTCGATTGTAAGCCCAATGGAAGTGTTACGGTAACATGACATTAATGATGTGATACATATATCGTCAACACTATTATTGTGATCAAGTGAATTAAAATGGTTAGAGACAGGTTTTATCCGAACAGTGTGTGCTATCCCTCTGTGTAGCATCCACGTAACAATTCGTAATACGCCGTGCCATAATAGATCTGAGCGCGCTAGGCAGAGTGACCAGGAGCAATGTTCTCCCAATTATCAAAACCTACACCGCAGGTCCTCATCAGGACTTCTCAAGTGTGTTTGTTGTTGTTGTTGTTGTTGTTGTTGTTGTTGTTGTTGTTGTTGATGATGATGATTTCGAGCTTTTAGTTCACGGTAAACTCAGTAATCACGTACGCTATAGGCGATTTTCTTTGGAAGGCGGAGGTGCGGGCAACAACGACGACCGATCTCAATTCCGATGTGCAATGATTGCCTGGGGGGAGCTCACCGCGCCAACCAGCGATGGAACGTCTACATCTGTCTCTGTAACTCCCAGTTTTGTGTTGTGCAGTTTTCTCTGTGTTTGTGTGTGTATGTGTGCCGGGAAGGAGAGAGAGAGGGGAGGGGGAGGGGGTGAGAACAAGATGAGAGAGAGAGAGAGAGAGAGAGAGAGAGAGAGAGAGAGAGAGAGAGAGAGAGAGAGAGAGAGAGAGAGAGAGAGAGAGAGAGAGAGAGAGATATGTCCAGGAATCGTATCCTGTTACTCTTACATCCGGAAGACAAACGCGTCTAATTTCCGATTTGATTAGAGACCTGATGAAAGCGGACGATGAGTGCGTCCTACAGTTCATGACTCTGTGGTAACTTGCTCCACTAGCTGCACATGTCCTTCTGTCTGTTGTGGTTTTCTTGCACTAGATGTCCTCTCTGCCACAGTCACGTGTTTCTCACACAGCTGTATTGTTTTGTTGTACATTGAATAAACACGCACATATCTACTGCACATTTATTGCTGCATTTATTTTGTCCACATTCTAGGGTAGATACAGAGTCACAGACGCGTTTATTATTGTTATTATTATTATTATTATTATTATTATTATTATTATTGCACTGTTACAATTTTTGTACGTCACTGCTTTCTAGGTGTGAATGTATTTACTCACAATTAAGAAAGCGTACTTGATTTCCTTCTATCGTTTCTTTCATTCTCTTCCCTTCTCTTTCTAAATCTCATTATTCTTGGATTTAGTCTTTTCTTCTTCTTCTTCTTCTTCTTCTTCTTCTTCTTCTTCTTCTTCTTCTTCTTCTTCTTCTTCTTCTTCTTCTTCTTCTTCTTCTTCTTCTTCTTCTTCTTCTTCTTCTTCTTCTTCTTCTTCTTCTTCTTCTTCTTCTTCTTCTTATTATTATTATTATTATTATTATTATTATTATTATTATTATGTGGCACTGCTATCTGGGTGTGAATGTACATACACATAACGCACTTTATTCCATTCCCAGTGCGCTTCATTCTCTTCCCTTTTCTACCAATATCTCTGTATTCTTTGCTTTATTTTCTGGCGTTCTTCCCGTACAACCCGATATTGTGTCTGTGATGACCCCACACTCATCCCAACTACATCGTGTATATGAAATTATACCTGTCCTACCCCATCCCCGTTCTTACCTTACTTGACACGCGTCATTGGCTTTACTATACTATGCTGCATGCCAGTTGCACTTTACGTATTTCGGCCCACAATTTCGGAAGGCTTGGAGAGGGGGATTTTATTTTGAAGACGGAAGGCGCGTTAACGGGGCTTTTGCCAACCATTGTTATTAAGAGTTTTGATTTATTTGGTTGTTTCGGGATTTGAGATTTAAAGATTGAGCACAACCCACAACTGGCAACGCTGATCGTATTCCGGTATGAACCTAAGGCCTTGTCCGCGTCGACAAGGTCTTAGGTTCGTACCGGAACGGAATACGATCAGCGTTGCCAGTTGTAAGTTGTGCTCAATATTTATAAGACTTTTGTTTTATAACTGATCAACTACCTAAAGAAGCGCAACAGTCATTTACCACCAGAAGAAAGAAATAATCAAAGATTATTGACAGACCGGAGCAAATCATTATTACGCTCCTCAACTCAAAACAGAACACAATACATTATACAACCACATGTATACACAATTTGAGATTGACAAATCAGACATATACACATGTGGATTGAAGCCGCAGACAGCAGATGATAAAATCCAAGACTGCCACAAATACGACATGTCTAGGAAAACTTCCTGGCCCAGAGAAACATCAGTGGAACGTTCCACTTTATGGACCACTGGGTGGACTTAAACAGACGTTTATACAAGCGACAACGTTGAAGATATAGACAGTCTACATCAAGCGAATAAAAGAAGAAGACGAATAAATAGGAGGAGGAGGAGGAAGAGATGAAGAAGAACAAGATGATGATGATGATGAAGAAGAAGAAGAAGAAGAAGAAGAAGAAGAAGAAGAAGAAGAAGAAGAAGAAGAAGAAGAAGAAGAAGAAGAAGAAGAAGAAGAAGAAGAAGAAGAAGAAGAAGAAATACACTACAGACCGAAAGACGAACACACGTCTGTGAATTGAAAGAGAGAAGGTCAAGACATTAGTCATCACCGCGAGAGGAAGGTTCGAGAAGAAATCAAAATTCCTGTCTCCAAAATCGCTTGTGTACCCCGATGTGTTCACTTTCCAGGCACGACCCATGTGATAATGTTGTGGTAAATATCTAGACGGGGTATCACAACTGATTTAATAACAGGTGTAAATAATGGCCTGCCACTCTGACACGGATCTGAAACGTAACCAGCGGAGAAGGCTAGTTATCCACTCGGTGACTGGTGAAATAGCTGTTTTGCGTTTGCCATTTTAACTGATTCCGCCGAGCTGATATTCTAGTTAGCGGTACGTGTCTTTGGAGAAACTGTGAATGCTGACATGTTAAAGGTTCCACACATACTAAGTCACCGCTAGACAATTGGCTGATCACTTCCTTTCCTCATCGTCGCTTCTTGTTGCGTGCCGGATCAGGTCAGTTGCATATTTAACGGATCTGTGCGCCGAAGTCACGCTTAGGCATTAAATGAGTTAAATAAACTGGCCTTGTTACGCCTGGCCACCAGTTGTACGGGTAAACATGTAGTGCCATAGCGGATACCGCCTTTGAGGTGGGAAGCGTTAAGTTTTCACATATTCTACACCGCGCATGCGAGGTGAGGTGGCCAGTTGTCTTCTTCGTTGCGTGTCTAGTATCGCGCTTTCTGAAGCTGTTCATAAATAAGCACACAACATACTATTGTTTGGAATTCATGGAAGGAGAAGAAGGAAGTAGAGTTTAGAGGACGCACCAGACAACATAACATTTGAAAGCCATAGTTACCAACCGGGATTCGAACCTGTCACCTCCAAATGACGAGGGCGCTTCGCTGCAGGAACAAATGCACGTCGACGCACGAGGGTTGACCCCAGAAGCCTAAAGGTCGGGACAGAATTCTGCCTGTGCTGCGGTTTGAACCCGGACCACTGTGCTGGCAGGCCAGCGCATTAACTACTGCGACCGGTCTGTCGGACACCAGAGACATCAGATGTCACTCCAGTCATGCAGGTCCGCATGGCCGAATGGATAAGAACGCTTGTTGTTAAACATCCGTTGTGCTGAAGCCGAGATAAGCGTTTCATCCCCTACACTGGACAGCTGGACTAAAATGTTGACCTGTCGTCCTTGACTTGGGGACGTAAATTACAAGTACCTCTGAAGTTTAAGTGGGTTCGCCTGAGAAAGCAGACCTCCCACGTTGATTTCCATGGTGTGAGGCGTCGGGCGTTCAGAAAGCAATAGCAAACTACTGAACTAACATTGCCTGGTAAATCAGAAAACAGCCGATAAGTGCCGGGGTTGACATACAACTATAGAGGACATACAACTATCTTTAAAATATATGTTCAGTGCAAATCTGATAAGGGGAACTCACCTGGGACCCAAGAAATAGTTCTTCTTATCAGAAATTCCTCTTATAAGAGACAAGAGAAAAAGAATAAAAATTGCGGGAGATAAATAAATTGTTCTTCACAGCAGAAATTCGCCACATCCGAGATCTCCTTAATATATATATTATCCGATTCATCTTACTGGATTCCCATGGCGCGGCATCATCATCAGCGTTCCTACCGCATATCATCGGATGCTGTGTATATATACACAATGATTTCATGTCTGTTCCTTTTACCCTGGGATTGTCTCTTCCCTGTTGGTGTACCTTATCCACGTGTGGCAGTTGGTGCATTGTTACATTTGCCTTATGTCTGTCAGCTGTAAATCAAGCTGTGCACCTTTCGTTCACTAAACCTGTCCATGTTATCTATCACTCCGATTTGTGTATTTCATCATTTCATTGATGTTTCTCTTGTCTTTTATTTGTTGTCTCTGTGCGCGCGGAGGTGTGTGTGTGTGTGTGTGTGTGTGTGTGTGTGTGTGTGTGTGTTGTTTGTCACGTGCTCTCTACCGTTCTTGTTTATGAAATGGAAACAAATAGGTATTTTAAACTCCTGCGAGAAAAAACGAACTAAACATCAACAAACGTTGCACATACCTTACAAGGAGATCCACGTGTCGCGAAATACAGGTGAAAAATCCGAAATCAGTAGCACTCAATAAATATAAAAATGAATAATAAAATAAGATAAAATACACACGAACGCATACAATACGACACACAGACGTTTCATTCTCAGAATCTTTGTCAATGACAACACAGCTAACAACGAGATACAGCAAACGAAAGACCACAATACACTAACACACGATCTATAACTATAGCCACGTGAGGCCGGAAAGGTGACTTGGTCAGCTGAATTAAAAATGGGTTGCCAAAAAGGATTGGAGTAGCCAAAAATATGTGAACAGTCTGCTATGAAAATATAGGAAAGTGAGGACAATTAAGTTAGATATGGGGGGGGGGGGAAGGGACAGCATAGTAATAGATAGTGTGAACAATTAGGGAAGATGCCACAGTTATACTGTAGCGTCCACAACCGTATTAATTCCGGCTGGGTGGATGCATCCCAGATTGTTGATTAGTTGGCATTCAATTTTAAGTCTGACGCCGCTATTGGAGAAGCAAGGTTTTAGTGCGGTGACACATGCATCGTCGGCTCCATTATGGTTGAAGGAATTGAAATGGTTGGGGACAGGTTTGTCAGCGCCCTGATTGATGTCCCTGAGGTGTTCCCTGAAACGATCCGCAAGACGTCTGCCCGTTTGGCCAATGTATTTCATGTCACATCGTTTGCAGATGATAACATAAATCAGATTGCGGGATGTGCAAGTGAAAGAATCTTTCAAGGTGAAGGTACCTAGGGGGAAATGCAATCTCTGGTGTCTGAACAACGTTGTTCAGACACCAGAGATTGCATTTCCCCGAGGTACCTTCACCTTGAAAGATTCTTTCACTTGCACATCCCGCAATCTGATTTATGTTATCATCTGCAAACGATGTGACATGAAATACATTGGCCAAACGGGCAGACGTCTTGCGGATCGTTTCAGGGAACACCTCAGGGACATCAATCAGGGCGCTGACAAACCTGTCCCCAACCATTTCAATTCCTTCAACCATAATGGAGCCACGATGCATGTGTCACCGCACTAAAACCTTGCTTCTCCAATAGCGGCTTCAGACTTAAAATTGAATGCCAACTAATCAACAATCTGGGATGCATCCACCCAGCCGGAATTAATACGGTTGTGGACGCTACAGTATAACTGTGGCATCTTCCCTAATTGTTCACACTATCTATTACTATGCTGTCCCCACCCCCCCCCCCCCATATCTAACTTAATTGTCCTCACTTTCCTATATTTTCATAGCAGACTGTTCACATATTTTTGGCTACTCCAATCCTTTTTTGCAACCCACTTTTAATTCAGCTGGCCAAGTCACCTTTCCGGCCTCACGTGGCTATAGTTATAGATCGTGTGTTAGTGTATTGTGGTCTTTCGTTTGCTGTATCTCGTTGTTAGCTGTGTTGTCATTGACAAAGATTCTGAGAATCGCAACGTCTGCGTGTCGTATTGTATGCGTTCGTGTGTATTTTATCTTATTTTATTATTCATTTTTATATTTATTGAGTGCTTCTGATTTCGGATTTTTCACCTGTATTTCGCGACACGTGGATCTCCTTGTAAGGTATGTGCAACGTTTGTTGATGTTTAGTTCGTTTTTTCTCGCAGGAGTTTAAAATACCTATTTGTTTCCATTTCATATTGTTATATCCTGCTGCAGCCGCTGCTTTTTCTCTCTATTCCGTTCTTGTTTAGTGGCTAGATGGTTATTGTGTTCTTGGCTGCAATTAAACCATTCTCACAGAAATGCCAGGCAGTGTAGTGATTGTATGTAAGAACGACACGTGGCATGTTGCAGACTTAATTCCTGTTGACCCTGTGTAGATCGAGATTGACAGAGATATTGTATGTGTATCAGCAGAGACAAGTAGATACATTGACTTGAATGTCTCTCTCTCTCTCTCTCCCAGCAGAGACAAGTAGACACATTGACTTGACTGTCTCTCTCTCTCTCCCAGCAGAGACAAGTAGATACATTGACTTGACTGTCTCTTTCGCGCTGCCAGGAACATACACACCGGAAGACACATTGGATAACAGACAGACAGCAATATGTCGGCGCTTGTCAGCCTCCAGCTTCTGGCTATTAGTCCATAAGTGCTCAGATCGCCTCCTGACTTTCTCCCTCAGTGTGTAGCGACTGACGACACCAGTTCTGTGTTAGTTGGCCGTTCTTTTTGGCTTCCCCCATGGTGCTCTAGTCTAGCTTGACCCCGCCTGGCTTGGTCTTCTAGCAGCCTGGTTAGTGTTGCAGAATCACACCTGTCCTTTGAGTCATGTACTCGTCTTGCTCCCCTGAAGGAGCTCAGGATGTCAGCCTGGTCCATTCCTCAACCGCTTCCCACAGTAGCCCAGCCTGGAAGCCTGTCTGCTCGTTCATTTCCTCTTACACCTTCATGCCCTGGCACGAAAGTCAAACACACATTACTCAATTAAGTCTTGACCTCTTCACTACCCCTAGTCCACAGACGAACTCATGTTACACCCCTTAAAGCCTATCATATCCTACTTCGCATCAACAACAAGAGAAAGTGCGCCAACTGCCTGGACAAGCATGGAGCAAGATACTTGGGTTGTCCGTACCTCCAAAGACACAGAGCCGTCGTAAAGATCGCCATCACCATAAAGACACTATACAAGGAAGCGATGCAGAGGTGCGAGACAGCCGCGGGTATATCACAAACTGAAAGAGATCAACTGCAAAACCAGATAGATGAGTTGAAGAAGCAAGTCAAGGCACTGATGACGCCGACTCCGACCAGCGGCAACGAAAAACTGCTGGCGGAAATAAAGGAGATCCATCAAAACATCAAGCAAGAAGTGGAACATATAGCCGATTTAAAGAAGGAAAACGAAGAAATCCTACAAGCCATTAAATCAGAAAAAGAACTGCTAAAAGCTGAAATTGAATTAATCCGAAATAAACCAGCAGAAGCCACGGAAAAGACCAAAGAGAAACCGCAAGATGAAACCCAACAAAAGACCGAGCCGGAACAGCAAGCTAAAGCCAGCTGCCGAACCACGACGCCCGAGAAACTCAAAGGGAAACCAATAGCCCGACAGACATCGGAATAAAACCGAGAGTGGTACCATGACAACGGCACAGTGTACCCACCTGCACCTACCCTGGAGGAGTGCCTAGAATCGGCAAGAATGGAGGAACTCAGGCACAAGGAATAAAAAAAGCACAAGCAAGAAAAGGAAAACAAGAAGCCCAAGAAAATCAAGGGGAAAACAATATCGACCTCTGAAGAATATCCATTTTTATACTATGACAAACACGAATATGGATACTATTTTGATGACGGAGAAATCGTCCCGTGGCTCACCATGAAGGAATAAATCAGAAGGCAATAGAAACTCAAACCACAATGTGATATACGAGTAGATGGGCATATTCTGAAACAAGTGAATAGATACCGTTATCTCGGCACAGTCATAACATCTGATGGGAGATGCATTGAAGAGATTAGAACAAGAATTGCCATTGCGAATGTAGCCTTTTGCAAGATGAAAAACATACTGACCAATAAAAAGATATCAATTGAAACGAGAAAAAGAGTGTTAAGGTGCTACATAGAACCTGTACTATTGTATGGATGTGAAGCGTGGAAAATAAGCAGTCAAGCTGAAAAACAGCTGATGGCTGTGGAAATGTGGTTTCTGAGGAAGATGCAAAGAATACCATGGACGAACAGAAAAACAACAATGAGCAAATCCTTCAAGAAACAAATGAAGATCTTAAACTGATTAGAGTCATTAGACGTAGACAGTCAAACAATTTTGGGCATATTATGAGAAGAAATGAATTGGAGAACTTGGTGACAACTGGCAAGATCGAAGGGAAGAGGCCAAGAAGAAAATACCTTGATGGCTTGGCCACATGGCATGGTCGAGACAGGAACATGGAGCTGATCCACGACTTTGGCGATCGAGTGAGATGGCAGAACATGACCGCCCACGCTTACCGGCATGGCACATGATGGATGGATGGAGTATATCTCTGTGTTATGTACAATACATTCTGTTTCATCCATTCTAGTACATTACATTACTGTTACGAACAGTACACGTTATTTGACCCATTCTAGTGTATCTGTCTTATGTACAATACACTTTATTTCTTCCTTTCTGTGTAAAAGTACAACAAATAGATTAACACATCCGAACAGTCGAGGGAAAGCTTTACTATAACACAGTGACAAATTACAGACTTGACGTTGCCGCTAGAAAGCCTTCTCACACACACACACACACACACACACACACACACACACACACACACACACACACACATCTATATATATATATATAAAGGCTAATACGACAGCATTTAGTTAAAAAGAAAACTACACAAAAGTCGGTGGCAGGTGGCAACATGGATGCTCAATAGGAAATCTATGTACAGTCTTTGACATACTTCCACTGTGTTAGCAAGTTGTGAATATCAGAATACTCAACTACATCAGAATATGATTAGTATGTGTACATTCTTATACTGGGGTATTGATCGGTGCAACAGCGTTGGTGCACTCAACCGAGACTCGCTGACTATTGTGACCTGAAGGAGAAGATCGAAGATTTCATGTATAGTTTCACAGGGCCATGAATGTGTTTGTTGAATTCAATCAATCAGACAATCAATGTAGGTATTCATTTGCTCATGACGTGTTGGCTGTTCTGTTCACAGCCCCCGGAAGTCCGCCAGAGAGCGTGCTGGCACGAGCAGCTAGTGCTACCACCGTGATGGTGACCTGGGACGAACCCAAAATCCCGAATGGTATCATCCAAGTAAGTTCATACATGATAGTGTTGCTGTTGTTGGGTAGGTGGCTGATTGGTTGATTTGGTTGGTTAGGTTGGTGATTGATTGGTTAGGTGGGTGATTGGTTGATTAGGTTGGTGATTGGTTGGTTAGGTTGGTGATTGGTTGATTTGGTTGGTTAGGTTGGTGATTGATTGGTTAGGTGGGTGATTGGTTGATTAGGTTGGGTAGGTGGCTGGCTGGCTGGTTGGGCGAGCACTACCCCTGACCAATCTCTTACTGTATTCTTCGTTCACTTATCCTTATTTGACATGAGACTTCCACATTAATAAGACTTCCACATTAACATCAATGCGTATCCGATGAGATATGTGAAATAGCATGAGCAATGAATAAACGAATGATGATGGGCACACACAAAATGTCTATAAAGAATTAGATGTCAAAAGAAGCTAGACAAAGAAATTCAGAAATCCGTGCGCACTCCGGGGTTCTAACTTGTTACATCTAAACGTCGTCATACGTAACACACTGGAACTAATCAGCCAGGAAGTGATGTCTCTGTTTAATGGATTCCTTTGTTGCCTACCGCGCTAGACCCAGCAACATATCCTTGCATTTATGCATTTGACATTTCAGTAATGTTTGGTTAATATACAACTCTGAGACATGTGATGCCATCAGCATTTCCTGGATACAATTCTCAGATTATATAATTGTAGATGACAGACCTGGCTAATACTATCACTTTTATGGATGTCTTGTCTGTGGAAAAGAGAACTGATTACTCGCATCAGAAGAAATAAGTTCATAAATTTGAATTTGTCGTGCATCGGGAAAGTTGGGGCGGGGGAGGGAGGGGTAGACCGAGAGAGAAAATGCTGGACAGTTTGATATGGTGGCATAGAAGAACACAGGTATCAGAAATGTCTGACAGTTCACCAGACAGAAGGCGGTGGACAGACATGATCATCAACGACACACGACATGGACTATAAGAAGATTGACAGTTCACCAGACAGAAGGCGGTGGACAGACATGATCATCAACGACACACGGCATGGACTATAAGAAGATTGACAGTTCACCAGACAGAAGGCGGTGGACAGACATGATCATCAACGACACACGACATGGACTATAAGAGGATTGACAGTTAACGAGACAGAAGGCGGTGGACAGACATGATGATCAATGACACACGGCATGGACTATAAGAAGATTGACAGTTAACGAGACAGAAGGCGGTGGACAGACATGATGATCAACACCACACGGCATGGACTATAAGAAGATTGACAGTTCACCAGACAGAAGGCGGTGGACAGACATGATCATCAACGACACACGGCATGGACTATAAGAAGATTGACAGTTAACGAGACAGAATGCGGTGGACAGACATGATGATCAACACCACACGGTATGGACTATAAGAAGATTGACAGTTCACCTTACAGAAGGCGGTGGACAGACATGATCATCAACGACACACGGCATGGACTATAAGAAGATTGACAGTTAACGAGACAGAAGGCGGTGGACAGACATGATGATCAATGACACACGGCATGTCATAATCCCCATTGATATGCCGCGTCATCGTTACGCCCGCCAGGCAAACACCAGTGACTTACTCACAGGTTTCGCTGACGACAGAGAGAGCGACCGTCAGAGTCAAGCCAGTACAAGCGTGACGCATGCAATTCTCGCGGCGCTCGAATCCACAGGGCAAGCACTGTGAGCGGAAAACGCCAGACACGGCTAAGGGCATCAGACGAGACTGACGTGTATGAAAGCGGCTCTTGTGTTTCTGTGCCTGAATGTAGATTGCTCGTAGCTCTTGGAAGAAGATAGAAAGACTGTATAGCTGTGGGTTTGAGTTTGTGAGTGCATTGATGTATTATGTATAGGTTGTGATATTCACCTTGTGATGGCCACATGCCGAATTAGATTGTGTTGCATGTGAAGTGTAAATAAAACCATCAAACTTAGTGTTACTGTGTGTCCCGTCAAGTCATTCTGTACTTGTGTATGTCTCACATATGTTAGGTCCAGCGAGCCAGATTCATTACATTGTAAGACCCTGACATGTGTGAACGTGGAGGCTTTCGTCCGGCTTTAATTTAGTGAAGATTTGAACCTAGATGTGAACGTAAATTACATACATTTGAATGTGTTAACGTGGAAAAACATCAGTGATTGTGAAACTTGTCTCGATAAAATTGTGTAATCTAAGTTTATGTGTTGTACCATCATAGTTGTTGAACGTTTAAACATGGCTAACTTGTCTTCGTGAAAGTAGTTGTGTACAGAAAAAGCGTGTGGAAGCAGAAAGTTCGGGAAAGAAAGCAACTTGTGAAAATTGTTGAACGACGACATTACGACCAACAATAACACTCAACGCCATACACACCTAACCAAAATTTAATTGACAAGCAGACACAGCACACAGACATAGATTCTAATTTATTTCCTCCCAAAAGTAACCAGGTTTTCTGTGCCATCTGAAACTGTTACCCGTAGAGGTCATTTGTCCTGGCAGTAACGACCTTACAAGTCCTGGCCCTGGTTTTCACCATTCTTCAGTGTATCCAGAGTACTTGAGTATTATCTTTTTTATATACTTTTGGATGCAAATTTGGGCTCACGCTGTAAGTCTAAAAATATTGTAAAAATTGTTTACATTACTAACACTTTATAACCAAATTGCGTGCGTGAGAATTCATTTTCATCGAACCATTCCATCATGTCTCCTCTAAACGACTTCATCGAGATGGGTTTAAAACTAAAGTTAACTGGTGATGAGTTGACAAAATGGAGTGAGACAAAGTATTCAGAACACCTCCTAGCACAGGAAAAGGCTATGGAACGCGAAGACAGAGCGGCGGAAAGAGCTGCAAAAACTAAACAGTCAGAAATAGAGGCCGAATTGAAAAAAGCAGAAATCTCAGCTCAAAGCAAACGAGAAGAGCTTGAACTCCAACTGAAAATCAAACAGCTTGAAGCTGAAACAGCTGTTGAAAAAGAATCTCGTAAATCTGAAAGACTGGAAAAAGAAAACCAGTACAAAAAGTACCAAAGTATTGTCAGAAATTATACCTCGGGGGACTGCATAGCAGCCTTCACCCAAAACTTTGAGACTTTAATGGACCACTACCAGATCCCAGTATCTGAGTGGAACATCATTTATATGAGAAGTTTATCAGGGGAACCTCTAAAAGTTATAGAGACTATCCCTAAAGATCTCAGAAAAGATTACCAGTACATAAAGTCAAAAATTATGTCACATTTCCTGTTAGATGAAGCAGGCTACAGAGAACAGTTCAGTAAACTAACTCCAAAACCTACTCAAACGTTCTCTGACTACATATCAGTAGTACAGGATATATTCAGTAAATGGCTTTCAGCAGCCAAAGATAATAAGGACTTTAACAAATTGAAAGATCTCATCCTTAGGGATAAAATCATCACATCCCTTCCACCATTATTTTCAAAATTTTTGCAAGAGAGTGAGTGTATGAGTGTAGAACAGATCGAGAAACGTGGGTTGACGTATTTTACAGCCAATAAACATTGTTTTGCTAGAGTAGCAACTGATGTAAATTTCGTAGCAGCTGCTAGCTATGAGAGATCAAAATCAGATACATACAATAGGCAAAAGACATTTAAGCCTACTACTGAGAAATGTAGGTTTTGCCAATTTCCTCACCACCGGAATGAGATGTGCGATCAGAACCCTGCATATCTAACATATTTGCAAAACTATGTAAATAACCAAGATAAAGAGCGAAGAAGCTTCAAACGGCTAACCAAATGCTTCCTTTGTAAAGCGTATGGCCACTGGCGTCATGCTTGTAAAGGGAAACAGATGACAAGGAAGACGAATGCCGCCTTATTTTATAGCTCTTCATCAGATGAAGAACATCTTGAAAATCATCCTGTGAACTCAGCACAGGCCATAGATACATTTAATCCACAAAAATGTACCATCTGTAATCAGTTCCATGAAGATGGCCTATTAACATGCGGCCACTCGATACCTATTGCCAATGAGGAAGCCAATTTGGTAATAGATTCCAAAGGCAGAATTAACATCCACCATGGGTATGTGAATGGCAAGCCTGCTACAGTCTTACGAGACAGCGGGAGCACTCTTATAGGTCTTAAAAGGGATTTCATAATGCCTACAGATTATACAGGCAGGCACGTAACATGTAGAACATTCTCGGGAAATATCGAGAAGTATCCATTGGCATGGGCATACATTGAGACTCCATTCCTCACTGGGAAGGTTAAATGCGCAGCATTAACCAATCCTTGCTGTGATGTTATCATTGGGACCCTTCCCGAAGTGAATGAGATGCCTCATAACACCATAACATCTGCATGTATTGATGATCATGTAACATCATCTCCATTGAACGTCATCATGGAAAGTGTGTTATCATCAGATAATTGTATGCTAGCTAATGCAGCACTATCATCACATGATATCATTAATCCAATTGTATCACCATCACATGATACCATTGATCCAATTGTTTCACCATCACATGAAATCATTGATTCAAGTATGTCACCATCATCTCATATCACTGAAAGTGTGAACGCAGTAACTAGATCTGCTGCTAGAGTGCAAGAACAAATTGATCAAACTGAGGCTATAGAAATGCTAAGCCCAGTATTACTACCTTCTAAAACCATGAAGGAAAATTTTGTAACAGCCCAAAAAGCTGATCCTTCATTATATAAATATTTTAATCTGATAGGCCAAAAGCCAAGGTTGACTAAGAATGCAAGATGGCATTTTGCTCTCAAGAATTGCATTCTCACTAGGTACTATACCAGAGGTGACACCACCACATAGCAAACTGTTTTGCCACTAGAATACCGTAAGCAAGCCTTACATATTGCCCATGATATACCTCTTGCAGGGCATATGGCGTATTCAAAGACCAGATCTAGATTGTTGTCACAGTTTTATTGGCCAAAATTCTGTAATGACATTAAACAATATTGCAGAAGTTGTGACATCTGCCAAAAACTAGTGAAAAAGGGGAAACACCCACAGGCTGAATTACAGGTTACAGATTTAGCCAGTCGACCCTTTGAGAAAATATCTGTTGACATCGTAGGTTCTCTAAATCATGTAACATCTAGAGGAAATAGATTTATAGTTACAATTATTGATCTATGTAGCCGCTGGCCTGAAGCTATTCCTCTCAAGAACACAACTGCCAATGATATAATGGAAGCTTTTTCCATGTATTTTCAAGGATAGGTTTTCCTGATACTATCCTATCCGACCGTGGAAGTCAATTTATTGCTGCATCCACTCAAGCTTTCACTAAAATGTTAGGTGTGAAACAATGATTCAACTCACCGTACCATCCTCACTCGACAGGAGTAATAGAGAAATTTAACGGGGATCTAAAGCATATGCTTTCCAAAGTCACCCAAGAGCACCCCAAAAATTGGGACATCTATTTGCCTGCCATATTATTCGCACATCGCGAGGTCCCTCAATCAAGCACTGGGTTCTCTCCATTCGAACTTATCTATGGGGCTAAACCACGCGGCCCATTAAGTATATACCATTCCATGTTAACTGAAGCAACTCCTATACTTAAACCCATATCATCATACGTATATGTGACATCATTGCGTGAAAGGATAATTAAATCTTGTATTATTGCCAAAGAAGCACTGAAACAATCTGGTGCGATGTATAGACAATATGCAAACAAAGGAAACAGGACGATAACACTGACACCTGGACAGGACGTACTACTGCTCCTACCTAGTAACCGACAGTTACTGACCGATTCTTGGCAAGGACCATTTAAGGTACTAAGACAGATTTCACCGGTGGACTATGAAATTCAAATTAAAGACAAACACAAAATATTCCACATCAATATGCTAAGACCATACTACAACAGGGACAACGAACAAGACGATACAGCAGCCAATACAACAATAATCGACCATGAAGGCGACGAAGAAAGCGACGAAATACCAACACCAGCACTAAACACGACGAACTGCTTACAAGACATCAAGATAAACCCGCAGTTAACTCAAGCAGACACCGACAGCTGCAAACAACTCATACAGGACTACAGTACCATCTTCTCCAACAACCCAGGACAAACAGAACTAGTACAACACCACATTACTTTGACCTCCAACACACCAATAAAATGCAGACCCTACACAATTCCATTACATTACAAAGAAAAACTGCATCAAGAAATCATTGACTTAGAAAAGAACAACATCATTAGACGATCGCAATCACACTTCTCTTCTCCAATAGTCATCATACGCAAAAAGGACGACACAATAAGACTCTGCATAGACTATAGAAAATTAAATAAAATTACACTGTTGGATTTGGAGCCAATGACCAACTGCGAGGAACTGCTGACAGAGCTGACAGACTCTAGGTACTTCACGAAGATAGACATGACAAAAGGTTACTGGCAGATAACGGTGGACGAACAGAGCAGACATCTGACAGCCTTTGCCACACCTTGGGGACTGTACGAATGGTGCAAATTACCATTTGGGCTTGTTAACGCACCGGCAACATTCGTACGCATGACAAGACTATTACTGACGGACATAAAGAATATCATTTCGTATATGGATGATATATGTGTACACACAACGACAATGACAGAGCACATAACGACATTACAGCAGACGTTTGAACGGATCAGACAGCACGGACTTTCTATTAAACCTGCCAAAGTTGACATAGCCTACCAGGAAATCTCCTTCTTGGGGTATAAGATCTCTAATGGCTTTGTCACTACTGACGATAACATCGTGTCAAAGATTCTGAAACTGACACTTCCGACTACGAAGAAACAAGTCAGAAGTGTATTAGAACTTCTAAATTATTACAGGCAGTTCATCCCAGATTTTGCTGAACTGACTGAAAGTTTTACTAACATACTAAAAAAAAAGACCACCCAAATAAAATTGTGAACAACGAATGCCTAAAATTTGCATTCCAGAAGATATTGTCCTATTTTTCTGAGAACAGTTTAAAGAATCCCATTCTCAAATTGCCAAATTTGCATATTCCTTTCAGATTGCGCACAGATGCGAGCTCCGTGGCGATTGGGGCGGTACTATTACAGGAACATGACGGCATTTTACATCCTGTATATTACCTATCCAGGAAACTTAAACCGAGAGAACGCACTTGGTCGACCCCTCAAGAAGAAGCCCTTGCATTAGTGTTTGCAATAACGAGATTGTCTAGATTCCTCCTTGGAAGCATTATGTAGTAGAATCTGACAACAGCCCTTTGAAGTTTATTACATCTGCAGTGCCAACTAACCATATGATAGCGCGATGGTCACTTTTGCTCCAGGACTACAGCTTTGAAGTGAAACACATCCCTGGCAGATTGAATACACTGGCCGATCTTTTGTCGCGTTGTCCCGATGATACCCAATAGCCAAAGATGTCTGAGTGCAGTAAGTTAAAACACTCAGACCAGCACAGCCATTAATGTATTTTTTTTTCCAGAAAAGCTATGAGTGTCAACTACATCATTGTGATAGGGATCAATTCCCACTGTAAATATTATTAAGGTTTCTAAAATAAGGTGTTAATTGTTAAATTGTTATGTGTAAGTGCGTAGTATGTGTTAGAAAGTGAACAATAGTAATTATAAATATTATAAACTAAGAACAGTGCCACAGGTCAGTGTAGTAACTTACCTCAAGTGAACAAGAACAATTTAAGTTATCCGTGGTATCTGCAAACTGGAAGGATCCAGCAACATTTTATCCCGTGTGAATTGAACAAATGAGTGAACTAAACTGGGACGGTTACTCCACTGTAGAAGATCGTAATCCAGAAGTCCAATGAAACACCGAAAACACCAGCGAATAGCACAACGTTACATTCCGAATATTCCAAAGTGTGTGAAAAAACTATCGCTTACATCAGCTGGTCGTGTGTACTTCAGGAAAGTTAGAAAGTTAAACAAAAATCTAGCAGACTATGAACAGAACCTTAAAAATTAATGACGCTTGTAAAATATTTGTGAAACACGAATTTGAAATATACAAATTGTGTATTAATATTGTTGAAACTACTGTAATCTGAGAATCATACCTTGATTAACTGATTCACAGTAGCGACATTTTTTCGCTATTATAAAGAAGTATCAAGCTATGACGCTGAGAAATAAATTTATAATTGTAATTTATTAGATTTAACATCTGTTTAAATTATTTCCCTTTCATTTAATAGGTCTCACCAATTTCACCAAAGGGCGGTAAATCGAAATAGATAGTAATGTGTAATGTATAAAAATAGTCACTGTGTTGCCAGATTGTCGACACGCCAAGATTGCATCAGCTGGGCATGGAGAAGATTGCCAATGTTGTAGACCAACATGAGAGCTCCCTACCAAGTTTGGTTGGAACTCTACAGTTGAATTCGTCTTATATTAGGACGTTTTACGGTCTAACCTGATGTCTAAGGACATATTATACGTTTTTTTTTGTTGGTTGCGAAGTAGTTGCATTGATTGCGGGTGCTACCGGTCTGACTGGGTCAAAATTGCAACAGAGGTGATCATCCATCGAGAGGATGATACTTGGCAAGGGTTAAAGTTTGAATACATTACGACTTATTATGTATAATTTACAATACTTATGTATTTCTATTGCATATGCCAGGGTACATGACAACCAATGGGAAGATTCTGACTTGGGTAAGAATAGCAACCCTGAATTTACAGAGAATACACATGAAAGATAGAATCTTTCATGAATGACGCGCGAGAGGGTGTCATAATCCCCATTGATATGCCGCGACATCGTTACGCCCGCCAGGCGAAAACCAGTGACTTACTCACAGGTTTCGCTGACGACAGAGAGAGCGACCGTCAGAGTCAAGCCAGTACAAGCGTGACGCATGCAATTCTCGCGGCGCTCGAATCCACAGGGCAAGCACTGTGAGCGGAAAACGCCAGACACGGCTAAGGGCATCAGACGAGACTGACGTGTATGAAAGCGGCTCTTGTGTTTCTGTGCCTGAATGTAGATTGCTCGTAGCTCTTGGAAGAAGATAGAAAGACTGCATAGCTGTGGGTTTGAGTTTGTGAGTGCATTGATGTATTATGTATAGGTTGTGATATTCACCTTGTGATGGCCACATGCCGAATTAGATTGTGTTGCATGTGAAGTGTAAATAAAACCATCAAACTTAGTGTTACTGTGTGTCCCGTCAAGTCATTCTGTACTTGTGTATGTCTCACATATGTTAGGTCCAGCGAGCCAGATTCATTACATTGTAAGAACCTGACAATCAATGACACACGGCATTCACTATAAGAAGATTGACAGTTCACCAGACAGAAGGCGGTGGACAGACATGATCATCAATGACACACGGCATGGACTATAAGAAGATTGACAGTTAACGAGACAGAAGGCGGTGGACAGACATGATCATCAACGACACACTGCATGGACTATAAGAAGATTGACAGTTAACGAGACAGAAGGCGATGGACAGATATGATCATCAACCACATACAGCTTGGACTATAAGAAGATTGACAGTTCACCAGACAGAAGGCGATGGACAGACATGATCAACAACCACATACAGCTTGGACTATAAGAAGATTGACAGTTCACCAGACAGAAGGCTGTGGACAGACATGATCATCAACGACACACGGCATGGACTATAAGTAGATTGACAGTTAACGAGACAGAAGGCGGTGGACAGACATGATCATCAACGACACACGGCATGGACTATAAGAAGATTGACAGTTCACCAGACAGAAGGCGGTGGACAGACATGATCATCAACGACACACGGCATGGACTATAAGAAGATTGACAATTCACGAGACAGAAGGCGGTGGACAGACATGATCATCAACGACACACGGCATGGACTATAAGAAGATTGACAATTAACGAGACAGAAGGCGGTGGACAGACATGATCATCAACCACATACAGCTTGGACCATGAGAAGAAGTTTGTGGAGTGTCGAAGCATGCATGGAATTCCCTCGTCACCTGCATGTTGTGAGAGGTTCGAATTCTGGCATGACCAAAGCTTTCAGTTTTTCTATTGCGTTTTGTGCCCTCTGATTTCTACATGTGTGTATGTGTCGTGTGTGTGAAGAATGAATGTCGTAGTAGTTATTTGTTCTTCTTTACCACTTTAGTGTCGTCCCTGGAGTGCGGGGAATCAACACCCACATTTGTTTTAATTCAATATCTCTATCCTGGAGATATCCAGCAGACTCCGTCCACAACACTCCCTCAATCTGAAGACACCTTCTTCTCCTGGATCATGCCCCCTCTCATTCTTCCCCAACATAACATACGTGACAACTCTAGCTTCAACAAATAAAAACAAGAAATTTATTAAAGCAAGGAGTATATGTAGGAGAAGTGTGTGTGTGTATAAGGTGTAGAATGTGTGACGTGTACTCTAAAGTGTATATAGACTCAGATCAGTGTTCAGGAGTATAGTCATTCTCATCACTGTGCTGAGAACACACTAGCACCATGTATTCCAGACAAGCAACCTCACCAAGGTGATGCTCCTCCGGTCACGTGAAGACTTCCTCCGTTGTCTCTTGAACCACTAGGATGCTTGGACACCCATGACAAACACTGTCTAATGAGAGTCTTCAATCTGCTTAACACTATGAATTTCCTCTGTTATTTAAATGATTGTTAATCAGAGAATTCTAAGACTATTGTCACTGTTACTGGGGAAATCTTAATGTATCTAGTGTCACTGGTTTTAAAAAATCCCCATAAGAACGCCACACTCTGACTGTTCTAGGTATCAGTATAAAGTTGTTTGACTGTTCCTGGTATCTCATCTCATCTCATCATCTCATCATGTTCCTCTTGTACCTTGCGGTGTCGAGGTGAAGTATAAACTTCGTGAGAGTGCCCGGTTATGGGCTTCGTATATCGACATTCCCATGGATTCTGTTATTCCCTCCGTCCAGCGTTTACGTGGTCGGCCTCTTCCTCTGTTTCCATCTGGTCTGTACGTCATTGCCTGTTGTGGCATGCTGTTGACTGGTAGCCTACTTGCATGGCCAAACCATTTGACTTGCTGCTTTCTAATAAAATCTAGAGCAGCTTTAACCCCCACTTTAGTCCTGATTTCTTCATTTCTGATCTTATCTCTTCTTGATACGTTGAGTATTCTTCTCAGGAACCTCATTTCTGTTGTTGTGATTTTTCTTTTCTCTTTTTCTGTCATTGTCCAGGTTTGGCATTGGTAGCACAGAGTTGGTAGGAAGATTGTGTTGTAAAGTGCTTTCTTAGTAGTTATTGATACATGTTTGTTCTTTAGTATTGGTGCCATTTGTCCAATGAGTTGATTTGCCTTATTGCACCTATTTTCGATCTCGTCTTCTGATCTGCCATTTGATGATATTATACTTCCTAGGTACTTGAAGCTCTTTACTTGTTTCAAGGGATGTTCGTTTAGGTGAATTGTTGCTGTTTGTTCTTCTTTAGTTATAGTCATTACCTCTGTTTTGCTTGTGCTAATTTTCATGTTATGTTCCCTACACATTTCGTTTAGACTATTCATGTGGTCTTGTAATTCAGCTTCTGATTTTGCTATTAGTGCTTGGTCGTCCGCAAACAGGAGTTCTCTAATGGTTAGATTTGCAGATGGTTCTTCTTCTGTGTTCTCGTCATGCGGTATTCTTGCTGTCTCTGCTTGGCTGGTTTCTTTACATATGTTGTCTATATATGTTATGAACAAGAGAGGGGACAGGACACAACCTTGTCGTACTCCAGATCTTATGGTGAAGGGTTCTGAGTGTCCTCCAGTTGCTCTCACTATGCATTCACTGTTGTCGTATAAACTTCTACATAGGTTTGTTAGATGTGTACTCACTCCATATTGTTTAAGGATTTCCCACAGCTTGTTTCTATCTACCCTATCAAATGCCTTTTCTTGGTCAACAAAGGCTAAGTAGAGTGTTTCATTGAATTCAATTGATTTTTCTATAAGTTGTCTAAGAGCAAAAATGGCGTCTGTGCATCCTTTGTTTTTCCTAAATCCAAGCTGCGTTTCGCTTAGCTGGGGTTCTAAAGTAGTTCGTAATCTTTTTTCAAGAATTTTGCAAAATATTTTCCCAGTATGACTCAACAGTGAAATGCCTCTGTATTGTGTGCAATCTCTTTTGCTGCCTTTGTTTTTCCAAATTGGGATAATTATGGCGTTTCCCCAGTCTCGTGGTGTCTGTTGTTCTACCCAAACATGGTTGAATAGTCTATGTAGCCAAGCTGTTCCTACTTCCCTTGCTGCTTTAATTAGTTCATTTGGTATTTCATCCTGTCCTGGTGATTTGTTCAATGGGGCTAATCTGATGGCTTCTATAATTTCTTCTTTTAGTATGTCTGGTTCTAGTTCCTCGGTGACATCTGTGTAGGTCTCTTGAATTCCTGTGACATCTGATGGGATGTTGAGAAGTTGTTCGAAATACTGCTTCCATCTTATTAGGATGTGCTTTTGTTCACTTATTGGTTCTCCATTTTCGCTGTTAATTATTTCAGTTGGGTCAAAGGGTACTCCTCTGGTTCGCATTGAACTTATCTTTTTGTAGAAGTTTCTGGTTGCCTCCTTGTAGTTTTTATTTAGGGTTTCTCCATACTCTTCCCAGTCTTTCTGTTTTTCCCTCTTTACTATTCTACTCACATGTCTTCTCGATATTCTGTATTCTATGAGATCACATTCCTGTTTGCTCTTCAACCACTTTTTATATTTTTCCTTTTTTTCTTTTACCGCTTTCTTTACTTCTGCGTTCCACCAACTTGTTATTTTCTTTATCCGTGTTTTGCATTTTTTCGTGGTTCCGCATGTTATTTTTGCAGTATTTAAAACGCTTGATTTGAACGTCTCCCATTCTTCTTCCACTGTTTTTCTTTCCGTAGGTAATTTTACAAAGAGTTCAGTTAGTTCTTTCTCATAATTTTCCCTTACTGCCTCGTCTTTAAGGTTTTTTAAGTTTACTGATTCGCATGGCATGTATTTTCCTGCTTTTTGTTTTCTTCTTCTAATGGTTCTTATTGTGGCAACGACTGCTTTATGATCTGTGTTTATACTGAAATTGGGCACTGCTCTTGCATCTAATATATTTCTCTTTCTGTTATTTCTTGTTAATATAAAATCAATTTGGCTTTTAGTATCTAGATTGTTCCATTTATACCAGGTGTATACTTGCGAATCTTTATGTTTATAGAATGTGTTTGTTATATAGAGATCGTGTTGGCTGCAAAGCTCTATCAGTCTACTTCCGTTATCATTCCTTTCATTTTGCTGATCTCCAAATGCTCCCAGGTGTTTTTCTATGCCCCCTCTGTTATGTCCTAGTCTTGCATTGAAGTCTCCCATAACTATGATGTTGTCCTGCTTATCTATTTTATTTAGCACATCATGTATGTCTTCGTAGAAGTCCTCACATTCTTGCTCATTATTGTTTGCATTACATGGTGCGTATATCTGTACATATGTTGTGATTGTTTGTTCTTTTATTCTCACTGTTATGATTCTTTCTGATATATATTTTATTTCTAGTATTGCTCTTGCTAGCTGTGGTTCGATGACTATTCCCACACCGTGTCTTGCCCTTTCTTGCTGTTCTACTCCAGAGTAAACAAACGTGTAACTGCGGTGGAGCTCCATGCATCCTTTCCCTTTTGTTCTGGTGTCCGCTATTCCCATCAGACCAATATTCCTCTTCTCCATTGTTTCTATAAGCTCTTCTTCTTTACTATTGAAACCACAGACGTTCATTGTGCCTATTTTTTGAATCGCTGATCTATCTCGTAGTCCGTTAACATTGCCGGGTCGATAGCCGTTTGGGTCAGTCCGTTTATACTTCTTAGTTTTTCTACGAGCAGTATGAAGATCCCCTGCCGGCTTGCTAGGCCAGTCGCAGGTTTAGGACACTAATCTGACCACAGGGAGTCCATCCCCTATGGCGAGCCATAGCCCCGTTAGCCCATGACCTCGCGGTCATGGTTGCCCGGTCTGCACCACGTGGAGGTGGGGGTTGACTTGTGTAGTCTGCGGGTCATCGGCAGGCTACTAATTTTCGCTCTTCACCCCTCCTGGGAGAGGCTAGCCGATCCTAACCCTGCTGGCTGCAGGGCCAGGCGCATTCCACACCTTACAGACCTTCCTGGTATCAGTAGTGTATATCTACAATGTTCTGACTGTTCAGTGATACACTTATCACTTGCTAAACATACATCTCCTCAGCATGTCCTGCTCAGCAGAAGCCAGGTTCCTGCAAACCAACTTGGGTATAAGCCCAATGTAGCGGCCTCTCAGCAACTTCTGACGTCAAATTCTGAGCCATCATCTTCTAAAATGTGTTAGCTTCACTGTTGAACATCATAGCCCACATACATGGACCTGTAAATGGAACCATATGCCTATTCCAGTTGCTAATCGAAACTATGCAATCACAGACTGGATCTATGTCCGCGGATAACTATCACCACTTAGATATTATAGTCTCTCTCATGTAGCACAACTCGGAATAATGCACCGATCTTAACACTTCAGAATTTTTGGCCGACTCCCTCCACTTGTTTACCGCAACTGGGTTTTATATCAGTGCTTGAGTGACGTCACCAAAAAGTCTAGACGCCAATCAGTCCAGAGTCTGGTTTTGTCCTCCTATTCTAGACTAACTGGAGTCAATCTGCCGTCCAGTTCACTTTCATCTGGGGAATTCTTTGTCTCATACAACAAAGATCCTGGCTGTCTGTGAGCCAGAGACCTTCTCCCCACATCACAGACTCCATCCGACTTCTAGTCAGACATTCCGTCTATCACTTCAAAAGCCGTCTCCCGCCTTGCAGACAGATGACGCCGTTGTTCGTCTCGAGCAACAATTTGTTAACAAAATGCCGACCGGTGTAGACATTGTAACGCGACGTATTTGTTTCTCGAACAATCCACATCATACAAAATCGCCGACTGTGTAGACATTTTGACGCGACGTATTTTGTTTCTCAGTTAGAAATGCCGACCGTGTGTAGACAGTTTTAACGACGTATTTTTCTCCGTCTGTACGACATCAAAGGGTTGCTTGTTTTTGCCGACTAATGTCGTGTCTTGGTTGTCATTGATCGAACATCAAGTTTATTTCGCGACAGTATGCTGACAAATACATGGGAACATATTTCTAAGACATGCCCGTTGATAACTGTGAGAAATCCAGTAGGTTGAATGTCCACGGCATAACCACACGGTTCTTCATGGGCGGACATCAGCCACGAAGATAGACAATGTTACTTGATCCTGCATTCCTTCATGTTATCAGCGAGTCTCTGCGGCGAAGTAATTACGCCGCTGGAGCTTCGGAGTTTATACTTTTTGCGACGCTTTTGGCAGATCGTCCCGTGAACAGAGACCAAGCCACGTGGGATGCAACTCGCTGCAATGACGTTGATCTCTGTCACGCTGTCAGACCTGGGTTTCTATTGGTTGTCCCTTGACCTGGGTACGAATTCGCGTCAACGCGGAAGGTAAAAATGATCTTGACTCCCAGGTCGACCCAGCCTTACAAAGGTACCAGGTACCAGGAAGTGTGTTAGGCGGTAAAGGCGGCCAATGTGTTACTGATGGCATCACCGCTGAGTGCCGATTTTTCTTTTGTGTGCATATCCTTTACAGGACATCGCTGTCAACACCAGCATCTTTCAGCTGTATGTTGATTTCTTGGCAAGATTACGCTCAGTAGTTTGCCATTGCTTTCTGAGCGGCCGGCTCACATACCCCGTATGCGATTCGAACCACTGCTGATTCTCACCGTCATAACGTTACCGACGAGAGTATACGAGATTACAGAGAAAAGTCATAACCTCTAAGCCACGTGCCGATTGGTCTATACAAATCAGGGGCTACCACCATATACTCAGTGAGCATCGAGGCGTAGAAAAGTGGACTGTTGCTGTGACTTTACTTATCTTTTGACCATGTGTTCCTTGGAAGCTGAGATGTCCAGGTGGATTTCGCGTGTTGCTTGACCACACTAGAGTGAACAAATAGTTAGAACATGAGAAGTAGAAACGGTAAACTATACTAGAACACGATCTCAAGTAATAAACTGGACGTTATGGTCAAAGCCTTCGTCAGCACACAAACAACACCACACACACGCACACACACCCCCACCCGCACCCCCCTCCCCCCCCCCCCCGACACAACTATATGAAAAAACTACATAAAAACAAAAACGAATGCGAGCATATATATATATATATATATATATATATATATATATATATATATATATATATATATATATATATATATATATATATATATATATATAAAACTCAAGTTACTCATCTGTTTCCTTGTTGTGGATTGGACATGGGTGTGATTGAATACCGCGTGTATGGTTACTACCAGCTAGGCAGGATGTCAACGTCTCTTGTACTCTGTGGTGCCTCGTTGGCCAAACATGTTTGACCCAGACAGACACATGCGTTGTGTTTAGTAAACATATAGACATGTTCCTGTAATATTAACCTTCACATGCCTGGACCCTATACCTCTAAAGGCTTGTCATCATCATGTGCCAAGACGATAATTGTGACTGCCATAGTGCGCCATCTCACACTATCACCAGGGACGTGGACTAGATCTGTGCTTATGCTCCATTTTTGCTATTTTTGCTATTTTTCGCCACTCCGTCCTCTTATTTATCTCTGTGTGTTTCTATTGCTCTTTTCCCATCGAGTTTGGCATTTCTGCCTAAGCTTTTTACCGACCTTCATAGAATGTTCAAACAAACTTGACCGTCTCCAGATAATATCTGTAATGGGTTTGTGATTTGCATCTGCTTCTTTGAAGGACTTCCTGATTTATTTGTATGTCCTTTCATCATGTGTGTCTCGCTGTGTCTGCTTATTGTCTAGGTCTCATGAGCATACAGCAGTATAGACTCTACTTAATACTACTCTTCTCCCTGCCATTGACAGCACACTCCTCTTCTCCCTGTCATTCACCCGGAAAAGGCGGCTATTTCGTGGTGCTCTCTGGCCAACAGGATTGTGAGAGCTAATGTTCCAAGCCTTACGATATATGGTGGAAGCGCAACAGAGAGAACAAACTGAAGTATCTGGGAATTGCATTTGACAGGAGCCTATCCTTCAAGGATAATGTGGAGACGGTTATGACAAGATCTCAAAAGGGACTCAACGCACTTAAAACTATGGCTGCAATGGACATAGAGCAGAGAATGCTTTTCAGACTATACCAGCACTTGATCCTCTCAGCGATTGATTATGGTCTAGGACTGCTCACTGTCTCAAAGAGTCAGCTGCTGAGATTGGAGCGCATACAGAACGAGGCTATGCGTGTCATTCTGGGATGCACCAGAGACACCCCAGTGGTGTGTATGCGGTACATCCTTGGTCTGCCTACTGTTGCTGGTAGGCTCAAGGTGATGCAGGCAAAGGCATACCCCAGAGTAGCTGCTGTCACAGATCACCCGTTGCATTAGGCGCTGGACGCAGTTAAGGGTCAGCGACTGATAAGAGGGAAATCATGGATGGCTCAGGCGGAGGATACGATCAGACAGGTGTGCCCCTTGGAGAACATTTGGCGTGGAGAGGAGTGGGTCAGCGTGCCAGCGGAGCAGTCAGACTTGTGCAGAGTTATAATCACATTGAGCCGGGAGTGCAGGGAGTGGCCAGCAGGGGCCACGGAAGTGGAAATCCAGCAACTAATTCAGGATAATGCTCGCCCGGGTGATGTACATTATCTACACAGATGCTTCGGTGTTGAGAGGTAGTAGAAGTGCCTGGGGTTTCTTGGCAAAGGCTAATGGTCGACGTTTGGTGCAGGAGAGCCTGGCATATGATACCACAACATCTAGCTTAAGAATGGAGGTGGAGGCAGTCAGTGCAGCTTTCCGCTGGATGGAGAATACAACACACACACACACACACACACACACACACACACATATCGTGATTGTAACTGACTCAGAAAGCATGCTGAGTAGGGTGAGGACTGGCAAGCTTCGTGCTGAATGGCTTGCTTCGCTTCGGAAGTCACGGGTGGCAAGCATCGCCTGGATATTTTCTCCGGGGCATGCTGGTGTGTTGGGGAATGAACAGGCAGACAGATTGGCTGGCTCTGCAAAACTTGGTGGAGTATTGATGCATGATAAGGCGGACGTGGTTGCGGCCTTATGGGAGCACGTGTACACCTCGGAGGAGCAAATGGATCACCATTGTCTGGCAAGAATGCGACAGCGTGGAGTGACGAGGGGATCTGGCCGATGCTCGACGCTTAGAGGAAAGGCGAGACGCACATATAATCAGATTGCTACTGGTACTATTGGGGTTGGAACTCTTCGCTGGCTTCTGAGGATGGGGACGGAGCGCTTATGGGAATGCCCCGAATGCTGTGATGTCGGTTCCTAAATCAATCTATCAATCAATCAATCAATCCCTGCCATTGACAGCTACTTAACCAATTCTGTGCCAAACAAAACGTAATTTTGGGCCAAACATTCTACAAAACGAAATAAACAAGTATTATTATGTAAATGTCCGTTTGCTGAGTATTGCAGCTGGGGAAGATAGCACGAAACAAAACAAATAACACCATGACCCAAGTGTGGCGATATATCACCCTTCTGTCCAAGGTCACATGTGGCGATATATTATCCTTCGGCACTAAATCAGTTAAGGACAAGTACAGACAATGATACCAGTGTCTTTATTTCTTTAGGGATATAAGGTGTTCTACACACAACAACCAGGAGAGCCCATCTCCTTTTGGGAACAGCTGGAGGTCAAAAGCGACACACGACTGGCAACAATCACAGACCTGACTCCCAACGTGACCTACTCCATCACGGTCCTGGCCTACTCCAGCGTCGGTCAAGGCCCCATGTCACACCCCATCCAGGTGCTAACAACACAAGGAGGTAAGTGACAGCAGTCCTCATTCTGTGTGCAATTGTTGCATGCCTTTCTCGTGTGGTTCCTCACATTGACAATTAACGTAGGAAAACTCCAGCTTGTATTAAGATGCTAACACTTACAGAAATATAATATTGTTTCAATCATTATTCTTGGAACTTATGTCTAAGTAATGCTGACTGCAGACAGCGTCGTGATGTCAGTACTCGTTTAGTTACTCGTCTGTGTTAATACCTCGGCTTAGAGAATCTAATGGCAGTGAAAAGTGCTTTATGACAGAATACCTAAAGGGACAGAAAAGGAATGAGGCAATCCTTCAGGAACCATGAAGCTGGTAGATTGGTCACCGAAATTAGAGTAGATAGTACATAATTGTTGAACAATTTATGGGGAGAAATAACGTGAAAACTTGGTGACAACTGACAGTCTTGATGGAAAAAGAACAAGAGCAAGGCAAAGAGATAAATTACCTTTATGGATGAGATTGATGAGATAAGGGGCAGGAGAAGACACAGAGCTGATCCACGACTGCTGATCGTGTCAACGAACCATGACCGCCCAGGCTTGTCGGAATGACTCATGATAGTGATGAGTGGTACCTGGATGTGATGTTCGGTGTTGAGATGTTTATTGACAGGTTACTCTAGCTGTCACGTTCGCATTTCCCTGGTAACGGTTAACTGCCTGTTGTATCCGTTGTTGCTAATGAGTACCTTCTTCCCTGATCTAACATGAACTTGATTCTTATCTGTCGACGTGAACTCTTCATTATTGATTTTAATCAGTAACTACCACTCTCCTTATTTGTTAATCAGTAAACTGTGTTTATTAATCAAGTATAACCTCAATCATTTTCGTTGATTGAGCAGTAACACTAATAATTCTCTTGTTACATTATTTTTATGTACCAACAACTTCCCGACAAGTTTCTTAATCAACTCCCATTGTTACTTTTTGTTATTCAGTTGTCCTATTATTGTCATACAGTTATCGTGCTTGTTACCTTCATGAATCAGTAATTCTCCTGTCAAAATATGTACACATGTGTCCTCTCAAACATTCCTTGATTGCCAGCCATCTTGCCATGAGCCCTGAAACTCTTTGAAGCGCATTGCGCAGCAGTCGCGCATCCGTGAGAAGCGGTGCTCTTTGGTTCCCTTCCACGCGCACCTGCTGGCTATTGGCTCTGCGCGTTAGCAAAGCTGCGCGCTGTACATTTGGTAGTGAATATATTGCAGTGAGGTATGCCGTTGGATGTGGTCTTTGTACAGCATGCACAATCTTAATTCACTGGTGTCTTTAGGTGCCCACGCTGGACGTTCCTGCTAAATTGTATTTATACATGTACTCAAATAAGTGTATGTCAATGGTTTGTGCATTTTCTAGCCAGGGACTGCCTCCAGGATGAGCAGGCTATTAGTTTGTGTCAGAAAGCAGGTGTACTATTTGTTTCTTGTGGTCTTGTTCACTGGGTTGATGTAATCATGACTTCTGTGATAGTGTGGTATCCCAGTGAAGACTGGCTAGGGAGATGCTAGTAGTAACCAGTTATATTAGATACACTTGAGAGATGAATTGTGCTAGGACAATGGTTAGAACATTTGCTTGCCAGTCCAGTGGTTTTGTGTTCGAATCTCCACCGAGGTGGAGATGTTCTTAAAATTGACCTCAGATGCCATGTCGACCCAACCTAAGTTGGTACCAGGGGTATGGGAAGTAACGGCTGGTGTAATGTTGACCACATAACCTGTAGAGTGTCCACTTGTCTGTAATAATATGGTTCTGACACCACATATCCAACATACACCACCGCCTGGACAAGGGGTCTATTTACTTTCACCTCACATGGGTCAAACCCAAAACAAATGTGCTGAGAATCTGGCGATACAGAGTCGTATACTGTACCCCAGAGGGATGCCAAGCTAGGTGAAAGAGCGATATGGAACACAGTGGTGTGAATGTGAGGACTTGTGTCAGGTATCTACGTTAGCCGGGACTGCTAGCAGAAATACATTTAATGCTAAATCGCAAATATGAATGAGAAGACGTGGGCGATAGAAGGGCCAGTGTGACTGTGTGGAAACTGTTATTTCAGGACAGCCTTAGTTATGGAGTCATAGTTTATTATAAGTATTGAATTGATTGATTGATTTATTGATCTAGGAACCGACATCACAGCATTCGGGGCATTCCCATAAGCTATAAGTATTGAATTGGCGTTCAGTAACGGGACAGAAGAGACTGAGATACCCAGAGTATTAGAAGACGTGCCAACATGGGGTGTATGTTAAAGCTGCTGACACACGGAACTCTAACCAGGCACTCCAAATAAATTCGATTGCCTGTGATGGAACCAGTTCCCGGGAAGGTTAACCCAGTCAACAAATGCCCGCAGAAGTCGGATGTGTCGGCCTAACGGCGCAAGAACGCAGCTCTGCTGTAAACAGGCACAACGCAGTCACATCCGGAAAAAAAACTCCGGATGAACGCAGAAGAAGAAGAAGAAGAACCAGTTGGTGTGTACAATGATATTATATTAACAAATCACTCCTGGTTGAACAGAAAGGTAGACCTTTGTTCATTTTCTCTCACATTTGAACCAGCGAGAAGAAAGTTGAAGGGACAGAGATAGATACACTGGCAGATACACTGGCAGACGTACAGATAAAAAGCTGGGCAGTTTGACATGTTGAAGATAGGTATCAGAAATGATTGGCAGCAGGGAAAGAGGCTGGGAGGCATGCACAATGAGGATGTGAGAGTTATTTTGGACTGTACAAAGGAGACACCCATTGTTTGCGTGAACACAAACTTGCTCTACCATCCATATTTGATAGGCACACATTTTTTCCGGGCACACATTTACCTTAGGGTCACAGTGGACTATAAGCGTCGTCTGTAGGCCGAGAGTAGTCTGGACATGATGTCTCTGTGACTTTCTGAGCATGCTAGGTAATAGAGAGATGTAGTATGCTCCACGTGGAGTGGCTTCTACCGCTCAAAAAGACGAAGGTTAATAGCATATCCTGGATGATTTGCCCAGGGCAGGGGGGCGTGCCAGGAAATAAATACATAGATAGGCTGTCTGTTCTCGCTCCTTTAGGAGGCGAGCTATATGACCAGGCTGATGTGGTGAATGAAGCTGCCTAAGACCTAGAGGAAATTGGAGCACAGCAGAGGTACCACTGTGAAGATGGCTGATTCAGCGAGGGTGAGATGATGGTCTTTACGACACACATAACCCCTAGAGGACAACGCTGACGGACGTTCAGTCAGACTGCCACTAGAACCATCATCATGGCTCTCCCTTGTCTGCTGAAGACTGGGACGGATCACGTGCCGGAATGATCCTAGTGCAATGATGTAGATTCTTGATTTCATATTGATAGATATTGAGAGAAATCAGTGGATTTGGACATACATGACGCCTAGTACTGCAGGTCTGGCAACAAGAAGACCGATATACATTTGGCCGTTATCAAACATGGCGGTCAGTACCACTCAGTATGTCACGAGCCTGTGGTCATACAAACGAACAACGCTTCATGGTATGAACATAAGACGATAGACCGGAGAATGTGGACCTTCGTGATGGCCAAAACCAAACGGCAGTGACTATAAGAGGGGAGAACTTACATGACGGTCAACATCAAATAGCAAGGACTTTAAGAGGAACATGTGGCTAGAAACGTAACAACCAATGAACATACTATTTGCTCTAAGAATAGAGACATGAGATTGAACCAATGAACATACTATTTCCTCTAAGAATAGAGACATGAGATTGAACCAATGAACATACTATTTCCTCTAAGAATAGAGACATGAGATTGAACCAATGAACATACTATTTCCTATAAGAATAGAGACATGAGATTGTGGACATAAGAAGAGAGACTGGGAATACAAAGCCACCAGTGCCACGAAGTATGACTACAAGCAGAGCTATGGAATTGAAACAAGTGAATCCCTTCACTCTACTTCCCGTTAGCTGAAAGCCAATCAATACCTTGTCACTTTTAAACCACTACCTGGCGCAAACAATTAATAACACCAGTGCTGGAACTTCTACCGCCCACGACTCTCATTCATATTTCTCACAACTATTGTTGCATTTGATCACCTCTGTGTTAACGCTTGGCTGACCCCCTTAGATGTAGCAACACTGTCGATTGAATACATGAATGTTTGACCTTGACACGCGCCCATATTTACACACGTGACCATGTTTTACTAACCATGTATATTTTCTCATTGCCCTGCTCCCCCCACCCTTCCATCCTGTTTGTTTTTCCTACAACACTGCCGTCACAGGGGTATCCAAAGGTGAGGGATGCCTTCATTTATCTATCGTTTCTCGCTTACTCGTTCATTTCTTTTGCCATCTTCAGTTGCTTTAATTGTGTGCCGTTGTTTCCTTATTTCCGTTCGTTCGTTAACATCATCATTCGTTTGGTTTCCTCGGCGTTTCATTTATTTCAATTTAAATGTGCGTATGTATGTGTTCTGTTTGTTGCGTTGTTTATGCCTTGTTTCTGGATTCTTTTAATTCATTGTGTTCGATCTTATGTTTACAGTCGGATACCCCCCACCATTTCCCGCATCCATTGTTTGAAGTGACAGACTCGGTCAGATGTGTCCGTCTGTTGGGCGGTGTGTATGTGTGGGTGGGGAGAGGTGTGTGGTGTGTTGGTTGGGGATATTGTGTGGGTGAGGTATGTGTGTGTGGGTGGGGGATTTTTGTGTTTTGTTTTGTTTTTGTGTTGTGTGAGTGGGGGTATGTGGGGTGGATGGGTAAGGGTATCTGTGTGGGTGTGGGTGTGAATATTGTGTGGTATCTGGGTGGGGGATATGTGTGTGGTGTGTAAGTGGGGATGTGTTGGTGAGGGATATGTGTGTGTGTGGTGCGTGGGTTGGGAATAGTGCATGATAGGAGGTGTATGTGATGTGCGGGTGGGGGATTGTGTGGTGGGGGATTAGGTTAAGGCATGTGTGGGTGGGTGGAAGTTGTATGTGTGGGTGGTGGGGTGTGTGTTAGTGGATTGGGGATGTATGGGTGGTTAAGAGAGATGTGTGTGTGTGGGGTGGGGGTAGGGACATGTCAGTTGGTGGGGATGTGTGTGTATGGTTTGGGAATGTGTGAGTGGATGTGCGATGTGTGGGTTGGTGGGGGATTGTGTGCATGGGTGGGGAATATGTTGTCGATGGAGATGTGGCTGGGGGATGGGTGGTTTGAGGTGTGGGTGGGGAGAGGATGTGTGGGGTAGTATGTGTATGTGGATGGGCGTAGGATTTGTGGGTTGGTGGGGGAATGTTTGTGGGTGGCGAGTGTGTTTTGGTTGGGGGATCAGGTGAGGGCAGTGTGTGTGGGTGGGGGATGTGCGGGAGGGGGATGGATCGGTTGGTGGGGTATGTATGTGTCCCTTGGTGTGCGTGTGTGTCGGTAGGTGGGGGTGTGTATGTGTCCCTTGGTGCGCGTGTGTGTGGGTAGGTGGGGGTGTTGTGTGGGTGGGGTGATGTATGGATAGGTGGGAGATGGGCTTCATAACATGGTAATTAGCCTTGTTTATGTTTACAACATTCATTTCACAATGTTTATTTTATCTTCCTATGTAAATGTATAATGCTCTTGATGAACGCAAGACGAGTGATTGGAAGGGCCGAATGTAAGACGGGCCTGCGCGCCCAATTTGTGACCCTAATAAAGTTGATTTGATTTGATTTGATTTGATTTATGTGTTTGAAGTGACAGACTCGGTCAGATGTGTCCGTCTGTTGAAGATGTCTGTCTGTGTGTATGTGTTAGAAGTGACAGACTCGGTCGGATGTGTCCGTCTGTTGAAGATGTCTGTCCGTGTGTATGTGTTTGAAGTGACAGACTCGGTCAGATGTGTCCGTCTGTCGAAGATGTCTGTCTGTGTGTATGTGTTTGAAGTGACAGACTCGGTCGGATGTGTCCGTCTGTCGAAGATGTCTGTCTGTGTGTATGTGTTTGAAGTGACAGACTCGGTCGGATGTGTCCGTCTGTTGAAGATGTCTGTCTGTGTGTATGTGTTTGAAGTGACAGACTCGGTCGGATGTGTCCGTCTGTTGAAGATGTCTGTCCGTGTGTATGTGTTTGAAGTAACAGACTCAGTCAGATGTGTCCGTCTGTCGAAGATGTCTGTCTGTGTGTATGTGTTTGAAGTGACAGACTCGGTCGGATGTGTCCGTCTGTTGAAGATGTCTGTCCGTGTGTATGTGTTTGAAGTGACAGACTCGGTCAGATGTGTCCGTCTGTTGAAGATGTCTGTCCGTGTGTATGTGTTTGAAGTAACAGACTCGGTCAGATGTGTCCGTCTGTCGAAGATGTCTGTCTGTGTGTATGTGTTTGAAGTGACAGACTCGGTCGGATGTGTCCGTCTGTCGAAGATGTCTGTCTGTGTGTATGTGTTTGAAGTGACAGAGTCGGTCGGATGTGTCCGTTTGTTGAAGATGTCTGTCCGTGTGTATGTGTTTGAAGTGACAAACTCGGTCGGATGTGTCCGTCTGTTGAAGTCTGTCTGTGTGTATGTGTTTGAAGTGACAGAGTCGGTCAGATGTTCCGTCTGTTAAGATGTCTGTTCGTGTGTATGTGTTTGAAGTGACAAACTCGGTCGGATGTGTCCGTCTGTTGAAGATGTCTGTCCGTGTGTATGTGTTTGAAGTGACAAACTCGGTCGGATGTGTCCATCTGTTGAAGATGTGTGTATGTGTTTGAAGTGACAGAGTCGGTCGGATGTGTCCGTCTGTTGAAGATGTCTGTCCGTGTGTATGTGTTTGAAGTGACAGACTCGGTCAGATGTGTCCGTCTGTTAAAGATGTCTGTTCGTGTGTATGTGTTTGAAGTGACAAACTCGGTCGGATGTGTCCGTCTGTTGAAGATGTCTGTCCGTGTGTATGTGTTTGAAGTGACAAACTCGGTCGGATGTGTCCATCTGTTGAAGATGTGTGTATGTGTTTGAAGTGACAGACTCGGTCGGATGTGTCCGTCTGTTGAAGATGTCTGTTCGTGTGTATGTGTTTGAAGTGACAGACTCGGTCAGATGTGTCCGTCTGTTGAAGATGTCTGTCCGTGTGTGTGTGTTTGAAGTGACAGTCTCGGTCGGATATGTCCGTCTTTTGAAGATGTCTGTCCGTGTATATGTGTTTTAAATGTCAGCGAATCGATATGTTGCGTCCATGTTGGAGATATCTGTCCTTGTATATGTGTTTGTGCACGTGCTTATGCGTAAGTGTCTGTGCATGTGTACTGTTATGTTTGTGGTTTTGTGTGATCTTTTTGTCTGTGTGTTGTATGTTTGTTATTGAACTTATGTGTGTTTTTGCTTATATGAGGATGTTTTGTCTATATGATTGTCAAGTGGGGGTGGGGGGGGGGGGTGTTTTTGCCAGTTTGTTTCTTTGTATGTGTATATGCATGTCGCTTAAGCTTGTGTGTGAGGAATGCTCCGTGTACTTGTGTGTATACTTGTGTGTAGTGTATGTGAGTGCGCGTGCTTTTACATACCATGTTACTCTGCGTATGTATGTCTCATATACGTGTTTTACTTAGTAAGTATACGTGTGTACGAAGTATATGGTGCGTACTTTCATGTTTAAATGGTGTGCCTACCTGTGTTGTATCGTGTATGTACATGTGTGTGTGTACGCAGTTGTCCTATAAGCGTAGGTATCTGTGTGTGTACGTGCGCGCATGTGTGTATATATGTTGTCCTTTTTTGGTAGTTTATACTTTTATTTAATTGCTTGCTTAAACATATCAACTTCATACCTACTCCTACATTTATCTGTTCCAGATCATTAACAACCCACTCACTTATGCATTGATAGATATCATTTTTGACATTGACATTTATTTTGGTATGTGTATGTGTGTGTGTGTGTGTATGTGTGTGTGTGTGTGTGTGTGTGTGTGTGTGTGTGTGTGTGTGTGTGTGTTGTTTTTTTTATTTTTGTTCCCTTATTTTTCTTGTAATTTTTTGTTTAAGTTCTTTTTCAACAATTTCATTATCTCGACACATGACATTCTGTTATCATTCTACACAGCGCTCATATTGTTAACTAATGCCAACATTGTTTATGAAATATATGAACCTGTAAGGATGATGTCTGCTTCACCAGTCACCGGAAGCCTGGTGGCCGGCAGCGAGTGTAAGAACTTCACAATTAGATGGCAATCTCACACAGACTCCTCAGAGTGGAGGGAGAACTGTGACAACAGGTGCATTGTGCAGCAGTGCCAAAGAATTCATGAAGGAAGCTTAAATCTCAAGGAAAATTCCCTTCCCCTGAACAATACCCATTCAGCATTGTGACCCCTGGGAGTCCCGTTAGCGCAGTGGTTAGCTTGATGATTGCCGGCCCTGTTGGCATGTGTTTGAATCACCACCGAGACGGGACCCGGACTCCCTGGCCGAACCAGCCTTATATGGACCCCGGAAGATGGTCAGGAAAGTCTAGGCGGCTGGCGTTATACTGACCACCACACCCATTGAGGTTTGATTGGTCTATATAAATAAAGGTCTAGCACCGTAGCCAATATTCTTCAAAAGGGTGTCATAAAAATAATCTTCTATCTTTCACTTATTGGCCGCACAGTCCATTACCCTATACGGACAACAATCACCTTCGGATTAATAAGCCTGTGAGGGTAAAACCGTGGGCAACTGCTTTTGCGGCTGATTCAATCACAGAACTATCATTCTGAGCCGGTGATTGACCCTAACTATAACTTCTCCTAGAAGTTGAACGGGGTAGGGATAATGGTAGAATCGAATTCGAAAAATGAACTTACTTATCTCCTTGAGATGTGTGTAAACAAGATATGAAAACCCTCGGCATAGATCCAGACACGTGGGAGAGAGTTGCAGTAGACAGATGTTCCTGGAGAAGAGATGTACAAAACGGACTGGTGCTCTTTAAGCGCAATTTGATTGAACAAACTGAGGATAGGGGAGACAGGCATAAAATGCAGTCACTTACTGCGGGACCTGCCTCGTCTTACAGATGCGGAAACTGTGCCAGAGATTGTCACTCTCGCTTTGGACTATATAGTCACCAGCGGTGCTGTCTGGTGCCTCCCCAGCAGCACAATTCTTTAGTCCTACATGTCTGAAAGAGGCCTACAACTGACTCCCGGAGATGAGCATTTGCTGTCGTTACGGTCAGTTACCGCTTTGGTGCGCGCCTGACTGACATATCAGTGCCACGAATTCCTCATAAAACTGCAATGTGAATTGCACCATGATTGGAATGTGATTGTTTGCGGCAGTTCAAACTGGTGTTCAATTGGTCCTCATGTAAAGAAAAAGAACGCCGGTTTCCTGTACTGGAAGACTGGGGTTTTGTCCACTATCTGTAAACACTAGAGTTTGAGGACACATTGGTGATACAGGAAACGCTAATGAAGAACCGTAGTGCTACAGTTTCTGCACGAAACATGGCGGGCATCACTGGGAGACCGTATAGGTGGTCTTGGTGAAACCTTGTCTAACATATGTGTACACGTGAAGGTGTAAGCCATACACCCCATGTGTACACTTGAAGGTATCAGCCAATCCTAGTCCCCATGTACACTTGAAGATATCAGCCAATCCTAGTCCCTATGTACACTTGAAGATATCAGCCAATCCTTGTCCCTATGTACACTTGAAGGTATCAGCCAATCCTTGTCCCTGTGTACACTTGAAGGTATCAGCCAATCCTAGTCCCTATGTACACTTGAAGGTATCAGCCAATCCTAGTCCCCATGTACACTTGAAGATATCAGCCAATCCTAGTCCCTGTGTACACTTGAAGGTATCAGCCAATCCTAGTCCCTGTTTACACTTGAAGGTATCAGCCAATCCTAGTCCCTGTGTACACTTGAAAGTATCAGCCAATCCTAGTCCCTGTGTACACTTGAAGGTATCAGCCAATCCTAGTCCCTATGTACACTTGAAGGTATCAGCCAATCCTAGTCCCTGTGTACACTTGAAGGTATCAGCCAATCCTAGTCCCTGTGTACACTTGAAGGTATCAGCCAATCCTAGCCCCTGTGTACACTTGAAGGTATCAGCCAATCCTAGTCCCTGTGTAACTTGAAGGTATCAGCCAATCCTAGCCCCTGTGTAACTTGAAGGTATCAGTCAATTCTAGCCCATGTGTACACGCAAAGGTATCAGCCAATCCTAGCCCCTGTGTACATACAAAGGTATCAGCCAATCCTAGCCCTTGTGTACACGCAAAGGTATCAGCCAATCCTAGCCCCTGTGTACATACAAAGGTATCAGCCAATCCTAGCCCCTGTGTACACGCAAAGGTATCAGCCAATCCTAGCCCCTGTGTACACACAAAGGTATCAGCCAATCCTAGCCCCAGTGTATATATGAAGGTATCAGCCAATCCTAGCCCCAGTGTACATACGAAGGTATCAGCCAATCCTAGCCCTTGTATGTACTTGAAGATGTCAGCCAAACCTAACCGCGTGTACACGTGAAGATATCAGCCAGTCCTATTCCCTGTATGCACATGAATATTTTAGCTAATCCTAACACCCGTGTACATGTGACAATTTTAGCCAATTATAGCACGTGTGTACACGTGATGATTTCAGACAATCATAGCCTGTATATACACGTGAAGATATCACCCAATCATAACCCATCTGAACACGCGAGATTTCAGCCAATCCTAGCACGCGTGTACACGTGATGACTGTAATCAATCCTAGCACGTGTGGACATGTGATGATTTCAGCTCAACCCATTTCACCTGTACAAGTGAAGATTTAGCCCAAACTACCACAGCACAGCCCTGGCTAAACCATCAGTCCCTCCATCATTAGTATCACGTGCACCACTTCAGCTCTTGGGCAATCCTGACTGGATTGGATGTTTGCTGTTATTATAACTGTGAGACCTGTAGCCAACAGATTTGCTTAGCAATTTCATAGCCCTAGTAGCTTTCCTGTGTTGTCTGTCAGAGATTCTATGACATTGTTGTCAGCAGCGCAGCTGTTTGGTATTTTGTGTTCATTTTTGCAAAGCAGCGAGTGTATCCATCAGAAACAGCGGCTACCACGCACGCATATTGTCCTTGATTGTCATAATAGCGCGCATTTTTGCACAGTTGGCGCGCATTGGCCTGCATCCCGCATTTGTCGCCGTGCGAAGCGCTGCGTTCTTTGCGCATTGGTGTCCTTCTGGCACGCTGCTGATGTCAGCGCGCGAACTACGCGGTCCTTGGCTGCATTTGTTCCTAACATATCCTTTGTTTTACAGAAGCCGCCCAGCGTTGATCTCCCTTGAGACCAGTCAAGTTATCGCCCTCTTCAGTGCTCCAGTGTCTGTGACAGTACACTAATTATTGCCCCTGTGTTCTCCCGTCCACTCCCCATGTAGATTGATTTTGTTCTATCGTTTTTTTTTTTTTTTTAAGCATATCCTTTACAGGACTTAGCTGTCAACACCAGCATCTTTCAGCTGTATGTTGATCTCTTGGCAAGATTACGCTCAGTAGTTTGCCATTGCTTTCTGAGCGGCCGGCTCACATACCCCGTAAGTTACTGATGCGATTCGAACCACTGCTGATTTGAACCGTCATCACGTTACCGACGAGAGTATACGAGATTACGGAGAAAAGTCATAACCTCTAAGCCACGAAACCGGCCTATCGTCTATACATGTTATATATCAGCTGATGTTTATTTCACTAAAAGCGCCAATTCGTCTCTACCAGAACGTCATCTCAGAATGCAATTATTGAGGGATGTCTAAGGGCGGCGGGTATCCTCCATGGGCGTGTCCCTGGTGTGATGGAGGCACACTGGGCTAGTATTCTGTAGGTGTGGAGGTTATTATCCTGCCTTGGGGTTGGCAGATTTGTAAACTGTATTTTTGTGTCTGTGGTTGTACACATGATCGCAAAACACCTCAACACATCCAAGATAGGAGAGGGAGGCATTGAATGAGCAGAACAAGGTGATTATACTAATAGTAATAATAATGATATTGAAGAAGAAGAACAAGGGACTGCAGAAGAGGTGAAGAGGAAGCAGAAAAATCAGAAGAACCAGAACTGCAGGAGGGTTGGAGAAGCAGCAGAACAAGCAGAAGAACCAGAACTGCAGGAGGGACAAAGTAGAAGTTAAAGAAGAAGAAACAACAGAAAAATGTGTTTCTGTAAAGCTCAAATTCAGCTGCATTATCTGGTCACACAATAACAACAGTGCAATGAGGCATAGGCAGCAAGAAGATTTTACATAAGTTGACAAACAGCTGATAGCAGCAGTCAAGACTGGCAGATCCAGCTGACTAAGACACCAGGTGGTGGTTTTTGAGCGTTAGCATCAGACCAGCACCAAAGGACATGATGTGGTCCAGCAGTGCTTGTTGGTTCATGGCCAGCATTGTCTCATGAGGAGGATGCTGGCACTGACCAGCTAGCCAGGGTACTGGTAACCTGGGAGGCATCTGTGCTGTTGTGGCTTTCATCATGGTGCTTCGCCACAATGGTTCATCCTAGTACATGTGGCTCTGGGATCAGCTCAACCTCATGAAATGGATGTCGGAATAGTCTCTTGGAAGGAAAGCAGCTGATTACTTCAGCTTATAACACTATAACTAGTATATTTGAAGTCACAATATTTACATGCTGAATAATATAAAAGTGTCAGTAAAATTGTACTTCTAGTCTGCAGTGTGTCTACAAGAGACCACACACAATGATAAGCAAACATACCTGACACAGAAGAAATCTCAATTTTCTCATAACTAGCCATTCATACATAGTTGAGCACACAACCGCTGTATAGTGCACACAACATAGCCAGCAGAGAACATAGCCAGCACAATGTAATAGCATGACTGCTCACCAGCACAATGTAATAGCATGACTGCTCACCAATAGCTGTTTCCTTCTAACAGTGCCGTACCAGCCTTTGAATCTGGTTGCCGAGGCAATATCTCCTAATATCATCTTAGTTAAGTGGAACGCCCCGCAGGAAGCTGACTCTATCAAAAGCTATGAGCTTTACTTCAATGACTCCCACTTCCGACAGAATGGGCTGGTCAGCATTGATCCTCCGGCGCAGAACTACAGGCTTATAAACTTGACTCCAGACACTATATACCACATACAGGTAACTATGGCTATGTGTGTAATTAATCTTCTCCTTTACTGGCCATAACTGCACATTGTTCTTCTCTTCTGCCATTTATCCCCTATTGGGGCCAAGTCTGAACCAAACCACACCAAGCCCTTTTACTGTCTCCTGCAGCTCTGTCTATTTCCTCCCAATATTATTCATCTCTGTCTGTAATTCTCATCTCTTCCTGTGTTAGATCTCCCACTATTTAGTTTGCCTTGTGGATTCCAAACAAGAGAGTGTCTAGTTATATTGTCCTCAGCTTTTCTCAGTGTGTGTCCTATCCAGTGCCCACATATTTTCCTTAACTCTTGGTTCACTGGAATGTATGTCTACACTTGAAGACCAGTTTTGAGCGGCTGTTGCTGTATATGTGAGCTCATTAAGACTCCCATATAGGACTGTGATTGTTGGTCTCTGTGGGCCTACATTGAGTCTGCTGTTGACAACGCATCTGGCAAACCTGAAGGATATGTTCTGCTGTCTGTTCTGCAAGTCCACAAAATTGTTGATTGTATTTGTTTGCTTGTGTTGTGTGATAGGTTCTTAATGCCTTACTATATTGCTGTGGCCAGTATCCTTAGTTATTTTATGCACATCTCCTTGTTGTTAATGATGGAGCCAAGCTGTTCACAGTTGTTGGCATCTTCAATGTCTTGTTTGGACATTTTGGTTAGCATGTAGTCTTGTCTATTCTTCCATGCACTCAGGTCTACACAAATTTATTGGCATGAACACTTCCCACATTGATAGCAAGTTCCTGCTATGGGATTTAACCAAAGAGTCAGATATGACTGAGTTACCGTATAACAGAAGACGGTACTACCTGCTTTCTATTAATACTGAATGTTGGGCGGCACTCACCAAATCCGACACCCCACATTGTGCCAATGGCTTCGGGTGGAGGAGCACAATTGAGAGGGTACAAGCCTTATCCTGGTGTGAGGAAATGCAGCTTAACGACTTAATGTCATGGCAGGGCAAACCAGGCCCTAAGCCTTGTTTGGCAACTGGTCTAGGATCAAAGCTCCGACAGGTGGACAGTTAGAGCATTGTTTGCTGATCCAACACTTCTGCAGCTTGTCTTTGTTGTTCCAGATGCAGAGATGTTACCTTTCCTCTAGAGCAGTGTTTCCCAACGTGGGGCCCACGCCCCACAAGGGGGCAATTTGACTGTTAAGGGGGGCAATTCGAAAATGGAAGAAATCGGCTGAATATAACAAAACGGGGAGACTTGAGACTGAAGTTAACTAAATTGGAACCTGACATAAGATCTCTTTGCAGCAAGCATCAAGCGCAAGGATCTCACTAAATTTAAATAATAAATAATTACTAATAATTAAAATAATATAAAAAAATCTTTCATTAAAATTATTTTGTACTTGAATTTCAGTTCTCCATTATATGTTTTGAAAATTTACTTACTGTGTTTGCTCAATAATTACCTAGTGCTTTCTTCCTAAAACCTATCATTCAAGTTTCTTTAGTGAACATTTCAATTTTTGAATATTAAAAATAATGTATATGTTGAGGAGGGGGGGGGGGGGGGCGCGTGGGGCGGGGGAGGGGGGCAATATGAATTTTAGAAAGGCTTAAGTGGGGCATGGCACAAAAAAGGTTGGGAAACACTGCTCTAGAGTAAACTATACAGGCTGAGAGAGGGATCATGCTGCACGGAAACACATGGTCTCTACAATTCAGCTGAGGCCTTGTGGTATGGAGAGGTATAACTTCCTCCCTGGCCTTAACTGGTCTCGGCTACCGCCATGAGCTGTGGTTATTATGCCTTTCTTGAAGCATAAAGTAACACACTATCATCTGTCAAGATGGCAAGGTGCCAATAGTAGTAGTTCAGAAAAAAAGATATCTTGACTATGCTTTTAAAACATCGTTAAAAGTGACCACGAAGGTGTTTGGTTTTGGAAGAGTGTGTATCATCTACATATAAGAGTTCTTCTGGAGTAGGATTTCCTCTAATTATTAATGAATTGATATCTTTACAATTTGAGAATCCTTTATAATATATTCTCTTCTCAGAATGCCTAGATTAGTTTACTTGGTATGTTGTCACAGCATTCAATCTGGCCTTTCTTCAGACCTTGCGTTGCCGATTGTACTTCCTCTAAAAGGCTATTTGTTTATTCTCTTCATTTTCAGTTATAGAATCTGTGTTTTGTTCTTTGTTGTAGCATCATATGACATTCTGACAAGGATGAAACCACCTAGTGGTGCAGTTGTCCAAAAATAACTATTCATTTCTCAATCTATCAATGTATTTCTCCAAACCTGTCTATTATCACTTGGAAACAATCAATATCTTTATTATATCAGTGAAGTTTCTTCTTGTAATAATGTAATTATATAATATATACTCTCATAATAAATAACCCACTGTGGCCATACGATAGACAGTAAATACTCATCTCATCCATTGACTTGTAGATTGAAAGCAAATTGCATCGGCCCTTGTCTGATCTTTGCCTTTCCTGAAGACCCTTTCTACTGAGCCTTGAATGAGAATTAGTTGACAATGAAATGCCTCAGTCTCATGGAGGAAGCATTACCCACCTAGGCCTCATCCCAGTCTTAAGCAACTGCTGGTGCTGAATCGGTAGCCGTTTATAAATTAATATTCCTCTCCACAGATATGAAAATCCAGTACCTGTCTTGCACACCCCACTGTGTCACCTCTTGGTTCACTGGAATGTATGTCTACACTTGAAGACCAGTTTTGAGTGGATGTTGCTGTATTTGAGAGCTCATTGAGACTCCCATATAGCACTGTGAGTGTTGGTCTCTGTGGGCCTACATTCAGTCTGCATTTGACAGCGCATGTGGCACTCATGGAGGATGGAAAAGCTACTGGTCTACATGGCATTTCAGTAGAAGCTATTAAAGCCAATATGCTTATGTGAAACATCTGAACTTAATTTCTGCACAGATTATTTAACAGTCTGGGAAATACCATTGGACTAGAGAGAAATATATCTGGTGAAGCTGCCAAAGAAAAAGAGGCACATGAAAAAATTATGTTATTGTCAGTTCCAGGGAAAATATTAAGCAGAATCATTCTGAAGAGATTAAAAGATGCAAATGACAAACAACTAAGAGATGAACAGAGAGACTTCTGGCTGAACAGATTCTGCACTGACCAGATAGCTCGATTATGCATAATAATAAAGCAGATCGTTTTACTGAACTCACCACTCTATAATGGAATCACAAACCTGTGTAGGTAGCAAAGCAGGCGGTGATAGAAGAACGGATAGAGTAGGCAAAGATGGAAGAAGAGACAGAGGTATCAAAAGAAGAATACAAAATGCAAGAGGAGCTTTCATAAGCGTGAGGAAATCTGTGGAAGTCACAAGAAAGTAAATCTTCTACAAGATTGATCATATTGAGCTGCATCGTTAAATCATCACTGCTTTATAGATCAGAAGTATGGAGAAAACTAAAGCAGTTACAAACATTTATTGATCAGAGAATGGGAGGACTAACATGGCATGATTGAATCACTTAAATGACACTCAGGGAGAGAACTTGACAGATTCTGTGGAGTCTAGAGGTGAGGACAAGGAGCTGGCACTGGATAGGACCCAAGCTGAGAAAACCCCTGATGATAGTATAACTGGAATGTCATGTCTCTGGAACCCCAGGGTAGATAATATAGAGGCAGATCTAAAACACATGGAGCCAGAATTAGAGACAGAGAGGAATGATATGGGGAAGACATGAGTAGGGCTAGAGGAGACAGCAAGAGATAGGAGAAATTGGTGTGAGTTTGTTTGGGGGTCATGTTTCCATGGGGGATAAAAGGACATACAAGAAGAAGTGATATCTTGTTGTGTTTGTGCCTGAAGAAAAGCAAAGTAATTTTCTCCAAACCATAACAACATTTTGTTTTTGAAAGGGTCAAAGTTGTTCATGTACATATCTGACAATCTTTGTGAATAAATGAGAGGTTATGGTAGCCATCTGAGGGTTAGACGTAAGCAGGTTCAAATCTCAGTGTAGCACTGTCAGTGTTTACAAGAACTGTTAGATTTTAATATAGCATGCACCCCCCCCCCCCCTGATCCCTGGGGTAGTGAACATGAAGAAGAGTGCTATATCAGAGTGATAACTTGCCCTCACCCAAATCCATTTAACAGTGAACTCAGTATGTGGACAAGAGGACCTTAGTACAGAGTGCTGAATGTATGTCTGGGGTAGACATGGTTATTTGAGATTGAAAGAAGTGGAAGACACAAGAAGATATTTATGCTTGTCTTGTGCATGATTTTACTTGTTTGGCTTTTATGCACAGGTATCTGCTAAGTCATTACGTGGGGAGGGTCCACGTACTCCAACCGTCCAAGTTCATACTCCCCCATTTAGTGAGTATTCGCACCAGGTCTAATCATCCTACATTTGCTGTTGCCTAGTCTATTTATAGATACCATGTTTAATATTTAATTTTTGTGACACTTCCTTAAATGTAAACTTTAGCATTGCTTGCAGTCCTTTCCAACAGTGTTCAATATTTGTTGTTTCAATTCCAGTTGAAACTCATCATTTTAAATATGTATAGTTTTCTTGTGTGAGTAAAAAATATAATACATTAAGCATCTTTTTCATCAGTATATATGTATTGTATTATTTGTATGTAAATGGACATGTTCATGTATTTGAAGTTATTTGTTACATACCTTTGAGATGTGATTATTATGTAAACATTACTTATTAATGTTTTTCATAGTAAATGTAAAAAAAATTATATTATTTTAAATAGTAAATAAGCTGATCTAAGCATTGATTAATTAAAAATGTTAACCTGTTCAGTGTGAAGTCGACTACACAACTTATGTTTGTAAATTTTGAAGATAGTTAACACTGGACATGTGGTGCACAAACATGGAGTACATCAGAACTGTCATTCGACAACGCCAGATTTGTTAATTTGTTGTAGCCAAATGTAGAAATATCTAAGTAATTCATTTAATAGCCTGATAATTATATGCTATCAACTTCTGGTGAGCTGTCTGCGATTGAATATGTTATATTGTATGAATATTGACATGTTTATTAATTGTTTTAATATTAGCTTTCAGATCTTGTATTTTTGATGTGATTGAAGCAGCCAGACCTTGTGTTGTGTGTGTAGTATCTGTGTATTTGTGACTATGATCTTCTACTCATTTATTGTAGTGGTCCTCTGTCTTAGATGGTGTGTCTTTTTCAGAATATCTGTGTGTTCTGATTTCCCCACATCCACAGCTGTCATTGGGATCAGTCACCAAAAGTGCCACCCTGTATAAAGCTGTCACTCATTGCCTGTCTGCAGTATATCCATCCCATCTGGCCATCTTCAGTGTCCTAGTGACTGGTGCCTTCTATCAGGGATCAAGTCAATGCCCTTTGTGACCTCATCATGACATCCATCCGTCCATCATATGCCATGCTGATAAGTGTTGGCGGTCATGTTTTGCCATATCACTCGATCACCTGAGTCGTGGATCAGCTTCATGTTTCTGTCTCAACCATGCCACATCTGTTATTTTCAGTCCCTTGTATGAGTTCAGGAATCAGCCTCACTGCACCAGGAGCACTTCTACATGTGCTTTGTCTTCTTCAGGAGCCAGTGTTGACTTCCCAGGCCAAAGGTAACCAATGGCAGTCCTGTCTCAACAATCCCTGGAGACGCTGCCATCAATGGTAGTGACAGCTTCATATTTTAACCCATGTTTAGGCACCGTACTTGATGGCCGGCAGGCGTGCCATTATGCTACTTAGACAAGCAGTGTAGTCCTGCAGTCAGGATGTGTTTGCCGTTGACTTAACACATGTACTTTTCCTGCTTTCATTGTGTAGTCCCAGGTGAGCCCAGGAAGGTCAAGGTGGAAGCAATCAACTCTACCAGTCTTCTTGTGGAGTGGGAACCTCCACAGCAGAAGGAACAGAACGGCATGATCCGGGGCTACCAGGTACGTAGGTGTGGGAGCCAGTGTGTGTTGTATGGTTGACATGTTGGTATGTTGTGTTCTTGTCTTAGTTTTATAATCACTTTGGTATTTCATTTGTGTGTGTTTGTGTTCATTATGGTATTGCCACCATTGTTGGAGTGTGCCTGGGGAGAGAGTTTGTGTTCAGGCTGAACTCTAGAGGCAACTTGTCCCAGCATCACTATATCGTGTACTCAGTAGCACTTTATTTTAAAATCCAAAGTCTGACCAGCGTTCGAACATACATTTCATGATGTTTGAGGCAGACATACTGATCCTGGTCTCATCACTATATATTTGTCATTATGTTTTCTGCATAGATGTTGAACTGGCATAAAGAGAGAATGCAGGCTGTCTATGCACCTCAAAAGAGTTTCTTTTGCCATCTGCATGACAGCTGTTTATTGTTCATGATATAATGATTAAGCCAGTGTTTCTCAACCTTTTTTGGCCCGTGCCCCCCTTTCACCATATTTTCAGAACGTCATTCCCCCCCCCACCCCTTTTCATATTTCCTATCTAAAAATCCCCTACCCCTACACAGTATACGTAAATATGTAAGGTAAATTTAATAGCACATACTAAAACAAGTCTAGACATCCACATAAAACATGATTTGTGGGTCTACTTACTTTATAAAATGAATTTTAGAAGGATGAGACGTACTTAACTGTAAAGTATGAAGGGAAAAACAATATCAAGTAATTGGTTCTTTTATTAACGCGATCTTAAAATGGTCTTCATTCCCCCTGGAAACCGTAAAATTCCCCTCGGGGGGGGGGGGGGGAATTCCCCACCGGTTTAGAACCACTGGATTAAGCAGATAAGAAACATGAAGCAGATAGATCTGCTGAAAACACTGTATCTCTCATAGTGCTACAGAAGTGTATGTTGAAGATTCGGGCTGTGCTATAGACCATGAAACAAGTATGAAGATCTACACTGTACTCAGCATTTCTCAAAGATAGTTCTCATATAGAAAATACAGTCCCTGGTACCTCTGCCTGCCCAAAACCTGCCTGTACTTCTTGTACTGGAAATTGTGTCCAGCTGGGAATTCTCTTCATGAACACGTGCAGGAGGATATTGCAGGCGTGACCTATCATGACACCACATTTAATGGTTTGCCTGGGTTCTGTAGCATGACTTAAAACCACCAACCAGTTTGCCACTTTCATTTCACAGGGGTGCTCCAGCTTGCTCTCATATGTCACACAAGGAGTTTATCACCACAGTGCACAAAATCCAAATCTCAGATATGGAAACATAATTACTGAATGAAATCAGAAAATAATTACAGTGGTAGGCAATTCAAAATTATTGTGTAAATATGTGTGTTGTAAATTTCAGCTTGAAGAATTTATCTTATTGCTTTAGTTTATGTTGTGTGATTTCTGCAGTATGTACCTGACAAGATGCAGTGAAATATGCCAGGCAATAAATCATGCATTGTCCTGGTTACTCAAAATAAGAGAAAGTCAGATATCTGGAAGTCAGCTCTTGTTTGTCTCATGGTTAAACAGGTCCACTACATTGAGAAAGTCAGATATCTGGAAGTCAGCTCTTGTTTGTCTCATGGTTAAACAGGTCCACTACATTGAGAAAGTCAGATATCTGGAAGTCAGCTCTTGTTTGTCTCATGGTTAAACAGGTCCACTACATTGAGAAAGTCAGATATCTGGAAGTCAGCTCTTGTTTGTCTCATGGTTAAACAGGTCCACTACATTGAGAAAGTCAGATATCTGGAAGTCAGCTCTTGTTTGTCTCATGGTTAAACAGGTCCACTACATTGAGAAAGTCAGATATCTGGAAGTCAGCTCTTGTTTGTCTCATGGTTAAACAGGTCCACTACATTGAGAAAGTCAGATATCTGGAAGTCAGCTCTTGTTTGTCTCATGGTTAAACAGGTCCACTACATTGAGAAAGTCAGATATCTGGAAGTCAGCTCTTGTTTGTCTCATGGTTAAACAGGTCCACTACATTGAGAAAGTCAGATATCTGGAAGTCAGCTCTTGTTTGTCTCATGGTTAAACAGGTCCACTACATTGAGAAAGTCAGATATCTGGAAGTCAGCTCTTGTTTGTCTCATGGTTAAACAGGTCCACTACATTGAGAAAGTCAGATATCTGGAAGTCAGCTCTTGTTTGTCTCATGGTTAAACAGGTCCACTACATTGAGGTCAATGGCAACGAAGAGCCCATGCCTGGAGCCAGGGAGCAGAGCTACGACACACACGACCACACCAAAACTGAAGCCATCATCACAGGCCTCAAGGCAGACACCCGTTACGTAGTCCAGGTGGCAGCCTATACCCGCAAGGGAGACGGACTCCGCAGCAGGCAGAAGGTGTTGAGTACCAAAGGTGCCGGTAAGTGTCCGGCCAACAATTGCCGACTCATCTTGCAACCCTCTCATCTCTGTTGGTAGCTTTCTTACTGTCACTGTTTTATTTCTCTTTCTTTCTTTCTTTCTTTCTTTCTTTCTTTCTTTCTTTCTTTCTTTCTTTCTTTCTTTCTTTCTTTCTTTCTTTTTAATTTATTGCTGTCCCGTAATCTTTTTTCTTCATATTTCTTTCTTTCTTTCTTTCTTATTCTGCTTTTGCTGTATATATTTTGAATGTTTTCTTTTCTTCTCTTCTGTTTTTTCCTCTATGTGTCTTTTTTTCCCAAAGCTCTCTGTCTCTCTCCTCTGTCTCTCTCCTCCCCCCCCCCCCCCCCAACTCCCTTTTTCATTGATTTAACTATAACAACTAACACATCATCTCTTCCATATTTCTTTTTTATTGTTGAAGTATCATAATCTGTTCCCTAGTCCCTCTCATTGTTTTAATCACAGCAACCTAACACATCCTCCCCTCATCAGTTTTCTGTGGTTCAAATAGCCTAAAGTGTCTCATGCTCAGTTTGTTGTAGATTTAGTAACTTACAACACTATGTCTTCATTAGTTTGTTGTAGATTTAGTAAATTATACTATCCCTTCATCCGTTTTTTGAAGATATTGTAACTTACAACACTATCTCATCATCAGTATGCTGTAGATATAGTAATTTACAACAATATCTCATTATCAGTATGTTCTAGATATAGTAATTTACAACACTATCTCTTCATCAGTATGTTGTAGATATAGTAATTTACAACACTATCTCTTCATCAGTATGCTTTAGATATAGTAATTTACAACACTATCTCTTCATCAGTATGTTGTAGATATAGTAACTTACAACACTATCTCTTCATCAGTTTGTTGTAGATATAAACTACTCTAGCTAAGATTAATGTATTTTTTACAAATCCTCTTTTTCTATGAGAAGGATTTTGTTGAAGGTTGAGAATGAGAAGCTTCTTGTTCAAATATTTACCTTGCTGTGTAGAGGCCAGGTTACTCTTGTGTCACCTCCAGCACAGATAAGTCAAACATCGTCTCTTCCTCAGTTCCCTCACCTCCAAGGAACCTGCAGGTTGACCTGGTTCAGAACGACCCACCCACAGTCAGGGTGACGTGGCAGCGCCCAGTAGAAACCCACGGAGATATAAAAAATTACAAGATTGTGTGGGGGCCACGCGGAGAGAGATATGAAGAGAAAATACTCAATGCGGATATCTACTCTTATGTGACCAACACCCTAGGTGAGTATCCACGTCTCTTTGATCTGAATTAAAAGTCTCTAAGACACATCGTAGAATGTTGGTATACTTGTTCCAGAAAAAGCTTGTAAAGACACCTGGTAGAATGTTGGTATACTTGTACCAGAAAATAAAGACACCAGCATATGGTGACTACAAGGCCAAGCTCAGAGGGTGAGATCTGTGGGTCCACACAAGCTGAGTGCTTTGAACAAGCAACAGAAGATAGTTACTTGTGCTTATGGATGGTCGCCATGCCACAATACTGTCAGAGAAGGAATCATTCATGCTTTCCTCATTGAGGGGCAGAAGATTGTAGCTAGAGGGTAGCAAGAAATACTGAGACTTCTGTTAATACAATATTTAAAATGTAAAAATAACAACAACAAATGTATATGTTGATCCTATACTTCCTTCATTATCATTACACTTTTAGTTGTTCTAAGAGACGTTTGTATTCTGTAAGTTCAGATTATTGTTGATGTCATAACTAAGGTTGGTATTTGGTGTTAGATGCAGGAGAGCCTGGCATATGATACCACCACATTTAGTCTGAGAAAGGAAGCAGCATTCCGCCTCTGCAGTACAAACAAAACACACATGTTGTGATTGTGATGGACTCACACAGTATAATGGGAAAGGTGAAGTCAGGCATGCTTGGAGGAGTGTGGCAGGCTTTTATTCAACAATCAAATATAGAGAGTTTCTGAGGATTTTTTTACCAGAACTTGCTGGTGGAAGGGTAACGAGAAGGCGGACAGATTGGCTGCGTCTGCAGCCCTTGGTGGGGTATTGGCGCATGGTAAGGCATGCATACGTGGTCAGGGCTCTTTAGGCATCGTGTGTATAGAAGTACAGCTTGGAGAGAATGGTGCTGCAGGGAGTAACCAGAGGATGTGACTGACACTCAAAACTCTAAGGCAAGGCCAGACAGACATATAATCTGACTGACACTCAAAACTCTAAGGCAAGGCCAGACAGACATATAATCTGACTGACACTCAAAACTCTAAGGCAAGGCCAGACAGACATATAATCTGACTGACACTCAAAACTCTAAGGCAAGGCCAGACAGACATATAATCTGACTGACACTCAAAACTCTAAGGCAAGGCCAGACAGACATATAATCTGACTGACACTCAAAACTCTAAGGCAAGGCCAGACAGACATATAATCTGACTGACACTCAAAACTCTAAGGCAAGGCCAGACAGACATATAATCAGACTGCTACTGGTGCCACTAATGTTGGGACTCTTCACTGGCTGCTGTAGATGAGGACTGAGTATGTATGGGATTGTCCTTAGTGCTGTGTTGTCAGTTCTTGACTCAACTCAACACATGCTTACACACAAACAGTGAGGGAGAGGGAGAGATGGACTGAGAGAGACAGAGGAAGAGACATGGTGAGGGGGAGCAATAGACAGAAATTGAGAGAGAGACAGAGGGAGAGGGCTCACAGCTTTCACTTTCTGACAGATTTTTTGCATTGAAACATCAGTATAGATAAGACTCATTATTAGATATCATAAACATGTGAAACTCTCACGATGTTTATACTTCACCTCGACACCGCAAGGTAGAAGAGGAACATGATGAGATGAGATGAGAAACATGTGAAGGAAAGATAATTGTTTTTCTGTATTCTGAAAACAAATAGATAAAGGAACCACATATGAGTTTCGTGTGTCGGCCAAGAACCAGGTGGATTACGGCGAGAGGGGGGTGGTCGGTATCACCACACCTGATGAAGGTAGATGTTTCTCAACATTGTCTTTAGTTAATGTTTGTGCTGATGCTTTCTGTCTACAGTATGATTCCTGGGTTTGGTATACTTTCTGTCTAGAGTGTGATTCCAAGGTTTGGTATACTTTCTGTATAGAGATTGATTCACAGAGTTTGATATACTTTCTGTCTAGAGCAGGTGTCACCAAACTTTTGTCACAGTGGGCCGGATAACTGACAAAATGACGAGCGCGGGCCGCATAATAATCATTCTGTACAATACTTGTAAGCCAGAACGAAAGCTCTTGGAAAAAAGGATGAAAAACTAAGTTTAGCATTCCATGTTAATCATGGGTGAGTGGCGTGCAGAACGAAATTGCCTGAATATAACATGTTTGCCCATCTGGTTTATTGCATAAAGTAGGACAGACACTTAGATCATCGCACAGAGTTCTTTGAGCAGCGTAACATTTGCGTAAGGATCTGCTCCAGCAGAAAGTTGAAAAACACTGGCCTAGAGACCAGCTCGATTAACACCTTGAACGGGAAATTCTTCTGAGCTGGGGATAATATTTTCATAATAACACGAGACTTCTGTGGCATTTTTATACTATGTTTGCTACTCTATTGCCTCTATTCACACTTGTAGTTCACTTACCCATCACTGTCAAACAAAGAAATCCTTGTTACATACCTATAAAATGGATGACAGCAAAAAGAAGTAAATATTTCTGTATCGTCGGACCTGTGTTGACAGCCGGATGCAATTGGGGGTGGGAAAGATGTGTGTTTGTGTGTGTTGCCATGGGAACCATGGTAATGTCAGAGCGTAGGCGGAGCTACCATGAGCCAGGGAAAGATGGCACGAAATTAGTTAACAATAAACAAGAAAAAATCTAGATACAATAATTGAAAATTGAAAATAGTAAATTTAAGATACACAGCAGCCAGGAGGTCTCTGCACAAATGAAGATCTCCTAGTATTCTAAACAATATTTCAATGTAAATTGTATCACAACATCTCATGTCCCATACATTTTATCGAGGAAATTCAAGTACAGTCAGCCAGCCTGGTGAACTGACGTCACGGGCCGGATCCGGCCTGCAGGTCGTAGTTTAGTGACCCCTGGTCTAGAGAATGATTCACAGAGTTTGACATACTTTCTATCTAGGAAATGATATCTATCCTGGGGTAATTCCCAGAGTTTGGTACATGTTCATTCTAATTAGATTACTTTTGCTGATGCTATATAGCTAGATCATTGTTGTCAGATAGCACATGGTGTGAGTTGGTTGAAGGCTTGTCCTCTATTCAGACATAATAGGCAGGGAAAAAGGAAGCACCAACCATGTGTAGCATTAAATAAGATCCCTTCCCATCTTCATATCAATGGTACACGATTATGGATCACTAAAATGTTATGTCTCTAGGCATGAAGGTACGGCTGAACATATTTTGCTGTCCAACTCTTAATGTTGTCTCCCACTTGAGTCATCGTCTTCGTCATGAACATTCAGATGTAACTCTTTCCTCCTGGATAGTGTCCATCTGGGTGTTAGTCTTTTGTCTGACCATCATGTATCAAGTCCTTGCAGGGTGTTGTTCTCACTACATGCACATTCAGATGTAACTCTTTCCTCCTGGATAGTGTCCATCTGGGTGTTAGTCTTTTGTCTGACCATCATGTATCAAGTCCTTGCAGGGTGTTGTTCTCACTACATGCACATTCAGATGTAACTCTTTCCTCCTGGATAGTGTCCATCTGGGTGTTAGTCTTTTGTCTGACCATCATGTATCAAGTCCTTGCAGGGTGTTGTTCTCACTACATGCACATTCAGATGTAACTCTTTCCTCCTGGATAGTGTCCATCTGGGTGTTAGTCTTTTGTCTGACCATCATGTATCAAGTCCTTGCAGGGTGTTGCTCTCACTACAGCCCACCAGAAGTCTGGACCCTGCCTCATGCATGTGCATGCCCACAATATCTTCAGTGTCCCATGTCCACCATTGTGTTAGTTGACTCCTGCCTCATGCATGTTCATGCCCACAATGTCTTCAGTGTCCCAGGTCCACCATTGTGTTAGTTGATCCCTGCCTCATGCATGTTCATGCCCACAATGTCTTCAGTGTCCCAGGTCCACCATTGTGTTAGTTGACCCCTGCCTCATGCATGTTCATGCCCACAATGTCTTCAGTGTCCCAGGTCCACCATTGTGTTAGTTGACTCCTGCCTCTTGTATGTACATGCCCACAATGTCTTCAGTGTCCCATGTCCACCATTGTGTTAGTTGACCCCTGCCTCTTGTCCCAGGAGCCCTGCCTTCTGTTACATGTCTGTCTCAACCACAGTGACAATCAATATGAACACACAACAAGCGCTGCAGGAAGCTGCGTGGGTATATAGAGTGTGAGGGCTATCACACGTTTGACGGCCCAAGTGCTCGCAGCAATAGGTGGCCGTCTTTGCCTCTCATAGCAAATGATGAGATGAGACCATGCTCATACATTGTCAGTGTAATATCCCAGCCGTTACATGGCTGTACCAACTACGTTCAGTAGGGCCACAAATATATGTGTCCGAGACAGGGTGTTTTTGTGTCTGCTGAAATGTCTGATTTATCTCGTGTTGGATTTGGTCAGTTACAAACGAATGCAGCAATTTGATACCATGCCTGCACCTTTCAGCACCATCCGGAGCACCACAGAACTTCACAGCAACCGGGTTGACAGAGACATCCGTGCGGCTGACCTGGGACTTACCTGCCCGCAACCTTCGCAACGGAGAAATTGTCATGTACCAAATTGCATATCATAAACTCTCTGACAGCGTTAATGAGGAGGATCTGAACAGCACAGACACATTTGTAGATCTGGTTGGGCTGGATATGAACACAGATTATATATTCAAGATCAAGGCTTTCACCAGTCGTGGGGCTGGCCCTTGGAGCAACAAGCTGCATTTCAGGACATTTGGCCGAAGTAAGAGTTTTAGTTTATTGTCTCTGTGACCAGTCCCATTCATAATTGTTGTCATTATTTCAGTTGTTCCTTGTTGATGCTACAACCCAGCTAATGATCATTATTTCATTTGTTCCTTGTTGATTCTACAACCCGGCTAATGATTATTGTTGTAAGTTCAGCTAATAGATGTGCTTATGTCCTGTTGCAGGTTGTTCTTGTGATCAGTTCAGTTAATAGTTATTTTCAGTGTAGCTAAGAGTTGTTGTTAACATCGCAGCTAACACTTCTTTTTGTCTAGTTAAGGCAGGTGTCATCAAGCCCATTTGGGATTGTGTAAAGTCTTTGGAAGAAGAGAGAAATTATCATGGCCTGGAAAGAATGGTTCGGCATGGAGTGAACAGGGGATCTGGCCGACACTCGGCACTCCAAGAAAATGCCAGATGGACATATAATCAGACTCTAATTGGTAGCATTAGTGTTGGGATTCTTCGCTGATTGTTGAAGATGAGGATGGAGCATGTATGAGTATGTTCCGAGGGATATGATGTCGATTCTTGACTCAACTTTATCCTAGTTAGCCGTTAGTTGCGGTTCTAACTTCACGACAAAGGGTCATCCCATAGTACTCTGTTCCTGTGTCTGTGAATATCACACAAAGTGCTCCTCACTGTCCCATGTGTAAAGCAGAACAGCCAGAAGTCCCGACAAACCATCATCATGCAAAGGCATAGGCCTACATGCATAAGGCCTCTGCCAGAATGCCAAAACAGCAGTCCACCACTAGAATTACAGTTCATTGTCAATAGAACCGGCAGTCACTAGAAAACCAGCAGTTGCATACACATTACTGCACGTGACAAGATCAGCTAGTTCAGCAACCAACCATTTTTCTGAACAGGTAGTTCACAATACAATCAACCATGGACAGATGTAAAAACATTCCACATGAATTCCACAGCTCATTGTGTCACTCCACGCACTTAACTCAGTAGCTGGGTAACAGAATCATGTACTACCAGTCCAACATGAGGAAAATGTGGAAGCAGATCATAGCTAGAAACAAAAACACTCCAGAGGCCTCAACAGCCTATTCACCATATTGGATCAGACGTCCTCAACTTTGTCTACCTTGTAATAGTTGTTATTGTTACAAATTTAGCAACTAGTTGTTGTTATGAATTCAATTTCAAGTAGTTGTTCTTACCACTCCAGTTGTAGATATTGTTGGTGTTGTTAATCCAGCAAGTAGATGATGATGTTGATTAGGATGGTTTGGCAATCAAGATACCATCTTTGTAATTATTCCAAAATCAAAGCATGACTGTAGAGTACCACTGCATCCCAGGGTAGAAGAGAAAAGACTATGAATGAAGATATTAATTACTTAATTACTTAATTAAGTAATGAATGAATGAATGGTTCAATACTTAGTATCACAGCTCAGTCACTTATTTTGGTAAATCTACACATCATCCATAGAGTGCCAAACCAACAGGTCTAACAATATGGGGTGAGCACCATTTATCAAGTACACATCGTGAGTGAAAGAGGGATGCTGCACTTTTTTCATTTGTTAAACAGCACCATTTATCAAGTACACATCGTGAGTGAAAGAGGGATGCTGCACTTTTTTCATTTGTTAAACCGTGTGTGCAATGATGCCAACATGTTAAGTGTTTGTGATAATGCCAGCCTGTTAAGTATGTGCAAAGATGCCAACATGTTAAGTGTTTGTATTGATGCCAGCCTGTTAAGTTTGTAATGATGCCAACATGTTAAGTGTTTGTATTGATGCCAGCCTGTTAAGTTTGTAATGATGCCAACATGTTAAGAGTTTGTATTGATGCCAGCCTGTTAAGTTTGTAATGATGCCAACATGTTTAAACTATGCTGTAAGATCACTATATACTCCATGGTAGAGGAGGAATATCTAAACAAGACAGTAAAACTTCTAAACCCAAGGGTAGAAGTGGAAAGACAGCGAGATGGTATTGTTGATTTGCACCCCAGAATCGAAGGGGAAAGACTGCACAAAGCCATATGATATCTCTGTACCACAGGGTACAAACGTAATGACAGAACAAGACTTCAAGGTACCTTAACTGCTCAGGGAAGACGACAAAAGACTTAACAAGGCTGTAGTGCCTGTACACACACGGCAGGCTAGAAGAGGAATGATGAAACTGAACAGTAGGTACATCTACACCAGCATACAAGAAACAACACTAAACAAGACCACACATTGCCTCTGCAGTACAGGACAGAAGAGGAAAGACTTTGAAAGATAATTTACAGATTCAGCAGTCACAAACATACAGAATAATGCTGTACATCATGTCAACTTGTACATCATGTCAACTTGTACATCATGTCAACTTGTACATCATGTCAACTTGTACATCATGTCAACTTGTGCTTCATGTCAACTTGTACATCATGTCAACTTGTACATCATGTCAACTTGTACATCATGTCAACTTGTACATCATGTCAACTTGTGCTTCATGTCAACTTGTACATCATGTCATCTTGTACATCATGTCAACTTGTACATCATGTCAACTTGTACATCATGTCAACTTGTACATCATGTCAACTTGTGCTTCATGTCAACTTGTACATCATGTCAACTTGTACATCATGTCAACTTGTACATCATGTCAACTTGTACATCATGTCAACTTGTACATCATGTCAACTTGTACATCATGTCAACTTGTACATCATGTCAACTTGTACATCGTGTCAACTTGTACATCGTGTCAACTTGTACATCATGACAACTTGTACATCATGTCAACTTGTACATCATGTCAACTTGTACATCATGTCAACTTGTACATCATGTCAACATTTGTGCTTGATTTCTTCAGTGCCCCCTCCCCCAACCAATGTAAAGGTACGACAAACATCAGAAACAACCATTGAGGTGCGGTGGGATGAGCCAGACTACCCGGTGTCCGGCTACAAGATCTTCTACAATATGTTTGCCTCGCCAGCCATGTACGTGTGGCAGCAGATGGAGACCGGCCCGTACTCGGTCGCTCACATTACAGGACTGGATCCCTATACGGTATATGCTGTACGGGTGCAAGCAAAGTCTGTGGATGGACGTTACGGGAATTTATCTGACGTAATCACCACACACGTTTATGAAGTCCGTAAGTGACCTCCATATTCTTAACTCTTTAAGTTAAATCATCTTGTTATGCCCCATAGTAAGTCAACATATGTGTTGGATGTATGGTTGGGTCAGCCCCAAAGAGTTAGAGGTTACTCAAGTTCCTTCTTCCCAATGTGATTCTGCCCATTCTAATTAATTTAGCTGTTACTGGTTCAGTGGCTTGAGGCCGTAAATAGAGTTTCGGAGAACAAAGGAATACCTCCAGGAAACCAATGAAACGTTTTCTCTGAATACCCAAAATATCCTTTTGGTGGTTCCTTGCCTCTCCTCTCTTAACTAAATAATTATTAATCTTGGGTTGTTAATTAAAACAATTTTCTACACAAGAGAACTCTCAAAAGAAAAAATGACCCTTATTTTTCATAATTTATTACACATAAATGTTGCTATTGATTATTAATGTCATAAAATTACAACAATCAATTCATTACAAAAAAAAAAACAAGATCATGTTCATGTACATCTCTAACTATACATATATCATGGCTGTGCTCAATACCCAATCCACATTCGTTCATCATGAATCATAACCACACTTGCAGGGGTGATGATTAGGCATTATGTGCCTCACAAATGATAAATCCACATGTTTAACAACAATGAAAATACATTTGACTCACCACATGAATGCTTTCACCCAACACGAACGAACTTTATTTTAAAAGGGTAACAAATTGGACACGCAGGCCCGTCTTATATTCGGCCCTTTCGATCACTCATCTTTTATTCATCAAATGTGCGTGTTACATTTACATAGGGGAAATAAAACATTCTCAAATTGATTTTGTAAGCATAAACAATGCATATTACGCATGGGGAAAAAAACATTGTCAATTGAAAGTTGTAAACATAAGCAGTGCATATTGCAATGTTGTGAGAGACATCCCCCATCCACCCTCACACTCCGCAGCCACCCACACATCCCCCACCCACCACACCCCCACCCAACCCACACATACCTCCACGCACTCACACTGACTCAGGCAAACATACATGCCGCCACCCACCACCGATCCCCCACCCACACACATTTCACCACCCACACATACATCCCCCATCCATCCCATAACCAACACGCACACACCCACCCACATATTCTCCACCACCCACTCACACACCCGCAACCACCCAGCAAAACACACATCACAAAACCACACACACATACCCCCGTCAACCCACACATCCCGCACCTATCCACACATACATCCTGTAACCTCACAATTTTCCCCACCCACCCACACACAAATCAGCCAACCTACACCCACTCACCCACCCAATATCTGCCACCTCTCAACTACACATCCTCCACCTATACACACATCCCCACCCACAAACACATCTCCCCACTGGCCCACACATATCCCCCACCCATAAACACCCAAAAACACACCTCCCACCCACACACACCTCACCACCCACATATACCCCACCCACACACATCTGCCGCTCACACACATCTTCCCACAAACACACACATCCCCCAACCATGCACTCATCTCTCACACACATCCACCCACTCACGTACTCATCCATCAACCACTCACACCCACACATCACCCACCCGCCCATCAACACATGCATCTCTCATATACCCTCCTACCCACACACACCCCAACCACCCAGCCAAACACACATCCCCCATCCTCACATACATCCGTCATCCACCTGCACATCCCACACCTCCCCCACCTCTCACACATCTCCCCTCCCACACAAAACTCCACCAATAAACACATTCCCCCCACACACAAATGATACATATAGAAATCTATTTACATCTTATGTGCTCATGTACTTTTCTGTTACACATTACACTAATTTCTCTTACCAGTGTTGGCACATGTAAAATAGTTTCTTCTTATTGAACTAAGTATTCTTAGCTTCCTAAATCTTAAAGTAATCACAATTTCTATTCACTGCTGATTTAGATTAACTCCTTAAGACATAAATTGTACAACCTAGGTCTAATGCTTAGACATTAAATAAGTTGCTTAACTAGAAGAAACCTTCCTCATGGTTTAACCTTGTGTACAATTTATTCATGAACTACAGCATCTGAATAAAGTACTTAGTCTCTCCTTATTTATTTTTAAGGACTAACCACCTGGTTACAACACATTCACTTACCAACTTCTTCTTGGGAAAGGATCACTTACTAACGTAATATAAAATATAGCATTGTGCTTACCTTCATATTAATTGAATGGCTTCAAACACATTGACAACAGGTTTCAGTATATGTCTTCTTGTAGGCTGATGCTTTCCTCATCTCATGAATAAGACTAAGTTATCTTTTGTTAGTTGATTTGGAAGATGCTATTACTCCATCAGATACATCAGATCTTCTCCTGCCCCTTGTTTGGGTTAGTGTAAAACAGACCGTTTTCCACCTTGCACGCCATATTTATCGCTGTTATGTCCTGTTTAGGCTTGTGACGTCATAGCCAAACCAATGTCTTCTTTCATCCTCTCTTCAGCCCAATGTTGATTTTGGCTGGTGTTGTCGTAAAATGGGGGTTGTAGTGGGGGAAATACTAATCGCGCTTTTCATGGTTGTAAGAAGTATATCAAAATATGTTAAATTCATTTGTTCTGTCCAAAAGCAAGTCAACATGTGTGATGTGACTCCACTTGCCACATTCTGGTCTGAACTGCGCAGGCCCAGCAGTTTTCATGTTCAGTTGATAAATATGTGCAATAGTTAGTCATGCTTGTCTGGAAGAGAAGAGTGATGCCGACAACTGCCTGGCGCTGAAGAAGTTCAGTGAACAACCAGGAAAGAGTAGGTGAATATTACTGGTTCCTGAATTGACAGTGTTAATCTACTCATCATGAATATTGCTTTGAACCCTGATCTCATACTGCCATTATTACCTTTTCTAGATTTTTTGCTATTTTATGTTTAGTTGGTCTCAGGGTTGTGCTTGTGGAATAACATGTCTTGATGTTTACTGGATGCCAGGTCTCTGCTGGTCAGATAACATGCCTTGATGTTTAGTGGATGCCAGGTCTCTGCTGGTCAGATAACACGCTTTGATGTTTAGTGGATGCCAGGTCTCTGCTTGTCAGATAACATATCTTGATGTTTAGTTGATCCCAGATCTCTGCTTGTCAGATAACATATCATGATGTTTAGTTGATCCTAATGCTCTGCTTGTCAGATAACAATGTCAGGAACCATAAGCTGAAGGCCTGGATACATCAGTCAGTTGCTAGTACTTACTCTCCTGGACATGTTGTCTCCTGGGTGTTTGAGACTGATGCTGTTAATGGGGGTTTGTGATGGGTCAGACACAAGTCTGAACTCATGTTTCTTCTGATGTGAAATTTCAGAACAGTTCTTACATTTCTATATAACTGCAAAAAATGACATGTTACAGAATCCACAACAACAAACAGACACAAACGAGAAGCCCACCATGGCTGAAGAGCTTATCTGTCAACAACTCTTGTGAAGGCTAAAAGATCAAGATAAGATACATCATGAGTGTGGTCTGTGTTTGAAACTGAGGTTCTTATGGCTTAAAAGAGCACAGCTCAATGGTTTTCTCATGCCCAGGCTGCAGCTAAATGTCCCGTGACAGATAACTGCTGTTGAAGAGTGAAGTTTTAGGCCTGTTATAGTCTAGGCCGTGGTAGTCTCCATGATGATGTGGTCAAGCTGTCTGCCTCTTGCTCCGAAGGTTGTGGGTTTGATTCCAGGCTACGTCTTTCGATTCATGAGTGCATATTTCTCTGAGACTCCTGGGGGGGGGGGGGGGGGGTTCATCGCTGGAGCTATGGAGTTTGTGCTTTGTGCAATGTTTTTTGGCAGACCACCCTGTGGAAAGAGACAGAGCCGTATGTGATAAATCTAGTGCAATGAAGTTGATCCTCTTGGCATTTAAAACTTTTTTTTTTACTGTCTAGGCTATAGCATATTTTCTTTAGGAGGCCAGTTTACTTACTTGTTCCTTGTCCTTCCCTGTAATTACCAGAAAATTGTAAGTTACCAATTTTATGAAGCTGGATTGAACCCCAGAATTGTAATGGTTGGGGAAAACAAGAACCCTGTCCCTACTGGGGATATCACTGTACTTGTTATGTACGTAAGATACATGTTATAATACTACTATACTCTAACAGAGCCTGAGGATGCAGTACAAAGATTCCGAGTGACCCAGAGACTGACCAACCAGGTCAAGCTGTCCTGGGACAAGCCCATGAGAGATGATGTGATGAAATATGTGGTAAGTATCTGGGATGACAGAACGAATAGCTACCTGGCTACCCCCACACAGTTGACCTCACAAATAGCTATCTGGCTACCCCCACACAATTGACCTAACAAATAGCTATCTGGCTACCCCACACAGTTGACCTAACATATAGCTATCTGGCTACCCCCACACAATTGACCTAACAAATAGCTATCTGGCTACCCCAACACAATTCTGCAATCATATTTTGCCATTTTTGTTATTTCTTAGATTCATGTTTATTTATTATGTGCTACAATAGTTTATCAAGTCTGTCTTTTATCTTTTTTGTCTCATATTTTCCAGTGAACCATCCTGTACTGAGTTCTTGTATTCTATGCTTTGTCATGTACACTTATCCCCTCCCTTCCCCAATTCCCCCAGCGAATCAAACATCCCATAGTGAGTTATGGTATTCTGTACTATATCTTGTACCCCCCAGTGAACCAAACATCCCATAGTGAGTTCTGGTATTCTGTACTATATCTTGTACCCCCAGTGAACCAAACATCCCATAGTGAGTTCTGGTATTCTGTACTATATCTTGTACCCCCCTCCCCCCTCCAGTGAACCAAACATCCCATAGTGAGTTCTGGTATTCTGTACTATATCTTGTACCCCCCCCCCCCCCTAGTGAACCAAACATCCCATAGTGAGTTCTGGTATTCTGTACTATATCTTGTACCCCCCAGTGAACCAAACATCCCATAGTGAGTTCTGGTATTCTGTACTATATCTTGTACCCCCCAGTGAACCAAACATCCAATAGTGAGTTCTGGTATTTATTGTTGTCTTGTATCTCTTCTCTCTCTCTCTCACTCACTCTCTCTCTCTCTCTCTCTCTCTCTCTCTCTCTCTCTCTCTCTCCCCTCCCTCCTTTCCCCAACAGTGCACCATCCCATATTGAGTTCTTATAATCTGTACTATTGTATGTCTTCTAGTTACTTCCTATTAATTGGTCAGTAATATGGGAGACTTTAGGTGAGAATTTGTACATTTGCACATGACCAAACAGACACGTTACTGTGGAAGTGACACAGCTTTCAGTATTGATTGTATCTGTCTGTTCAGTATATGTTTCTATTCTTCCTGATGATTGTTTTGCATATATGTTCAGCTTCATCTGTTTGTCTGTTCTGTCAGTCAATATACTGTGACTGGAGAACTGTCTATTATATATGTAGACATAGACAGTGTGTGAGTGTCTAAAACTGTCCATGTTTAACACATCCACACAGCTGCGCTATGAAGGTATGAAGACATATCGAGAAGACGGTGAGGTCAAGCAGATATCCCAGGAGCTACAGGAAGTGAAGATCAGCAGCCAGCAGACGATCTACAGTGTGGTCAACCTGAAGCCAAAGATGAAGTTTGAGTTCAACATTAGTGCTATATTCCGGAATAGCGTGGAAGGCTCGCCTCAGTCCTTGGTCACAGAAACATTGATTGATGGTCAGTTTCCTCAACACATGTTGTATGTCTGTTGTTGTATGTCTGCTGTTGTATGTCATTTCTGCATATTTGTATTTAAAGAGTGATAGAACAGCTGTTGTCTGGGTTATCTTCTTGTACATGTGCCAACTCTGATGCAGACAACCACAATCATGGCTCTCCAATCCTGACTGTCATGTGACATATTGATCAAGTTGATGTTGTCATGGAGTCTGACACACTTTAGCCACTTTAAATGTCCCAGTTGTTGTGCTTGGAACGAGCACTGACAGAGGGCATAGTCCTTGACAGAAGAGGAAAACTTGCCTGATAAGATGTTATCGCTGGATGCACAGAGTCAGATAAACAGAAAAATTAATTTAATAATAACTCTTTCTAAAAGACATTGAGGAAAATAAACAACTATTGAACAATATGCAGTTTAATGGCTTGTCCATGTATGAGACATGGAATCTAATACTGAAAATACTGGAGTATCATATCCAGGTAAGGAGAAATAGGCATGCAAGAAACAGCAATATGACACAGACAGGCAGGGACAGTGGGGTTCAGCATTATGCAGATCTGATGAGAATTGATGAGGTCAAGGTACAGTGGAATGGTTGTGCTAGCCAAGTTGATAGTGAAATTTCTTGGTAGTATCATGAGCACGGTCGGGCACGGGTTCCAGGCCTGTTCTCGTCACTGGTCACAGTGAAGGAAAAACTGTCCACCTCGTCCTCTTTGCTCTAGACCTACAAAAAGTGACGGTGCTGTCACATCACAGACGCATAGTAGGACACTGCCAGGGGACAGAGTTGGGGTGTTCTGTGCTTAGGCAAATCTGATGATGATGATGAGATAGCCATGTGTAACTACTTCTGAATAAGCTTGTTGTTGTAGCTAATTGTAGATCAGGGAACAGTGATGTGATGACACCCACCAGTCTATGGACAGACACACCTCATGATGAGAATGATGATGATGATGATGATGATGATGATGATGATGATGATCGTTGGTTGGTTGGTTGGTTGGTTGGTTGGTTTATTGATTATGATTGATGATGATGATGATGATGATATAGTCCCTAAACCAGTTTGTTGTTGTAGCTAACTGTAGATCTGCCATCTCCCTCCAGCTCCACCGCGTGTAGACAAGCTTGTTGTTCTAGCTAACTGTAGATCTGCCATCTCCCTCTAGCTCCACCTCGTGTAGACAAGCTTGTTGTTGTAGCTAACTGTAGATCTGCCATCTCCCTCTAGCTCCACCTCGTGTAGACAAGCTTGTTGTTATAGCTAACTGTAGATCTGCCATCTCCCTCCAGCTCCACCGCGTGTAGACAAACTTGTTGTTATAGCTAACTGTAGATCTGCCATCTCCCTCTAGCTCCACCTCGTGTAGACAAGCTTGTTGTTATAGCTAACTGTAGATCTGCCATCTCCCTCTAGCTCCACCTCGTGTAGACAAGCTTGTTGTTATAGCTAACTGTAGATCTGCCATCTCCCTCCAGCTCCACCACGTGTAGAAAAGCTTGTTGTTGTAGCTAACTGCAGATCTGCCATCTCCCTCTAGCTCCACCTCGTGTAGACAAGCTTGTTGTTATAGCTAACTGTAGATCTGCCATCTCCCTCCAGCTCCACCGCGTGTAGACAAACTTGTTGTTATAGCTAACTGTAGATCTACCATCTCCCTCCAGCTCCACCGCGTGTAGACAAGCTTGTTGTTGTAGCTAACTGTAGATCTGCCATCTCCCTCCAGCTCCACCGCGTGTAGACAAGCTTGTTGATGTAGCTAACTGTAGATCTGCCATCTCCCTCCAGCTCCACCGCGTGTAGACAAACCTGTTGTTATAGCTAACTGTAGATCTGCCATCTCCCTCTAGCTCCACCTCGTGTAGACAAGCTTGTTGTTATAGCTAACTGTAGATCTGCCATCTCCCTCCAGCTCCACCACGTGTAGACAAGCTTGTTGTTCTAGCTAACTGTAGATCTGCCATCTCCCTCCAGCTCCACCTCGTGTAGACAAGCTTGTTGTTGTAGCTAACTGTAGATCTGCCATCTCCCTCCAGCTCCACCGCGTGTAGACAAGCTTGTTGATGTAGCTAACTGTAGATCTGCCATCTCCCTCCAGCTCCACCGCGTTTAGACAAACTTGTTGTTATAGCTAACTGTAGATCTGCCATCTCCCTCTAGCTCCACCTCGTGTAGACAAGCTTGTTGTTATAGCTAACTGTAGATCTGCCATCTCCCTCCAGCTCCACCACGTGTAGACAAGCTTGTTGTTGTAGCTAACTGTAGATCTGCCATCTCCCTCCAGCCCCACCGCGTGTAGACAAGCTTGTTTTTGTAGCTAACTGTAGATCTGCCATCTCCCTCCAGCTCCACCGCGTGTAGACAAGCTTGTTGTTGTAGCTAACTGTAGATCTGCCACCTCCCTCCAGCTCCACCGCGTGTAGACAAGCTTGTTGTTGTAGCTAACTGTAGATCTGCCATCTCCCTCCAGCTCCACCGCGTGTAGACAAGCTTGTTGTTGTAGCTAACTGTAGATCTGCCATCTCCCTCCAGCTCCACCGCGTGTAGACAAGCTTGTTGTTGTAGCTAACTGTAGATCTGCCATCTCCTTCCAACTCGATCGCATGTAGAAAAACTTGTTGTTGTATCTAACTGTAGATCTGCCATCTCCCCTCAGCTCCACCGCGTGTAGAAAAGCCTACAGTCAAAGCCATCCAGACTGGCACTATTCTCATGGCCCTCAAGCGAGCATCTGAGAAAAATGGGCCCATCAGCCACTACCATATCATAGTGGTTCCATCCAGGTCTGGCATGGCCAAGATGCCTTCAGACTACACACTTGAGGAGGTCAGTTGTGCGTGTGTGTTTTGTGAGTGTTGTATGCTTGTGTTGTGCAAGTATTGTGTGAGTGTTGTGTGTGAGTGTTTTCTCCACAGGCTGGGTTTGGCTTTTCACTGTCAGGATTCTTGTCTGTTCATATTTGTGGTTATCTGTCTTGTGGATTTGTGTCTTTTCACATGTCAATTATTGTGTATTTTCATATGCAGATTTGTGTCTTTTCACATGTGGATTTGTGTGTCTTTGTATGTGGATTTGTGTCCTTTTATGTGGATTATTGTGTTTTTTCACATGTAGATTATTGTGTGTCTTTTTACATGTGGATTATTGTGTCTTTTCACATGTGGATTAATGTGTCTTTTCACATGTGGATTATTGTGTCTTTTCACATGTGGATTAATGTGTGTCTTCTCACATGTGGATTATTGTCTTTTCACAAATGGATTAATGTGTGTCTTTTCACATGTGGATTATTGTGTCTTTTGACATGTGCATTAATATGTGTCTTTTCACATGCAGATTAATATGTGTCTTTACACATGTGGATTATTGTGTCTTTTCACATGTGGATTTTGGTGTTTTTTCACATATGGATTTTTGTGTCTTTTCACATGTGGATCAAGTGTATGCCAACAGGTGTTCATTTGATCTTGTGTTTCATTTTTCCCCAGCTGACCAAGGATAGAATGAGTGTTGATAAACCTGCACCTCACCCATACATTGCTGCAAGGTTCGAATCTCAATCGTTGCTATCAGATTTCTCTCTCGGCAACAACCAGGAGTATGGTTCATTTACCAACAGGCCCCTCAATGTTGATGAGCGGTACCGTGTCTTTCTCAGAGCTTATTCTGTTGATCAGGTGAGTGCCCCGCCACGATTTATTGTAATAGGTTTCTTTTAGGGTCCATGGATCTGTTGTTGTTGCTGTCTTTGTTGTTGTTATTGCTGTCTTTGTTGGTGTTGTTGTTGTTGTTATTATTGCTGTCTTTGTTGGTGTTACTGTTGTTATTGTTGTTGTTGCTGTCTTTGTTGTTGTTGTTGCTGTCTTTGTTGGTGTTACTGTTGTTATTGTTGTTGTTGCTGTCTTTGTTGTTGTTATTGCTGTCTTTGTTGTTGTTATTGCTGTCTTTGTTGTTGTTGTTGCTGTCTTTGTTGTTGTTATTGCTGTCTTTGTTGTTGTTGTTGCTGTCTTTGTTGTTGTTGTTGCTGTCTTTGTTGTTGTTATTGCTGTCTTTGTTGTTGTTGTTGCTGTCTTTGTTGTTGTTGTTGCTGTCTTTGTTGTTGTTATTGCTGTCTTTGTTGTTGTTGTTGCTGTCTTTGTTGTTGTTATTGCTGTCTTTGTTGTTGTTGTTGCTGTCTTTGTTGTTGTTGTTGCTGTCTTTGTTGTTGTTGTTGCTGTCTTTGTTGTTGTTATTGCTGTCTTTATTGTTGTTGTTGCTGTCTTTGTTGTTGTTATTGCTGTCTTTGTTGTTGTTGTTGCTGTCTTTGTTGTTGTTGTTGCTGTCTTTGTTGTTGTTATTGCTGTCTTTGTTGTTGTTGTTGCTGTCTTTGTTGTTGTTATTGCTGTCTTTGTTGTTGTTATTGCTGTCTTTGTTGTTGTTGTTGCTGTCTTTGTTGTTGTTATTGCTGTCTTTGTTGTTGTTGTTGCTGTCTTTGTTGGTGTTGTTGTTGTTGTTATTATTGCTGTCTTTGTTGGTGTTACTGTTGTTATTGTTGTTGTTGCTGTCTTTGTTGTTGTTGTTGCTGTCTTTGTTGTTGTTGTTGCTGTCTTTGTTGGTGTTGTTGTTGTTATTATTGCTGTCTTTGGTGTTGTTGCTGCTGTTGTTATTGCTGTCTTTGTTGTTGTTGCTGCTGTTGTTATTGCTGTCTTTGTTGTTGTTGCTGCTGTTGTTTTTATTGTTTTCATTGTTGGTGTTACTGTTATTGGTATTGCTGTCTTTATTGCAGCAGTTGTTGCTGCCAATTTTGCTGCGCTGTTGTTGTCATTGTTGCTACTGTCTTTGTTGTTGTTATTGTTGGTTTTGAGAGTAAATGCACGTCCAGGTGCTGGTAGTACATGCAACTATTGTTATTGTTAATGGCACATAAAGTGTGAATGCTGTTCTTGAGTAAATAAAACTCCCGATGGTTGGTCTTGCCTATCTATGTAATGATTCTGTACATACAAGCACTGCATGTCTGCAATGCCACACACCACGGTCAAAATCAGCTGTGGGCAATTTTTAAGCAGATTGCTTTGTGTTGATTTATAACAAAGGTTTGATCGTCAGTCGTTCAGAAAGCAATGGCAAACTACCTGTCAGCGTGTTGTATGTCTAGGTATCTGAGCTCGGGCTCACACAGGCAACAATAACTCCGTTAAATATAATATCTAACATTTATTGTATTTCAATATACAGTGCGTTGGCGCAGTGGGGTTAACAAGCCCGCACTGAGTTGCATATCACAGAGGTTTAACATTATCACACAGTTTAACATCATCAAATATTCTAACCAAACTATCTAGCATATGTCTATGAACCCCAAATACACATGGGTCTAAACTATTGAGTCCCTCTAAGGCAGGCCCTGTTGCCTCTTCGATGTCCCGTCTCTCTCTGCCGATCCACACGTGTCGCAATCCGACACGGGTGGTAACTCTGTTCGAGTTCCTCGTGGACCCCGCAATAGGCGGGCCACATCAGTGTCCACGGGACAGTGGACTCACTGACCAGTCTTTCGAGAAGGTTCTGGAATACTCTGGCCTTCGAGGGTCTTACTTCTTTCCCTTGGGCGGGAGTTGTAGCCCTTGGCTAATATCTATTAACTAATGTTAGTTTACCGGATAATGTGGATAATGTGAGGCTGTGACAGGAGTCCCCCCTCTCCCCTGATTTGATGGGTTGTTATAGGGTAATTAGTTCTGCACTAATTCTGTCACAGAATCACATAAAGTCGGTGTATGTAGTTTGGTGGACAGTAACTTGGTAACCTACATACTGGCATCAACACTCATGTATTCTCCCATACACCACTTCTTTGATTTGGTGAAGAGATCTCTCTCTCTCTCCTGTGTCCTTAACAATGCTTATCTGACCGAAGTTACGTGACGTTTACTAGTTGTGTCTCCAACCCGTCCTTCTCATAGTATCCCACTGATACCAAGATAATTAACCCCTGTTTTAAAGAGGATTAACAAGACAAAAGTCTTGGCTAATTAAGTACACCTTCAAATCTTGTTCTGTGTGTGCATTTCAATACACTTTTACTCTCGTATGTTGTATAATGCTAAATATGTGGTTACGTTGTTATTTTACCCCATCTGACTACATGTGTCCCTGTTGGCTTGTTAGTGTTTTGACTAATAAGTTGCTGCTTCTAATAAAGTGACTGCATTTTAATTGATAGTGTTCAGTTTTGAGTTTTGTGTAAATGTGTGCTGAATGTGTGGCTTATTTCCAAGCGTCACGAGTTGGGATATCCTTAATCATGAATTACTCCAATGTGTGCAATACATGATCAGGCATTCCAAGCAGTGGTGGTTAGATGTAGTATCCTAACTGCTAACTAAGAGTACTAAACTAAATGCTAAACATGTATCAATAATTTAGACAAGTAGTACAATTTACATGAAAGACGCAGACAAATTAAAATAAATACGTTTTGCGTACAATTTGTCCGCTCAGTATATCGTTCTCTCATTTAATTCTTTCACACTGCCATTCACACATCTTTCATTCAAAATAGTATTTGATTAAAATATATAATTAAACTTGAGGTAAGTGTTATTTCCCTTAGAAAAAACGGAATAGGCGATATTTTCCCTTTAAGATAATACGTACTTTTTGTACGATGACTCAAAAATGGTTTATAATTTACATAGAGAAAATGGCATAGGCAGGTTATTTAACCTATGAATAAAAATACCTGTAATAATATAGTAGAAAATGTACAAATTACAGGTTAACACATTTTATATACATAATAATATAATACATATTCACTACTAAATTAATTAATTAACTAAGTAACTAAATCCAACGATGATGTGCGCGTTGTCCTCCTATTGTTAGCGTATCGTGCCATGAATGTTAATAGTTAGTATGGCTGTCTCTTGAGTGTTGTCGTTGACGTAGTTCTATTTCGGCTCTTTGCAAAGTCTATTAGCCACAGCAAGTATGGAATGTTCTCAATGTCGAGTATAAGTGTTCTTCATGTTTTCGTGATCAATGTCGGTTCACTAGATGAAATCATTTCACAGTTAATGTCTCTCGCTCGGATTGGTCTTGGAGCTTTGATAGTTGGTCGTATAGTTCTCACCGTTTCACGTTCGTGGGTGTTATATGTAACCTATTCACTGGGGTGTTATTACTTTTAAATGGAAGTTCTTTAGCAGGTGTAAAGTTACACTGTTCTATGCCACAGGATAAAATATCACAATTTCTGGTATGGCGAATGGTCAATATGCCAAATGTTATTCTGTTGGCGCATTCGTCTGCCGCGATAAAATATCAGCTATAATGTTATCAGTGCCTCTGATATGGCGGATTTCGAAGTCGAAATCTTGGAGAAGAAGACACCATCTTTGCAAATGATGGTTTTTGGGAACACCTTGCTTAAGTACCAACAATGGCGAATTGTCGGTGAGTACAACGAAGTGGGCACCCAAGAGGAACTTAGACAATCTGAGCATACAAAATAATAGACTTAATGCCTCCAATTCCACTGTAGAGTAACGGGTCTCTGCTTTCTTCAGCTTACGGCTTACGTAGAGAATTGGGTGTCTCACTCCATCCACTTCTTGCATTAAACATCCTCCAATTGCGATAGCACTCGAATCTGTGGTCAAAATAAAGGGTAAATCTATGTTTGGTAAACGTAAGACTGGTGGATTAGAAAAAATGCGTTTCAATCTGCACATTGCATCCTCTAAGCTGGTACTTTTACAAACTTTTGATGGATGATCTTTTGTCAACATATTAGAAAAAACTGATGTAAGTTCTGCCCAATTTGGTATAAACTTAGAATAATAGTTTATAAGACCTAATAAACTTCTAATTTGTTTCTTTGTGGTAGGAACTTCTAGATTGAGAATCTTCGAAACAATTTTCTCATCTGTCAGCAGTTTGCCTTCAGAAATTCTATGACCAAGGAAGTCTATTTGTTTATAGCCTATTTCAACCTTGGAAGGTTTGATAGTAAGTCCGAACAGAAAGATTTGGTCGAAGACTTGTTTGAGTGTAAGTAAGTGAGAAGTCATATTAGCAGAATGAATGCAAATATCATCAATATAAGCTTGGACATCTTTAATTCCGTGCAGTAGCAATCTAGTTAATCTAACAAATGTGGCGGGAGCGTTCTTCAGACCAAATGGAAGATACCTCCATTCGTACAAACCGAGAGGTGTTGCGAATGCTGTTATATGTCTAGAAGTAGGGTGTAGTGGTACTTGCCAATAACCTTTCGCTAAATCAACCTTTGAAAATAAGGATGATTGAGACATGTTCAAAATAAGGTCTTCACAACTATTTATCAGCTCCGCATCTGTGGTGGTTATTGTATTTAACCTTCTATAATCGATGCACAAACGGATCGTTTGGTCCTTCTTTTTCACCAGGACAATCGGTGAAGAATATTGAGACATAGATTTCTGAATTATTCTCTTTTTCTCTAAATCCAAAATTTCCTTGTCTAAATTTGCTCTATAATGCAGAGGAATAGAATATGGTCTACATTTGACCGGTGTCAGATCTGTCAACACAATTGAATGTGTTATTTTGTCAGTCCGTCCAGGTTTGTTAGAGAAGATAGATTTATACTCGTTAAGGAGAGTCAAAATGTCTTGTCGCTGCTGTTGTGTCAGAGTGTCAGAGATTTGTATGTCCTTTATACTACCGTCGTCATTCATAATCGGCACTGGGATTTCAGTATTGTCTACGTCTGTCTGATTTATCACAGATGCTACTGTTTGTAAATTGTCCTCAATGTCATTGTCGTCGTCGTCAAGATTAATCGTTGTCAATATGTCGTCAAATTGGTCGTCGCTGTCGTTATCACATATTGTCGGTAATGTACATATGTCTTCGTCATCTTTGTTGTCGTAAGAGTGCGTCGTTAACGATGCTTCGTTTATCGAGATGTCACTCAGTTGGGTCACTGTCGTTTCGTTTCTGTCATCAGTTAGCTGCGTTTGCTCACTCGTGTCAGTGTCCTGTCTAGCATAGTATGGTTTTAACATATTTACATGGAATATTTTCATCTTTCCATTCAACGAAATTTCGTAATCAACTTCCGAAATTCTTCTAACAATTTTAAACGGTCCCTGCCAAGAGGTTGATAGTAAATCTCTCTTGTCAGGTAGCAGTAGTAAAATATCCTGACCTGGTTTTAATACAATTGTTTTTGCACCTTTGTTGGCGTACTGCCTGTACCTAAAACCTTTCTCCAGTAATTATGTTCTGGCCAGTATACAGGAACGTATGATTTTGTCTCTGGTGTCAGTGACTAAATCATAGGTGGAAATGGGTAGTTGGATATTTACAGGTTGTGATATGATATCTTTGTAAATAGTGAGAGGTCCTCTTGGGTTCGCTCCATACATCAATTCGAAGGGAGAGAACCCTGTGCTTGATTGCGGGACTTCTCTATATGCGAACAGCACCGTTGGGAGAAGTATATCCCAATCGGCTGGATTTTCAGCTGTCACTTTGGATAGCATATGTTTCAGGTCCCCATTTAGTTTTTCGCAGATACCATTTGCGGCCGGTCGATAGGGACTGGTGAAACATTGCTTTATGCCTAGTAACTTAGTTACCGATTGAGTGGCATTGGATATGAACTGGGTTCCCCTATCTGAAATTATTTTCTCCGGAAAGCCAAAACGGGAGAATATATTTAACAATATGTCCGTCACATCCTTAGAGGAGATAGATCTTAACGGAAGCATTTCTGGCCATCTCGTACATAGATCAATAAGAGTAAACATATATCTATTCCCTTTACTTGAGATGTGATTCAACGGACCTACTAGGTCAACTGCCACGATTTGGAATGGCCTCGAGGCAGTTGTGGTTGATTGGACTTCTGCCGTAGGGTTTTTCCCCTTTTTCACCAGTTTCTGACATATATTACATGATCTACAGTAGGTTTTTATGTCTTGGCAAAATTTCGGCCAATAACATTGGGTCAGGACCCTTGCTCTAGTCTTTTCGTACCCCATATGACCTCCGAAAGGTGAGTCATGGGCTATCTTTAGTACTTTCTCTCGATGTGCTTGTGGTAACACTACTTGCTGTATTGTGGTCTGATCTCTAGTGTATAATCTAGTCAACACATTGTTCTTTAATGTAAATGACCACGATGCGTTCTTAGATAATTTTGGTTTAAGTCCTACTAACCTAAAATATGGTGAAAGTGTAGGATCTGATTTTTGTTCATCTCCAAAATTAGTGATGGTAGTGTTTGGTGCTACAATTTCTAGTGACTCCTGCAGTTGGTCGGTGTGAGTTTTGTGAGTTGTCTGTCGTGTTATTGCATTCGTGTGTTGTGTGTGTTGTTGCACATCTACAGGCTTGGTACTTGGTAGATCGGTAGCATCCTCAATTCGAGGTTTTAAATTGGTCGTATCACTGACAGATTCGACCGCCCCTGCATCATACACCTCGGTGAATTCTTTCTGAATTACTTCATTGGTTGTCTCCCTTGTTCTTTTGGCAGATTGAGACAAGCATGAATGGTGTTTCTCTTTCGGATCGCTGTTTGGGTGCTGTATACCGTTTTTCCGCTCCCAATCTCTGATTTCCTTTTCAGAGCAAGGTCGTATGTTGGGCAGGTTCCCAAGTATAATATCAGCGACAGGATTTTCTAGGATTGCGCACATTACTAGTCCTGATATGAACGGTGTTCGAATTTCGACAAGAGCAAGGGGGTATTTCTCTATAGTGCCTGAGAATGTGCGACAAGTTACGTGTTTGTGTGTATAGTTTTTGTCGTTGATTAATGTTTTCTTAATCCCACAGAGCGTTGCGCCGGAATCACGAATTAATGTGCACTTTTTGTTATTTACAAACCCTGTTAAGAATTTTAGCTTGCCTGTAGAAGATAAGGCAGCATTGGCCGTTTCATTTGAAATAGGGATAGTGTGGCCACATAGTAATGTTGTGTCAAGTTGGAATTTCGTACAGGTGTTACACTTACTGTCTGTAATGGTGTCAATAATGTGCACTGCATTTCCTAGCTCACTCAAACTTTCGTTTTGATTGTCACACTCATTCAGTAACTCAATATCTTCCTCTGAGAAACTTTCAACTAGTGCAGCATTGGCCTGTTTCAATAATTTTCGGCCATCACAAAAGCGACTGTAGTGCCCAAAGCTACTGCAAAAATAGCATTTGACCGCTCTCTGGTACGCATTTCTCTTGTTCTTCTGCTTCTCCACGATCATTTTGAGATGGTGTGGATATTTGGGCGATTTATCGCACATAGCGTATTCTTCGTGAGTCAAACTACAATATTGGCACTTAACTGGCTTCCTGACATTTGAGCGTGATTTAAACTTGCTTTCAGTTGGTTTCGAGTATCTAGTGTTTACCACTGCTGCTGTTTCGTTCTGACTTAGGTTTAATTGGAAAATATCTCTGTTCGCTGTGAAAAATGCGTTCCCCTTTGTCTCTACATCCTGAATACTCCTACAGTCCATTTGTTTCAAAAACTTAGCAAAAGGTGTGGGGATTGTACTAACTATTTTGTCAATAATAATGAGTTCTTTTAGTTTGTCATGGCTGTTGTTAGTTTTAGCTGAGTTAATCCACTTTGTGCACACATCCTGAACTGTAGACACGTAGTCTATGAAGGTTTGATTTGGTTGAGGGGATAATTTAGCGAACTGTTGTTGGTAACCTGCAGTATCTAAAGAGAAATGTTGGAGAATGCGTTGCTTTAAGTAATCATAATCTTTTCTCATTTCCTGTGGCACTGTCTCTATTACTTTCAAAGGTTCCAGAGCTAAGTTTCTCATTAAAATAAATGACCAATCTGATTTTATGATCTTATGGTAGGACATTAAACACTCAAAATTTTCCAAGTATGCACTGATGGAATCTCCTGAGCAGAATGCTTTCACGAGGCCTTTATACTTGTTATATTTCTGTTCTTCCTCTTTGCTTCTTAATTTATTTACAGATATTTCTACGTTGGAATCGATTTCCATCTGTTTTAGTTTTATTTGTGTATCGGCATTCAATTGGGCTTGTTTGGCCGCCGCCTCAAGCTCTAATTGTTTCTCTTGAGCCTGTAATTGCATTTTCTTCTCTTCAGCTTGTAGTTGCATCTGCATCTTTTTCTCTTCTGCCTCCATTTGCATCTTCTTTTCTTCTGCCTGCATTTGCATTTTCTTCTCTTCTGCCTGCACTTGCCTTTGTTTTTCTTCTCGTTCTATCGCTCTTTCTTCACGGGCAATGTTCTCTGCGTGCGTCTTCTGTGCCCATTCTGACAGTTTCTCTTCTTTATAACCTAATTTAATACCTTGCTAAATACATTTTTCTAAAGTAGACATCTTGTCTTTTACTTGTTGGTAAATTTACTGAAGTTAAATCCCTTAGAAAAAGGTTGGGGAGTAGAAAATTTAGTTATCTCCCTTAATTATTACATGCGCAAATACAAATGCAAAGTTATGTTGGTTACAAGGTCATGAATATACATACAAATCAATGTAAAGCAAAATGATACATGGATGGATGGTGATAAGTACCGCTTAGGGTTGCAATGGGCATAATATGAAACTTATCTTATGATCCCGGAACTTGTGAATGTTGTCTTGTACTCTCGCCACTGTTGGATAGTTTACATAGGTTACACACCACACAACTCGCGGAACAATCTGCTCGTAGAATGAGAAAACATTAGTAACAGTCAAAAAATGTCATAGTCATGTCAAAATAGTTTATAGTAATAACATCATTGAGAGACTAGCTGCAGAGGGACTCATATTAATACTAGTTGATCACTAGATAGATGCAAATTTGTTAAACTTCTTCAAACATCAATTTGATATCATTAATTTACTATTTTACTTGGCAATCAATAGCCGTCTATACGTAAAGCTTATGCCAAAACCGGAGCCTAGCCCCCAAAAAGCCTGTCAGCGTGTTGTATGTCTAGGTATCTGAGCTCGGGCTCACACAGGCAACAATAACTCCGTTAAATATAATATCTAACATTTATTGTATTTCAATATACAGTGCGTTGGCGCACTGGGGTTAACAAGCCCGCACTGAGTTGCATATCACAGAGGTTTAACATTATCACACAGTTTAACATCATCAAATATTCTAAGCAAACTATCTAGCATATGTCTATGAACCCCAAATACACATGGGTCTAAACTATTGAGTCCCTCTAAGGCAGGCCCTGTTGCCTCTTCGATGTCCCGTCTCTCTCTCTGCCGATCCACACGTGTCGCAATCCGACACGGGTGGTAACTCTGTTCGAGTTCCTCGTGGACCCCGCAATAGGCGGGCCACATCAGTGTCCACGGGACAGTGGACTCACTGACCAGTCCTTCGAGAAGGTTCTGGAATACTCTGGCCTTCGAGGGTCTTACTTCTTTCCCTTGGGCGGGAGTTGTAGCCCTTGGCTAATATCTATTAACTAATGTTAGTTTACCGGATAATGTGGATAATGTGAGGCTGTGACACTAACAAATGTAAACTTGCTTATTAAATCACAAACAGCCCAAAATGCTGGGGTCAATTGCGACGTCCTGTACAGGATATGCAATAAACTTTATTTTAGTTATAATCATAGTATCACCAGGTCTGTGTGCCTTCTACTGTAGAATAGAAAAAAAAATAGAACAGACAAATAGAGGAACACAGTGAAAAATGTATACATGTTCACAGCAAATTTGGAATGAAAAGAAAAGGATAGTCCCATTCCAGATACTGCCATACGGGTGGGAAGAAGTGAAACCCTCACATACACTTGGTAATGATATCATGAGGTGGGGACGCTAGTTTCCTTCTGTGCCACTTCTAGACATTCTGAAAAGTGACCTGATAGCCATTTCATAAAGCTTGGTTGACCACAGAATGACATGGGTAGGAAAACAACCTTGCCACACCTAGCAGTGAACCCAGACCACTGTGTTGGCCATGCTGGTATAATAACCACATGACTACCCAGGCTAGCAAACAACAGTTGAAGGGAGGCCCGTGGCAGTCAGGGTGTACAGTTTCAGGTCTTCACATGGTCTAAGTCATGGCGTAATGAGCTGGAGTTGCTGGTTCCCTTCCTCGTCACCTGTCCTTCCAGCCAATCCCCAGGAAATATTTATAAGAATTGTACTGGTTGAGAAAATAATTCAGCCACCATTGGCAAATCAAACATAGACCACTGTCGGGGTCATCACCCACCACGTATTCATTGGTCTAAACATATGGGGCAATATTTCTCATTGGCGAAAGAGGTGTCCTTGACATTACTTGACCTACTGGGTGTGTCAATAAGCATGCATCGACCGTAATGCCAGACTGCTGCTGCTGTGTTCAAAATCTACACATCTTCGATCATATGTGTATATGAGGAACGGTGTATGTATGTGTTGTTGAGTGGGAGCATAACTGTGAGAATTTATGTAAATGATGTAACTATATATGCAGGTATATTTGTATGTGTTTATGCATGTGTGTGTATATGTGTGTCTGGCTACTGCCTGTCTTATAACATGGTAATATGCATGTTTATGTTCACAATTTTCATTTGACAATGTTTTTCCTATGTTAATGTAACATGTGCAATAGAACATTGATGTATGTTAATGTAACATGTGCAATAGAACATTGATGTATGTTAATGTAACATGTGCAATAGAACATTGATGTATGTTAATGTAACATGTGCAATAGAACATTGATGTATGTTAATGTAACATGTGCAATAGAACATTGGTGTATGAAAGATGCAACGGCTGTCTGAGCAACGGCTGACTGTAAGGCAGGCCTGCATGCCCAGTTTGTGACCCTTTGAAAATAAAGTCTGTTTGTTCAGATGTAATGTATATTGTCTGCTCTACTCCACCAGCGCCTGTACACATCCAGTGACTACTCCGATGAGATGAGCATATCTTCCAGCAATAATGGTCCTCACTACCCAGGCATTGGAGGCGGGAGAGGCCACAACAATCACCTGGATGGCGAACCTCGTGTAACAGTACAGCTACAGTCATATGGCAGATGTAAACGAAGTCCTGGTTATAATTTCTATAGGTTTTATTTGACGGAATACATCATAAAATAATAAAGCAGCATACAAAAGATGTTGTCAATTCAAGGTCCAGCCAGTAACTCACTTCTCTAACCCCCGCGTCACGGCTTGAGCGTCCCTAGTTACGTTTATACGGGATGCTCAACCGTGCCTAGTCTTTGCACATCACCTCCTAAGCTACTAACAGAGATGGTGCTATGTTACATTCCTCCCTTTCTTTAAGAAGACTTTTCCTGAAAAGTCTTAATCCCTAACCTACTTATTCTACTTATTCTTTCCCTTACTAAAACCTTAACCCCAATATTATTTCTCCAACCCATCTTAAACTAACCCCCTCTTAACCAATGAACTTTATTTCTACTCCTTCGAGTCCAGTTCTCCACTTATCTCTTATAGCTAACCGCTAGGTTCTGTTATAGATCTTCGTGAAGTGATACTTATTCTTCGTTTCCGTATATGAGCCTACAAGGTTTCATTTAAAAAAAAACACAGTTCATAAGGAAATTCATATATATATATATATATAGGTATATATTATACATCATAATATTTCTGCCTTACAAAATCTCAGTTTTATACAACACATCAACATCTATGTGTGCCTTTTCGAAATACTTCTTCTTCTCTTCATAAGCGATCCGTTTAAACTTTTTTCATCACGATCATATATACCAATATCTGATCTCAAGAATAAAACGCCGTACTCTTCTGATACTACCTCAAACTCCGTATCGTCATCACTAACAGTATTACCTCAACATTACTAATTCTCCACTTTCAACCAACCTGAAATCACTCGCACACGATAGGAAGACAAAGAATCGGTGCGCACCAGAAAGTCAAAGAACTAGAACTCTTCTTCACAAAAATCACACTCACACTTACATCCCTATGTCGCCCTGAGACTTTATGTAATAAAGTCTAAAACAATTACATATCTTCCACAGTTCAATTATACCACTTAGTATGGCAATTTCACAGTTTGCGCTGATATCTACAGCATCAAGCATCAACCACCAAAAATATTATTCACTCCTAAATGTCTATACACAAATCAAAAGGTCCATTATGGGCCCTATCACTCAAGACCTCCTCCAACATTATAAACATCACCTAACATAACCAAATCTCTCCTATACCTCACTCAGGAATATTCCATATCAGGTTCCCTATTAATCTCGCCGAAACTTCAGCAACCCACTAATGTCCATTTATTATGGGCATTTCACCTAAAACTTCCACCTGTCAATTTATGCCGTTATCAACAGCAACAAAAATACCGCCACCTTCTAACCTATCTACCCCATCACTGCTTGCAATCAATTTTATTCTTTATCAGTCCATATATCACGGACCCCCCAAAACCTCATGGCATTTTATCTATGTTCGCTGTGACCACAGCACTCCACACTGACAATGTTCATTTCTCACGAACATACTTAATATCCTTTACTATTGTACTGATATCTGCGGAGTAAAACATGGCATTCAATTCGTGTTTTACTATTAACACATTAACGCTGTCTGGCGCAGCAGTTATTATAAGCATTACCCACGTCCTAAAAAAAAAAAACAGCAATCTCATGGCGCTTATTAAATTTCCATTACATCATGGCACTAAATCCATGTTCACTTCCGACCCCATGGAGACCATGTTTTAAAATTGCCCCACATCTTCTGAATGTAACCCTGCATCCAAAACTCCCAAGGACCCTATTAATTTTCTAACTCCCTCTTTAATATGGACCTGTTTAATTTTCTAACTCCCCACAACTGAACGTCAAACGAAAACTAATTTAAACATAGCAACATCATTATAACTTTTGTAAATGAAAATTAACAAAGTAATATGCTAATATTTAACCAAAGTAAGCTAATTAAACTCACAATTCGTGAATAACTGGAGTCAAGACAAATCAAAATAGAACAATATCACCCCTCCCTGGTTTTCAACCGTTTATCCCCAACATTTTTCAAAAATAAAACAAGCATCAATTTAAATTAAAAGAAAATATCTAGTGTTATCTAACACTACTGGTCTCTTTTACGGACCAGTAGTTTGTACGCAAAAGACTAAAAACACAACAATCCTATTCTAAAATCAAATGGCAATCATTTTACAGGACCAAATCAAGTAAAGAAAAATAATATAACATACCATTCATGATACATTGAAAGATCACATTAAATTAAAACCAATTGCTTATAGTAGCCAAACAACATTGGTCTCTTATACGAACCAATGTAATACATATCTATTCACTACAATGAACACAAGTTATGCCTATTCCGCTACTCTTACAACAGTAAAAAAACAACAACTCAATGCTAGGCCAATTATTAACCTGCATTAATCCCAATATATATATATATATATATATATATATATATATATATATATATATATATATATATATATATATATATATATATATATATATATATCTGTTACCTACAGACTATATTCTCATCATAACGCGGAACAATATTTGTTCCCCTCAAGCAAAAATCATTAATCAACAAATGACCGTACTTTTTCTGGAAGTCAAACATTGATTATCTCCCTTCACCACATTCCATCTCTCACGAAACTAACTCACAACGACACCACTGCACTTGAAATACTAAGCAAACAACTACTCCTTGCTGTTTTATTGCGGAATTGAGTCTGCTTATTGCCGTGCCTACTCCAGTTAAAACCTGTGTTAACAAAACTTGTTCCTCTGCCATGCTGAAATAGTTTTGTTATACAATTTATATAAACAAATTCACAATTATAATTTAGTTAATAGTTATCAATAAGTATACCACTACAGGCGTATTTAAATTAGACAAGGGACGTAAGCAACTGTTTTTCGTCCTATAAAGACCAAGTGTTCAAATTAATTAATTAATTTTACTTAACACACAATGTTATGTTATATTAGTTAAATCTTAAATACCGTTTATGGATGAAATATATCTTCCACGGGTCCAAAAGGAAAGTAAGTCCAAATATGCCGACTGAGGACTATGCTTGACAATTGTAGGCTTCACAGAAAAAAACCGAGTATGTCGTGTTCCTCGATTCTATCCCAGAGAAAGGAAACTTCTGGACTCTTCATTTCACCCATTGGCGGGCACATCGGATTTGTGGCTTCTTTTCACCCGAAAAAGGGCACGTCTGGACTTCACCCGAAAAAGGGCACGTTTGGAATTGAAACGGATCAAGCTGAGAAATGAAGCGATTACAATAGGTTATCTTCTTCAGCAGGACGGCAACTCATTATGCCCACCCGCGTCCGAAATGACCAAAGCAAGTAAATCGCATTCCATAACGAACTTCATAAGCCTGAGTTTGGTTTGGGTAAAGTCAGCTTGGTGTCGGCTAAATCAACTTTCAAAGCGATAAAACGACGATCTTCATGGTCTCTCAGCAAATGAGCTTGGCATGCATTGACTTATGTTTTACATCAGCGTGTAAGAATCTTGACCACAAACTTCTTGTAGTTAACAACGACAGCTCCAATAAGTGACCTCACTTCATGCAGCCAAGGTTAATCTAACGACACAATGACCTCAAGCAGCTTCCTGACTCAGTCAAACAGGGCAAAATCACAAACAAACTCACAACCATCCACCCCTGGGCTGGCTGTTGGTGGTTGCAAGTCTCACTTTTAAGGTGATATTAAGAAAAACTGCCATCAAAACTTGAGAAAACCGTATAGCAGCTATTCATCTATCAAAACCTTAGAAGGTCGTATAACGGCGATTCATCCAACAAAACCTGGGAAGGTCGTATTGCGGCGATTCATCCAACAGAACCTGAGAAGGTCGTATAACAGCGACGAGTTAGTCATCTGATGAAACAGCTGTTGTGGCTCTTTGTTGTCGCAACCACAACCATTTTGGAAGCGTGTTTATTAAAAGTTCTCCGCTGTGCCGTATGCTTCTATTTTCTTCACGTTTTGTCCGCAACAATCTAAGTCCGAACCTGGTCACGGCACCAAATCTCTACTGTAACAGTACAGCGACAGTTATATGGCAGATGTAAACGAAGTCCTGGTTATAATTTCTATAGGTTTTATTTGACGGAATACATCATAAAATAATAAAGCAGCATACAAAAGATGTCAATTCAAGGTCCAGCCAGTAACTCACTTCTCTAACCCCTGCGTCACGGCTTGAGCGTCCCTAGTTACGTTTATACGGGATGCTCAACCGTGCCTAGTCTTTGCACATCACCTCCTAAGCTACTAACAGAGATGGTGCTCTGTTACACTCATCCAGACCCCACTGAGGATGACGTAGTCAAGGACTTTGATAATGCCAGTGCGCTGCTGACCATCGTTGCTCCCGCCTGTGCTGGAGCTGTCATTGTCATCATTATCTGTGCTATCATATGCTTCCTGTTTATGAGGTGAGTAACTGTAGGGGTTATTCTTCTTCTCTTCCTCATCTACTTTGTTTTGTTGTTTTTTTCTTTTTCGTTTGCTCGCTTTGAACTCAAGTGTAGTCCACACTGCACTAAAGTTTGCGTGTGGACCAGCTTTCCTATTACCAGTGTTCTTCACCATCAGGTGAACCCACTCCGACTTCTAAGGTAACTGTAATTTGTCCCAAAGTCAAGAATGAGAAGTCAACATTTTAATCCAACTTCACTGGTGTTGGGGTTGACCCACTACCTTGCCATCAGCACACCGGAAGTTTAAGAGCGAGCTCTCTTATCCATACTGTCATGCTGACCAGCTCTCAGTTGTCTAATCCCACAAGTCTTGTTGTTGTCTGTCAACTGTGGTGACTTCCAAGAGGCTGGCTGGTTCTCATGTCACCAGAGGAATCACGGAGGTTTGAGTGGACACCTGGCATATACACTTCTCATGTCACCAGGGCAGTCATGGAAGTTTGAGTGGACACCTGACATAGACACTTCTCATGTCACCAGGACAGAAATGGAGGTTTGAGTGGACATAGGCAAAGACACTTCTCATGTCACCAGGGCTGTCATGGAGGTTTGAGTGGACACCTGGCATAGACACTTCTCATGTCACCAGAGCAGTCATGTAGGTTTGAGTGGACACCTGGCATAGACACTTCTCATGTCACCAGAGCAGTCATGGAGGTTTGAGTGTGGACACCTGGCATAGACACTTCTCATGTCACCAGGGCAGAAATGGAGGTTTGAGTGGACACCTGGCATAGACACTTCTCATGTCACCAGAGCAGTCATGGAGGTTTGAGTGGACACCTGACATAGACACTTCTCATGTCACCGGGACAGTCATGGAGGTTTGAGTGGACACCTGGCATGGACACTGCTCATGACACCAGGGCAGTCATGGAGGTTTGAGTGGCCACCTGACATAGACACTTCTCATGACACCAGGGTAATCATGGAGGTTTGAGTGGACACCTGACATAGACACTTCTCATGACACCAGGGCAGTCATGGAGGTTTGAGTGGACACCTGACATAGACACTTCTCATGACACCAGGGCAGTCATGGAGGTTTGAGTGGACACCTGGCATAGACACTTCTCATGTCACCAGGGCAGTCATGGAGGTTTGAGTGGACACCTGACATAGACACTTCTCATGACACCAGGGCAGTCATGGAGGTTTGAGTGGCCACCTGACATAGACACTTCTCATGTCACCAGGGCAGTCATGGAGGTTTGAGTGGACACCTAACAAAGACACTTCTCATGTCACCAGAGCAGTCATGGAGGTTTGAGTGGACACCTGGCATAGACACTTCTCATGTCACCAGAGCAGTCTCGGAGGTTTGATTGGACACCTGGCATAGACACTTCTCATGTCACCAGGGCAGTCATGGAGGTTTGAGTGGACACCTGGCATAGACACTTCTCATGTCCCACCAAAACCACCACTCGCTTCTCATCTATAGAAAAGGGATGACAAAGAATACAACACGAGCATTAACCTACCGTGATGTGTTAACTTTCACAAGACAATTACAAACAAAAAAGGGGAAGGAGATAGGAGTGGGTTTCCAAGTTCCCTGTCCCTCGTCGATTGTGGTAGAACTTTGCTAGTTCTGATAGTGAGTGAGCTATCTTTTCACTCTGTTTTGTTCTGTTGTTACTGGGACTATTAGATGAGTAAAGTCATTCTGTCCATCCAACATGTTGACATTGTATCTCTCATTCTTGAAGAGAATAGCCTATACAGAATCTCTGTGGTTTCTAATGCCGTGTCTTCCTTTCGGTACTATAATCATCATTAGGTCAAGACTATTCAACATTGGCTTCTTAAGTACTGACATACACATGGATTCTTCCATCAACATCCTCTAATCCCCAGGTGCAACATTAAATGTATATTCCCACAGTAAAAAGTAACAATCAGAACAGAGAAAATTCTCATACCAGAAAAAACAAACATGTACATTTCTCTGATATTAAGTACATGATAATCATACATGATAATTAATCATAATGATGATGCAGGGAGCCTAGGTTTTTGAATTTTCTTCAGGGGTTAATCCATAAACTAAAACATCCATTGTTTTCCCCCACTGCGTACAGCACATGAGGATAGTAATCGTTGTGATATATTTTTCCAATGACTGCTATTATTCGGAGTGTATTTATTAGAATAACTTATGCCGCATGGTCCAGCCTTCTGAATATTGCAAGCAATTTATTCACATCAATCTTCGCTTCTGTTCCTACTACGATGAGTCGATGGGGGTTGAATCCTATCCGAACATGCATTTACATCATGCGTTTACTTTAATTGTTCATGAATTTATATTCTCAAACATGGCATTCCCTAACACTATTTTATGAAATGATTATATGTTCACCACTCATGCTGAGTGGTTGATAATCTATTAACAAAAGGATTGTACTAAAATTTAGCACTCTAGTTCCAAGTTACAGATTATGAATTAGGAAAACAATTTATCCAAAATGAACTGAGTCCATGATATGCGTACTCATGTGTATGTCTCCGCATGGAAAAAACTTCCTTTCTATAGTACATAGATTATTTGCAGATTTCTAAGCATAAATAGTGAGATATAGTTCACAATGCATAGAAGTTTTAACATAGGAATATGAAATTGACAGACACGAGTTCTCTACTGAAGTATGAAATCAAGAGTCTGTTCACACCTTGAGAAAATGCCTAGAATGTGTTTTTGACCTGAGTTTGATACTCTACGGTACATATAATATTTCTAGATTGTAAGCACTACTAGTTAGATATAAGTTCATAATGCCTATACAATATTTTAACATATGGATTTGAAATGGTAAAACAGGAAAAATTACAGCGTGGCGCCCACATGTGTTTCATTGGTAAACATCATCCAGCCTGGTTTAAGAGAATTGTTGACTTATTATTCTAACTAATTCTTAATTAAACATACTGGTCTATGTAATACATAAATACATCTTAATAATGTAGATATAACATACCAATAGTTTCAGAGAGTGATGGTTTCAAAAGGCAAAAATACCTTTTCCCCACACGGGGAAACTTTTACATGTCTGCTTCGTTTAATTTTCTGAACTAAAATGGCTACACTGGGCCTTTGTTTTTCAATCAGTCCCGGTCTTGCCAGGTACGTGAAAAAAATAAAGCCAAATAAATTAAGCTGCCACGGTCAGCCTATCGCTGTTTTATTTTCTCCTACATTAAGTAAGTTACTTAAACAGTAATTGAAAGGGGTTGTTTATTTTTAAGGGAGTCAATAAATAGGAAAGGGTAAGGACATTTTATTATATCACACGCCTCCCCCATTTAATCCATTTATTTCTTCCAGAAAAAAAATGGTCAAGTAGTACTCTACAATTTCCGTCTTTACATTGACTCACCTAGTATCCATCTCTTTTTAATTTCCTAGATTATTTTCCTATGGTATAATCTACCAGAGCCACGCCCATTTTCTTCTAGTCACGACAACTGGCATAACCTTAAAGGCTTATTTCTCTTTTAGTGAAAGAGTGTAGTACCCTCTCCACTGTTGTCAGCTATGGTTTGAAATATGCGTGGTTATCTGATAATTTGCTACTTTCCAGTATGGTTTGTCTGCATCAACCCGACTTTTTGAAGCAATTAAAATATCATCATTAAGCTTTCCATAGCCAGATGATACTCTTCATATGAGATCATTTGCTGAATTTATTTTCCCACTATATTTAGTCTGGCGTTAGAAACTGGAGAAAGTCCTGAGTAATCCTACATGGGTTATTAAGAAATCTAACATCTGCATTTTGCTGATTCTGGGTTTTGTGTGTCCACTCCCCTCAGATTCTTTTCCCAGCAGAAAGTCTCTTCTCTCCTTGTAGTTCATTATGGTCTACGTGTAACCACTGCTAACGTAAAGTATGACTAGTTGGGATATATACCAGCTTGATTTCTCTCTCATTAGATTATCAATCTTGAGATTATGTTAAAACCAACGGTTAATTCTGCGTCTACTGATAGCATATTAAACTCGCCCGTCTCCCTGTAAGTTAGACGTTTGTTTTAACTATAGATCTGATATTTAAAGGAAGCTAAAGATGGTTCCTGTTGAATACATTTTCATCCAACACATCATGTGTTTGGGTTATTAGTGGAGTTATGGGATCTTCCGATCAGTTTTGATAACTACTGATTAGAGTGGTGCCCCTTTCTTTTGCGGGTTTACCCGGAGAATCTCGTCTAACATGTAAACAAGGTCCAACTTTTTTTTTTTTTTTTTTTGGATTTCCGTTCTGAACCGAATATTCCGGGGAACATGAATCTATCAGAAATAAAGTAATTCTTAGCTTACTCTCTCTGCTTTTCCTTCTAATCGAGATCTATTTTACGCTAGAATCCTTATTAGTAATTCTAATCTGATGTGTTTGAGTTTCACTCTGTATTTGTTGCTTTGGTGTTGAATTACGAGCAATTTTGCGTCGCTTGGCGTACATTGATCGTCGTCTACATCCCTCCAGGTTTTAGACAATATTCAACTTGGCAACATACATTGGTATGTAGGTTCAGACGTATTGTCTCATACCATATATAATCAGTTCAGTGAGAAGTTAAAAGCCCCATTTATGGTTCCTGTGATAGTCTTCCAGACAATCAAGTTGCTGGTTCACTTCCAGTTATGTATGTGGATTACTAGTCTTTGTAAAATTACTATTACATCTGTATATCCCTCTCATACTGGCGTCTCCTGAGTTGTGTCATCAAGATAACAGGTAAGGTACTCTTAATGTTTCTCTCCAGTTTTGTTTTCATCCGTTTAATACGTGGAAACTCTGGATTTATTTAGATTGACTAAGGTCTATCTTTGAACTTTTATATAATTTACTAGCTGGATTCCTGATTGAAATTCCTAATCTAGTAAACATCAAGCAATTTTTCAGCTATATGCTCCAATTTGCTTGGTTTTTACACAGCTATATTCCATTTTTCTAGCATGGGTTCACTGTATAAGTTTTAGGCGTTTCCTCTCTCTTTACGTCAAGAGGTTCGTCCTATCTATAAACAGCATCTATTTCAAGAGTTGTTTATTTAATTGTTGCTTTCACCGATTAATATCAGTTCTTGCAGCTCATCTCTGTCAGTCTGGATCTGCTTTCACATATGTAATGCTGGCATATCATCCAAATCAGAAGTGAGATGTAGAAATCTGTTTTGCCTTGCGATTGATTTCTGATTCATCTACCTATTAGTAGGCTTCGAGCATTATCTAGAATTTCGTTACTCGGTTAGTTTTAAAGAAAATACAATTGAGTCGCGCGCCTCTGTTGTACTACTTATTTTTTTTTGCCCTATTTAATTCTTCCCTTATGAGAAGATTAATGTTATTTAGGCAATTTATGAACAAACTTTACGTAAGCTAATCGCTAACTAAAAAGTTGTTTCACTCCTCTTTTTGATGAGGACTTCTCATAGTGAACATTTCACTTAGTGAGGTTAAACTGTAAATTTCAAAGTTAAGGAGCCAATTTCTGAAATGTTTAGTCTCTTACTAGAGATTAGCACAGATTTTTCCCGGTATCTCCTGAAGTTCATTTGAAATTCCCATTTCTTAAGTTAATTCTTTAATTATACCTTTTACATACCTATACGGTCTGTTTCCGCTACCATTAATAATGGAATCGGGGTGGATAATTTAAAGAAATACCTTATATTCTGTTGGATCTTTAAGTGAGTTAATCAGGCTCCCTTAAATCACCAGATGAATATTTTGGTTGACCTTATTTATTAACATATGGGCCCTCTGAGTTAGTTATTAATAACTACTCATATCACCAGTGGGATAGCATAAGTGTCTATATGGCTTTTCTTCCTAAGTATCCATCATTTATTCACTTTACTTTACTACCGGTGTTGTAGAACATGTTATGTTATATGAAAGAGGATTAAATTAGGGTGCCCATAAATACTGCAAACTCTTACAATATTCCTTCCCTTCCATTAACTATGTCTACATTTTGCAAGTGGTGGTTTAGGCCTTAACCTTTAGTTCATTAACTTTAGTTACTGCTATTTTCCCCTGGTTTAATTCATCTCTCATGTATTATTTACTGTCCTACTGAATCATCATTTGTTGATTAAATATTTCCCTTTAAAAAAAAAAATTATTGGATTTTTAACTTATCTGTCCTAATTATCTATAAAATTGTCTATCACTCTCTGCTGCCTTGGTAATTTTTCCATATTACATGAATTATACAAGCAGAACATACATGAAAATACAATGATAATCAATGACAAAATAGTTAATTACCACATGATTCATAATTATTAACATAAACCTTATGGATACATAATATAGTAGTGTGTTCATGACTACACCACTTTTAAACCATTTAAAGAGAATACCAGAGTAGCAGAACCATACCTCAAACATCAAATGGGAACGACTATGAATCCTAAACATTCACTGAATTACCTATCTTATGTGAGTTTACCATCCCAGAGACCTTACTACTGGATGTTCATTACTGGACTTAGTTTCCCATCAATAAGATATAAAATATGAGTTTAAAAAAATCTCATACCCAACAACCAACTACATGATGCATCTACCAGAATCAAGATATTACCTGTGAATAGTTTTGTACCAAAAAAAAAACCTATATTTATCTGAGCCATTATGGGTTCACATAACACTTGACTAAGCTCATACTAATAAGTGATTAGTTCTGTTACTAACACTATAACATTCTGAAGTGACTTGGTTTACCTGCGAGAGGTTTTCCCTGAATTCAAATACCCACAATAATACACCAATTGTGATGTTTACCATGAGTTTTAATTCACGGACTACTCCACTACTAGGTGAAGTCCGTACCGGGCGGGACCCCACATGTGGGATCTACCAAACAAAAACTGGGCTGTGACCAAACAGAAATTTATGGCAGAAAATTGGAACTAGGGTTGTGTTACAATAATGCTTTTAAAATGGTTAAAATGGTAGCAGATCTATTGTATTACATATCAAATTAAAGAGGATTGCACAAGGAACATGACAGTGTTAATAATTAATTGATAGGTTACAAATATTATGACAATAATGAGAGGTTTAATAATAACAAATGAAATGAAAGAGGTAAAAATTATTAAAAAAACTGCACTTATAAGGTGTTTTCTACACTACTATACTGCTAATCATGTTTAATTTACTGAATAATCAAACAAACACCACTTGTCTTCAAGAATATAAACAGTATTGCTCATTAAAATAACCCAAAAAGAAGTTTTAGTACATATTCTGAACCATGTATTTTTCACAAAAAATGACAAAAAATAATGGCTGAAATCTTGAAGGTGGGGTCTGTCACAATAATGTTATGAAAATGGTTAAAATTGTAGCAGAAATGTTGTATTATATATCAAAATAAAGGGGATTGCACAAGGAATATGATGGTAGGAGAATTTTTGCTTTAGATTGTAAATATAATAAAAATAATAATATAATTTGTAAAATAATTGGATAAAAGTTGGTAAAAAATAATGTAAACATTGCACTTATAATGTGTTTTCTACACTCCTATACTGCTAATCATGTTTAATTTACTGAATAATCAAACAAACACCACTTGTCTTCAAGAATATAAACAGTATTGCTCATTAAAATCACCCAAAAATTTTGGCGCATATTCTGAACCATGTCTTTTTCACAAAAATGAAAAAAAAACTTATGGCCGAAATCTGGAAGTTGGTGTATGTCACAATAATATTATGAAAATGGTTAAAATTGTAGCAGAAATGTTTTATTATATATCAAAATAAAGGAGATAGCACAAGGAATGTGATGGTAGGAGAATTTTTGCTTTAGGTTGTAAATATAATAAAAATAATAATATAATTTGTAAAAGAATTGGACAAAAGGAGGTAAAAATAATGTAAACATTGCACTTACCAAGGGGGCGTTGTTATCCAATATCCTGATCACTGCTAATCCTTTTGAATTTACTGAACAAACAACACTTTTCTAAACTATAAATACAATTGCTCCCAATCAATCATCCGAAAAGAAGTTTTGTCGCAGATTCTGAATCATGTATTTTTCTTTTTTCAGACAAAAATTAGGAAAACACTTGGCAGATTTACATTTAATTGTCATGTCTGTTTGTTTTTATTTACTATATGTGGCAGTCTATTTGTGATAGGCTGTAAAGCAAACTTTGGCGTACAAGTCTGGTCTATTAGTGCAGCCGGAGCAAACAAAAGATGATATGTGTCGTTTAGTTCGAGTGCTGCAAAAAACACAGTCTCTATTGACACCGTCAAATTCTATTAAATGCTTGGATCATGTAACTCTTTCGGCATAATTTCCTGCAACAGACTGAAATTCTTCGGCAGGCAGAGTGTCAAACTTTCAGGAATACTCTGAGCTGCTTCGCGATGAGCACTTTCCTTTACTTGAAATCCTTCAATGACAATTTTTTTTCCTCCTTTCTCTGTTTGCCATATGGAATGTAGGATGTGAGCATTGATCTGTGCAATTTCAAAGATCCATTAGTAGATCTTCTTCCACCACTTAATGGTTTTCCTATCGTGGATATTATAATATCCAACCATTTGGTCCATTCTGTCGCAGCCATTCATCGCCATGTTATATTCATGGAGATCATCTTCGACTTGCTTTGCGGTTTTCGCAATCCACTCTCAACAGTTCTAACTACAGACCTGGTAGAGACAACAATGCATGTTTTTTTATCTTTTTTTTTAGCCCTTCCACCAAATAATCATTTTATCAATGGACACATTTTCAAATCGGTAAAATGCTTCCTGGAATTTCTTTAGAATCATGTCAACAAGAGGATAATTTTTTTTTTTTTTGCCTCTGGTTCACATACGTGAAACATGGTGTGATAAATATATTCTAATCGATTACTGGGAAACGTAGTGGCAGTGGCATACCAAGGAGTATATAAATGTTCACTTGTACACCAGTAGTCTTTGATACATGGTCTTGGATCAAGTCCCATAGCAATAATGACAGACGTAAACTTCAGCCATTCGTGCTTCGTTGTCAGACACTCAGCTGTTGACGAACATTCACTAGTTTTTCTTTATCACCACGTGCTAAAACTTTAGACACAACTAAAACTTCTTTCTAAATATTCACTGATATCGGAATCACTATTGTTTAAAACAGTTATAAACAATAATCTAGCTTGATCTCAAGTCATACTACGTGGACGCAAACTGGTGGGCGTTTCCATTGTGAAAAACCAAAATAAACAACTTTAAAACTGAAAATACACAAAAATCCAATGTTAACTAATGTTTGACGACTCAATCATGACGTAGCTATATTTCTGCTGTGTGACTTTTCAGTTTACTGTAACTTAAAATTCCGAAATGGAGCAGAAATGAATCAAATAAACCACTGATCATTTTGTGGCAATAAAAGTACTAATTGCCATCACAGCGGATCCATCGTGGCACCAGATGGGCTCGCGGTAGCGAAAGAGTTACCTGTGAACAGTTTTGTACCAAAAAACCTATATTTATCTGAGCCATTATGGGTTCACATAACACTTGACTCAGCTCATACAAATGAGTGATTAGGTCTGTTACTAACACTATAACATTCTGAAGTGACTTGGTTTACCTGCGAGAGGTTTTTCCTGAATTCATATACCCACAATAATACACCAATTGTGATGTTTACCATGAGTTTTAATTCACGGACTACTCCACTACTAGGTGAAGTCCGTACCGGGCGGGACCCCACATGTGGGATGTGGATTTTAATTTATGAGAATATTATGTGAAGTTGTCTAGGGGTTTTTATTGATTCTCTGGTCACTGGGTAGAATGCAGGGTGATCATGGAATTCTACCATAAACACAAGGAGGAAAATAGTTCACTCCTGTTTATAGCTGTATTTATGAGTACTTCTCCATTCCCACTTATCACCCTTTAAAATTTACTATAGTGCTAGAAGACATTGATTGGTCACAACATAGATACAACCACTGATGAACACCACATTTACTTGATGTACACATCAACAAATTTTGGACAAACAGTTCAAGTATGAATCAAGATCTGCAGTTACATATATATATGTGTAATGAACACTATTCATTTTCGGACAGGCATGGGAATTATTTGCATTGTTACAATATAGTACCCAGTGACCCCAGAAAAAAACAAGGTTATTACAAACAACACAACAACCACAAATTGGGTCTACTTTCAATTTCCCTCATAATTAAGGCAAATAAAGATCTTATTAAATAGAACCCAACATATCAACATTTGTTTCTGACACCTTTTACTATTCTTTCATTTTAAAAATAATGAGTTGGTGTCAAAATACTATACCATCTATACCATTGGAAAAAAAACTACTGACCAGTTACCTTCAGAAAAACAACAACATATAAACAGCATTGTGTACTACTAATTAAACTAATTAATAGAGTCATTTATCTCCTGGTGTGCGGTTAAGGGTTCATCTTTGCTGTAGATTAGATCCTTTTCCCATTATCTGGGTACCGAATTAATGCACTCAGTTATGTTCCTAATATTTATCCACTGGTATTGGCTGGTGCAAATCATACTTTATAATCCAAGAATAGAAATTACACACAATCACATATCCCTCCGCGGACTAGAATATTCGAGTACTCTGTTGCAGTAGGCTCGGTGTCTTTTTGAAATTTGGGGCCTCAGGTTGGTCTAACTTTCCGGAATTTCCACTTAAGCTCTGCAGAAGGTATTTTACCATCTCACCATACATGGTGCCAAGTAGACGTCCATCCAGCTGCTCTGCTTCTAATGTCAGAATCCCAATTAGTTCCACAAAGATTTTACACCCACCAAGTCGCGAGTCTATAACCCATGGAATTTAGGTTGACATTGGACCAGCAAAGAGTTAGTCGTTGTTATCTAGTCCAGTGTAGAAACTTGTATGACAAAGGCATCTCCTGGTAGTATCTGTGACTAGGGCCACAATTGATCTATACCTACATATATCCAAAAGATGAATAAATCCAGCACAGTAACAGGGTTGCAAACAATTAGATGATTCCTCTTGTTGCAGATGTAGAGACATTTAGCTGCTTTTATATTGTCTTTTTGATGGTGTTCAGGTTTTGGAACCTAGAGGTAATCTGGGGTAGTGATGGGTCAGAGATTCTGAAGTTGGTACATTGATTGTATTGGGTATAATGTTGTTTCAGTGTCTCTTCCCATTTGTTTGAGTTGGTGACTAGTATTCTAGAACTTGGTGTTTGAGTGTCTGGAACCTTATGTTGACTTTTGCTGCTTTGTGACTTTTCTTTCGAAGGAGGATACTTGGAGGCATCCTTTGAACTTGGGAGTCCAACAGACAGATGGAGGGTTCTTACTGCTGTTAGTTTTATTACACGTAGTATAACTCCCATAGTTTAGTTGACCTCTACGATTGATGGTTCCTCAGTCGGTACCTCCCAGAAGTAAACCAGGTTATCCTTTTGTGGTATCTGTGTACTAGGCGTATCACTGTTACCATTCTGATAAGGAAATCCATCCTGGGTATTCGGACAGGAGTCATAATATCAAACGCTGAGTGTCTATCATCTTCGATTCGAATGTGTCTTTCGCTTGCTATGGCAGCTAATGATTGCAGCAGTCAACATTGATGTATTTCTAGATCCAGAACATGGTTAAGCCATTTAGTCCTGACTCACCTTCACCAGGCTTTTAACCCAGGATCCTGATGATAGTTATGAAATGCAGTCCCACCAAAACCACCACTCGCTTCTCTTCTATAGAAAAGGGATGACAAAGAATACAACACGAGCATTAACCTACTGTGATGTGTTAACTTTCACAAGACAATTACAAACAAAAAAGGGGAAGGAGATAGGAGTGGGTTTCCAAGTTCCCTGTCCCTCGTCGCTTGTGGTAGAACTTTGCTAGCTCTGATAGTGAGTGAGATATCTTTTCACTCTGTTTTGTTCTGTTGTTACTGGGACTATTAGATGAGTAAAGTCATTCTGTCCATCCAACATGTTGACATTGTATCTCTCATTCTTGAAGAGAATAGCCTATACAGAATCTCTGTGGTTTCTAATGCCGTGTCTTCCTTTCGGCACTATAATCATCATTAGGTCAAGACTATTCAACATTGGCTTCTTAAGTACTGACATACACATGTATTCTTCCATCAACATCCTTTAATCCCCAGGTGCAACATTAAATGTATATTCCCACAGTAAAAAGTAACAATCAGAACAGAGAAAATTCTCATACCAGAAAAAACATACATGTACATTTCTCTGATATTAAGTACATGATAATCATACATGATAATTAATCATAATGATGATGCAGGGAGCCTAGGTTTTTGAATTTTCTTACAGGGGTTAATCCATAAACTAAAACATCCATTGTTTTCCCCCACTGCGTACAGCACATGAGGATAGTAATCGCTGTGATATATTTTGCCAATGACTGCTATTATTCGGAGTGTATTTATTAGAATAACTTATGCCGCATGGTCCAGCCTTCTGAATATTGCAAGCAATTTATTCACATCAATCTTCGCTTCTGTTCCTACTACGGTGAGGCGATGGGGATTGAATCCTATCCGAACAGGCATTTACATCATGCGTTTACTTTAATTGTTCATGAATTTATATTCTCAACTATGGCATTCCCTAACACTATTTTATGAAATGATTATATGTTCACACTCATGCTGAGTGGTTGATAATCTGTTAACAAAAGGATTGTACTAAAATTTAGCACTCTAGTTCCAAGTTACAGATTATGAATTAGGAAAACAATTTATCCAAAATGAACTGAGTCCATGATATGCGTACTCATGTGTATGTCTCCGCATGGATAAAACTTCCTTTCTATAGTACATAGATTATTTGCAGATTTCTAAGCATAAATAGTGAGATATAGTTCACAATGCATAGAAGTTTTAACATAGGAATATGAAATTGACAGACACGAGTTCTCTACTGAAGTATGAAATCAAGAGTCTGTTCCCACCTTGAGAAAATGACTAGAATGTGTTTTTGACCTGAGTTTGATACTCTACGGTACACATAATATTTCTAGATTGTAAGCACTACTAGTTAGATATAAGTTCATAATGCCTATACAATATTTTAACATATGGATTTGAAATGGTAAAACAGGAAAAATTACAGCGTGGCGCCCACATGTGTTTCATTGGTAAACATCATCCAGCCTGGTTTAAGAGAATTGTTGACTTATTATTCTAACTAATTCTTAATTAAACATACTGGTCTATGTAATACATAAATACATCTTAATAATGTAGATATATCATACCAATAGTTTCAGAGAGTGATGGTTTCAAAAGGCAAAAATACCTTTTCCCCACACGGGGAAACTTTTACATTCTGCTTCCTTTGATTTTCTGAACTAAAATGGCTACACTGGGCCTTTGTTTTTCAATCAGTCCCGGTCTTGCCAGGTTCGTGAAAAAAATAAAGCCAAATAAATTAAGCTGCCACGGTCAGCCTATCGCTGTTTTATTTTCTCCTACATTAAGTAAGTTACTTAAACAGTAATTGAAAGGGGTTGTTTATTTTTAAGGGAGTCAATAAATATGAAAGGGTAAGGACGTTTTATTATATCACATACATCATGTCAACATTTGTGCTTCATGTCAACTTGTACATCATGTCAACTTGTACATCATGTCAACATTTGTGCTTGATTTCTTCAGTGCCCCCTCCCCCAACCAATGTAAAGGTGCGACGAACATCAGAAACAACCATTGAGGTGAGGTGGGATGAGCCAGACTACCCGGTGTCCGGCTACAAGATCTTCTACAATATGTTTGCCTCGCCAGCCATGTACGTCTGGCAGCAGATGGAGACCGGCCCGTACACGGTCGCTGACATTACAGGACTGGATCCCTATACGGTATATGCTGTACGGGTGCAAGCAAAGTCTGTGGATGGACGTTACGGGAATTTATCTGACGTAATCACCACACACGTTTATGAAGTCCGTAAGTGACCTCCATATTCTTAACTCTTTATGTTAAATCATCTTGTTATGCCCCATAGTAAGTCAACATATGTGTTGGATGTATGGTTGGGTCAGCCCCAAAGAGTTAGAGGTTACTCAAGTTCCTTCTTCCCAATGTGATTCTGCCCATTCTAATTAATTTAGCTGTTACTGGCTCAGTGGCTTGAGGCCGTAAATAGAGTTTCGGAGAACAAAGGAATACCTCCAGGAAACCAATGAAACGTTTTCTCTGAATACCCAAAATATCCTTTTGGTGGTTCCTTGCCTCTCCTCTCTTAACTAAATAGTTGTTAATCTTGGGTTGTTAATTAAAACAATTTTCTACACAAGGGAACTCTCAAAAGAAAAAAAATAACCCTTATTTTTCATAATTTATTACACATAAATGTTGCTATTGATTATTAATGTCATAAAATTACAACAATCAATTCATTACAAAAAAAAAACAAAAAACAATATCATGTACATGTACATCTCTAACTATACATATATCATGGCTGTGCTCAATATAATATCCACCGTCACCAGCGATGTATCGGTCTCGATTATATTTATTGTGCCTCTTCTTTTGGCCTATGTATAATCTGGGGAGGAAAATTGTATACACTCTGATTGGTCAACCGTCAAGTTCTTGGATTTCTGCGGCAGTCAGTCAGTGCAAAATATATGTAATAATTTCTTGAGTGTTCTTTTGTTCCAGGATAAAGTTTTGGCTCAATGGTTTTCCCACCTGTATAAATAGAACTAAGTCCGGGAAGATTAACCCGGTCAAAAAATGCCCACAGAAGTCGGATGTGTCGGCCTAACGGTGCAAGAACGCAGCTCTGCTGTAAACAGGCACAACGCAATCACGTCCAAAAAAAAAAAAAACTCTGAATGAACGCAGAAGAAGAAGAAGAAGAAGAAGAAGAAGAAGAAGAAGAAGAAGAAGAAGAAGAAGAAGAAGAACAACAACAACAACAACAACAACAACAACAATAACAACAACAACAACAACAACAACTAAGTTATCTGGGATACCTGTCCTATATTGGTAGAGAAAATCTGCTGGAAGTTGCTTTGGAATAGTATTTGGCCTCACTATATCAGCTGCCTCACTCAGTCAAACTGCCACATTCACAGTTAGGTCTGGATCTAGATGGATCTAGCCACTACCTGAAATTTCAGCATCAATCAAAAATCTAATGATATCATCACTATGAACATCAGAAATGAAACACTGTACACTTTCAAGAAAACCCCAAAGAAAATTACATAAAAGAATTTTGACCCTAGGAAAATAAACAGTGGAAGGAAAAGAGATTTGGTGCTCTCAAATAGTTATCCACAACATAACTGGTTGTTCTCCATCCAATCTGTCATTATATGGAGCTCAAGGTGTAAACAAGCAGATACGAAGTGTCGTCTTCTCCCATGCCTGTCCTCCATGGTCTACAGGTTGAGTGATCTACACCTTGATTGATTTGGAATTTGACAACTATGTTCTCCCTTCTCTTCTGTACATAATTAGTTTCTCTAGGTCTTCTTCCCTTACAGGAAGAAGGTCTCATACATTAAGGGTTTTAAAATCATTCCCCATTGAAATGAGTGTTTGGTTATAAACAATGTAAGTACATTATGGTAACATTTCTTGTATAACCTTCAGGTGAATTCTTTTCTAATCAAAAGTTTCCAGGCAAGTATATTCCCTCCTCTTCACCATATATGTAATAGGCCTTTACCTCATTTATCATCATCACCATTATCATCATCATCATCATTATTCAGGACTATATGATTGTAAACTGAGTTATATGTAATACACAGTGGTGTCATTCAGGACACACAACCATATGATTGTAATATGTGATGCATGGAATACAGAGGGATGTCATGCATCGGAGTGCACTAAATTATTAATTAACGTATGCGTTATCATTAACATGTTCTCTTCTGATAGACAGGACATTATACATCAAAGTGCCTTCCATCATGAGATTGATTGATTGTTAATACCCCTTCTCAGCATGTCTCTTCATCTCACTCATTCGCATCATTCATCAGACATAATATTCATATGTGCATGGATGATAAGTAAGCATGCGGATGTGATTTTACAAATGATAAATTGACAGATTTGATATCAATGAAATTACACTGGAATTTCACTCATTCTGCCATCATTCGTTAGACATAATAATTGTATGGATGATAAATTAGGCATAATTATGAGATTCACAAATGATGATTCCTCATGTTTAACAATATTGAAATTACACATGAATCACCACATGCATGCTCTCATCAAATACATAGAATTATGTGATACACCCAATCCACATTCGTTCATCATTAATCATAACCACACTTGCAGGGGTGATGATTAGGCATTATTATGTGCCTCACAAATGATAAATCCACATGTTTAACAACAATGAATATCCATTTGACTCACCACATGGGTGCTTTCACCCAACACACAAAATTATGATACATATAGAAATCTATTTACATCTTATGTGCTCATGTACTTTTCTGTTACACATTACACTTATTTCTCTTACCAGTGTTGGCACATGTAAAATAGTTTCTTCTTATTGAATTAAGTATTCTTAGCTTCCTAAATCTTAAATTAATCACAATTTCTATTCACTGCTGATTTAGTTTAACTCCTTAAGACATAAATTGTACAACGTAGTTCTAATGCTTACACATTAAATAAGTTGCTTAACTAGAAGATACCTTCCTCATGGTTTAACCTTGTGTACAATTTATTCATGACCTACGGCATCTGAATAAAGTACTTAGTCTCTCCTAATTTATTTCATAAGGACTAACCACCTGATACAACACATTCACTTACCAACTTCTTCTTGGGAAAGGATCACTTACTAATGTAGTATAAAATATAGCATTGTGCTTACCTTCATGTTAATCGAATGGCCTCAAACACATCGACGACAGGTTTCAGGATCTGATTTGGATTTGGTTTTCCAAATGCGATGTCTGCTTGTAGGCTGATGCTTTCCTCATCTCATGAATAAGACTAAGTTATCTTTTGTTAGTTGATTTGGAAGATGCTATCACTCCATCAGATACATGGGATCTTCTCCTGCCCCATATTTGGGTTGGTTTAAAACAGACTGTTTTCTGTCTTTCATGCCATATTTATCGCCGTTACGTCCTGCTTTGGCTTGTGACATCACAGCGAATCCAAAGTCTTTTTTCATCCTCTCTTCAGCCCAATGTTGCTGTAATGTGGTGTTGTCGTAAAATGGGGGTTATAGTGGGGGAAATACTAATCACGCTGTTGATGGTTGTAAGAAGTATATCAAAATATGTTAAATTCATTTGTTCTGTCCAAAAGCAAGTCAACTTGTGTCATGTGACTCCACTTGCCACATTCTGGTCTGAACTGTGCAGGCCCAGCAGTTTTCATGTTCAGGTGATAAATATGTGCAATAGTTAGTCATGCTTGTCTGGAAGAGAAGAGTGATGCCAACAACTGCCTGGTGCTGAAGAAGTTCAGTGAACAACCAGGAAAGAGTAGGTGAATATTACTGGTTCCTGGATTGACAGTGTTAATCTACTCATCATGAATATTGCTTTGAACCCTGATCTCATACTGCCATTATTACCTTTTCTAGATTTTTTGCTATTTTATGTTTAGTTGGTCTCAGGGTTGTGCTTGTGGAATAACATGTCTTGATGTTTACTGGATGCCAGGTCTCTGCTGGTCAGATAACATGCCTTGATGTTTAGTGGATGCCAGGTCTCTGCTGGTCAGATAACACGCCTTGATGTTTAGTGGATGCCAGGTCTCTGCTTGTCAGATAACATATCTTGATGTTTAGTTGATCCCAGATCTCTGCTTGTCAGATAACATATCATGATGTTTAGTTGATCCTAATGCTCTGCTTATCAGATAACAATGTCAGGAACCATAAGCTGAAGGCCTGGATACATCAGTCAGTTGCTAGTACTTACTCTCCTGGACATGTTGTCTCCTGGGTGTTTGAGACTGATGCTGTTAATGGGGGTTTGTGATGGGTCAGACACAAGTCTGAACTCATGTTTCTTCTGATGTGAAATTTCAGAACAGTTCTTACATTTCTATATAACTGCAAAAAATGACATGTTACAGAATCCACAACAACAAACAGACACAAACGAGAAGCCCACCATGGCTGAAGAGCTTATCTGTCAACAACTATTGTGAAGGCTAAAAGATCAAGATAAGATACATCATGAGTATGGTATGTGTTTGAAACTGAGGTTCTTATGGCTTAATAGAGCACGGTTCAATGGTTTTTTTCATGCCCAGGCGCTAAATGTCCCGTGACAGATAACTGCTGTTGAAGAGTGAAGTTTTAGACCTGTTATAGTCTAGGCCGTGGTAGTCTCCATGGTGAAGTGGTCAATCTGTCTGCCTCTTGCTCCGTAGGTTGTGGGTTTTATTCCAGGCTACGTCTTTCGATACGTGAGTGCATATTTCTCTGAGACCCCTGGGGGTCATCGCTGGAGCTATAGAGTTTGTGCTTTGTGCAATGTTTTTGGCAGACCACCCGGTGGAAAGAGACAGAGCCTTATGTGATAAATCTAGTGCAATGAAGTTGATCCTCTTGGCATTTAAAACTTTTTTTTTTACTGTATAGCCTATAGCATATTTTCTTTAGGAGGCCAGTTTACTTACTTGCTCCTTGTCCTTCCCTGTAATTACCAGAAAATTGTAAGTTACCAATTTTATGAAGCTGGATTGAACCCCAGAATTGTAATGGTTGGGAAAAACAAGAACCCTGTCCCTATTGGGGATATCACTGTGCTTGTTATGTACGTAAGGTACATGTTATAATACTACTATACTCTAACAGAGCGCGAGGATGCAGTACAAAGATTCCGAGTGACCCAGAGACTGACCAACCAGGTCAAGCTGTCCTGGGACAAGCCCATGAGAGATGATGTGATGAAATATGTGGTAAGTATCTGGGATGACAGAACGAATAGCTACCTGGCTACCCCCACACAGTTGACCTCACAAATATCTATATGGCTACCCCCACACAGTTGACCTAACAAATAGCTATCTGGCTACCCCCACACAATTGACCTAACAAAGAGCTATCTGGCTACCCCCACACACTTGACCTAACAAATATCTACCTGGCTACCCCCACACAGTTGACCTAACAAATAGCTACCTGGCTACCCCCACACAATTGACCTAACAAATAGCTATCTGGCTACCCCCACACAATTGACCTAACAAATAGCTATCTGTCTACCCCCACAAAATTGACCTAACAAATAGCTACCTGGCTACCCCCACACAATTGACCTAACAAATAGCTATCTGGTTACCCCCACACAATTGACCTAACAAATAGCTATCTAGCTACCCCCACACAATTGACCTAACAAATAGTTGTCTGGCTACCCCCACACAATTGACCTAACAAATAGTTGTCTGGTTACCCCCACACAATTGACCTAACAAATAGCTATCTGGTTACTGTCACCGCCTCACTTGCACATTTAGTAAAGGGCTGCAATTCCAGCCCAAGGGAAACCATTGAGTCGAGCAGGACCCGAGTAATCTAGACCCTTCTCGAAAGAGATGGTCCCCAAGTCCATGATTCCGTGGACACTGATGTGGCCCGCCTAATGCGGGGTCCACGAGGAACTCGGACAGAGTTACCGCCCGTGTCGAGTTAGGACACGCGGAGACCGGGAGAGGACAGATGGACTTGAGAGAGGCAACAGGGCCTGCCTTTGAGGGACTCTATAGATATCAATAGATATATAGACATAGGCTAGATAGTTTGCTAGACTGTTAAATGATACTTATGTGTTTGATGTTTACTATTTGGGAGATGTAATATAGCGCGGGTCTGTTTACCCACTGCGCCAACGCATACTGTATATGTAAATACAATAAATATTCGATCTCATAACGAACAGATTTATTGTTGCCTGTATGAACCCAAGTTTAGTTACCTAGATACGAGCAAGACTATGACAGGCTTTTTGGGGGCTAGTTTTCCGGTTTTGGCATAGAATGTTTTCTTAAAAACCTGTTAAATGCCATGTAAAAGTAATTATGTAAGCATATCACATTGATTTTTGATAACACATTGATTTGTTTAAATCAAAGAAATTGTTAACGTTGTAAATTTACATAAAACTAGTAGCTATCTAGCGATAAAATAGAAGTAATCTGAGTCCCTCGGCAATGTCTCACCATTGCCTCCACAGCGCCTCTTTATTTTGATTCTGTAAACAATTTTTTTTTTTGACATGTTACTATTTTGACATTTTTTTTTTGTGTGACAGTGACTAATGTGTTCTCGCTCCACGAGCAGATTGTTCCGCAACAAGTGCCGCGTCCAACCGATGAAACCTTTCCAACAGGAACGAGATTGCAAGATAACATCGAGGAGCTTCAAAATTCAGAGCTAAGTTTCACCTCATACTCATTGTACTTCTAAGCTGTACTTCTCATGTTTCATCAATGTATTATTTTGTATCATATTGATTTCTTTGCATATTCATAAGTTTGCACCAACATAACCTTGCATTTTGATTTACACATTAATAATTAAGGGAGTTAACAACATTTTCGAGTACACAACATTCCTTCTAAGGGATTTAACTTAGAAACATTACATACAAGTAAAACACAAAATGTCTTCCTTAGATAAATGCATTGAGCAAGGAATAAAGTTAGGTTATAAAGAAGAGAAATTGTCAGAATGGGCACAGAAAACACACGCAGAAAATATTGCTACGTAACTTTACAAACAGGCGAAACAGAACCCCATCGACTACGACACTCAAGAGACAGCCATACTAGCTTTACCATTCATGGCATAACACGCTAGCGACAGGAGGACGACGCGCACATCATCGTTGGATTTAATTAATTAATTAGTTTAGGATTAAATATGTATTATATTTCCATTATTATTATATATAAATTGTATTCACCTGTAATTTGTACATATTCGACATTAATATTACAGGCGGGACCATTCCTAAGCTAAAGAACCGTCCTATACAATTGTCTCTTCTCTATGCCGACGGTAGCACAGCTACTGGTAGGGCCACCCATGTCGGACAGTTTAAGGGAGAGGGACCAGACGAAGAGACACACACACCTGCTGCCTTGTAGGTAGACTGGGGACAGTCAAAGGCTAGGGAAAGCATCCCGAATAAATGCTTGTCGAAATCGGATGTACTGAGTCACAGGCTTGACAAAGCAGTGCAACGTAACTTAATTCATGATGTCACAAATCAAAATTAATCGTTATGGTGCTAATCCCGCGAAGTCCCATCAGGCGGCGATAGTGCCGGGCCCCCTGCCTCGAGGGGTCCACCCATGACTACTGGTGGTCACCTTCCCCTGTGCTGTGGAGTCAAGGCACAGAGGAGTAGGTTAAGAGCTACTGACCAAATACCCCGGACACTCAACATACTACAGTGGAATGCCGAAGGAGTTTACAAGAAGAAACTCTCCCTAACACAGCGTCTTCATAAAGATAGAATAGATGTGGCATGCATTCAAGAGACACACCTCAACACCAATCGCAAATTCTCAGTCAGAGGATATCAGGCCACACGTTTCGACAGCGAAGGACACAAAGGAGGAGTTCTAATACTTACACGAAATACAATACCTTGCAGCGAAGTATCTGTGATCTCTGACAACCAAACGGAAATTATAGGTGTTGATATAATGATAAAGGACGTGAAAATAAGAATCTACAATCTGTATAGCCCAGCAGATAAGGACCTTACACTCTCAAACATGAAAATAACTGACACAAACTGCATTATTGTCGGAGACTTTAATAGCCGTTCAGAAAGATGGGGATACCCAGATACTGACAAAAGAGGAGATGAATTGGAGGACTGGGAAATAGACTCAAATCTCCATCTACTCAACAAAGCGGATGACACACCGAGCTTCTACTCCAGAAGATGGCTTACCACTTCTACTCCAGACTTAGCTTTCTGCACAGGAGACATCCTCCACAAAATCGATCGCCATGTGCTGGACCAATTAGCAGGTAGTGACCACAGACCAATTAAGCTTGTAATGAATATGGAGTATGTTCTACAGGAGCAAAAGCCCTTCCCCCGCTGGAATTACAAACGAGCAGATTGGGACAGATTTGCCATACTAACAGACAAATATTGTGAAAACATAAATACACGATATGGCAACATGAAGCAAATGGTGGAAAGTCTAAACAGAGCGATAATACAGGCAGCCACTGAGTCTATTCCAAGAGGAGCAAGGAAAAATTACAAACCATACTGGACTGAAGAAATACAAATTTTGGAGGACAAAGTTGATGATGCCAGGAAGACCGCCGAGAGAGAACAAACAACTGAAGCGAACATCTCTCTCAAAGCCATTTCAGCAAAATATAAAAGAACAGTAAATCAAACAACAAGAGATTGTTGGAGGGAAAAAACAGAAAACCTTAATTTTGACAGGGATGGAAACAAACTATGGAAACTAGTGAAAGCCATGAACAATGAAGGACCTAGAAACAAACAAATAACAATTAAACAAGGAAATGCCTTGCTTACAGGAAAAAAGGCTGCAAATGCACTAATGGAACACTATGCAAATGCAAACCACATTGATATTACAACCGAACAGAAGAAAGCAATCAAAGACAAACAGATACATCATAGAAATACAGAGACAGCAGCAGAATATATGATGGCAAATCTAACAATGGAAGAAATGGAACAGGCAATGAATACCCTAAAAAAGAAGAAATCACCAGGAAAGGATGGAATCACAAATGAAATGCTAATAGGACTAGGCACCAAGGCAAAGGAGAAACTAATAGCAGTCCTAAATAACAGCTGGAAGAGAGGAATAGTCCCACAGGCATGGAAGGAAGCTATACTAATACCAGTCCCAAAGAAAGGAAAAGACCTGGAAGAACCAAATGGCTATCGACCTATCAGTCTACTTAGCTGTGTAGGAAAATTAATGGAACCCATTATCAATGGCAGGCTAACATGGTATCTGGAAGAAAACCAACTCTTAACACCACACCAAGCAGGATTCAGAAAGTACAGATCCACTGAAGATCAAATAACCTATATAGCTCAGGAAATAGAGGATGCCTTCCAAGAGAAAAAGCACACACTAGCAGTCTGGATAGATTTAGAAAAAAACATTTGATAAAGTATGGAAGGAAGGACTGAAAGTAAAATTGCAAAAAATGCATGTTTGTGGAAAAATGTATACATGGATCAGCCACTACCTTGAGAACAGAACTGCCAGGACAAAAGTACAAGGACAAACAAGCAAAATGATGCTGTTGGAGCAAGGTGTCCCCCAAGGAGGAGTTCTTTCACCAACATTATTCCTAGCATATAGAAATAACATCACGGAAAATTTTCCAGCCAGAGTACACACATCCTCCTTTGCAGATGACCTAGCCATATGGACATCTGAAGAATATATTAGTACAGCTAACAGCAGAATACAGCAAGCCTTATTAGCGCTAGAGGACTGGTCAAAATCATGGCTAGTGAAGATAAGTGAGGAGAAAACAACATGCACAGTGTTCTCCCTCTCAAATAAAACTCAGCAACCTAAGCTGGTATTGAATGGAAAAATATTGCGCCATGAAGAAAATCCAAACTATCTAGGAGTCACCTTTGATCGTCGCCTGACATGGAAGACACAGGTTGAGAAAAATCGAACAAGAGCAAGGCAGAGAATGACAATCATGAAAAAGCTTGCTGGTACAACGTGGGGAGCAGAAGAGAAAGTTCTCAAGAAGTTATATACTGGACGGGTGAGGCCAGTACTGGAATCCAAATCCAAGGAATGCGAATCATAACTGGAAGCCTGAAGACAACACCTATTAATGAACTAGAAAAGATCACTTGTTTACAACCAATGCAGGACAGAAGAGATGGCAGATCCAAGCAACAAGCAGAAAAATTTAGAAGATTGACAGACCACCCTATGTATAACAGGTTTAATGGTTTTGGAAAAGGAAGACTGAAGCGTAGCAACTTTGTAGAAACTGCAAAACGAAAGATTAGGGCAGATCCCATACTTAACGTATCAACAGTCAAGCCCATTTACAATGCACACAACTTCCCAGCTTGGAGACAGGAGCAACTACCAGAGATGATAGAAAACATTCCTGGTATTGAGAAAAAGAACACTCAGAATGAAACCGAAAGAAGAAAAATAACCCTCAACTACATAAAAGAATATTACCCAAGCAGCAATTGGACCCATGCATATACAGATGGATCAGCCAAAGATTCAATTAAAAATGGAGGAGGAGGAATTCTCCTTAATTTAAAAAATGGAGTGATAAAAACACAGTCTGTGGCAACTGGAAAATTTTCAAGTAACTTCAAAGCTGAGGTAGAGGCTTTGAAAACTGCAGCAGAAATGCTCTTGATGGAGGAAAATAAAGAGAAGCAAATAGCTATCTTCACAGATGCAAAGTCAGCTGTCTCAATACTGAAGAGCAAAAACAGCACAGAACTAGTTGACCTAAGAGCAGCACTCCATGGTCTATGCCAGAAATCCACAAAAGTTGTAATACAGTGGATCCCATCACATTGCAGTATACCTGGAAATGAAGAGGCTGACAGACTGGCAAAAGAGTTCGGACGACTACCACTGCCTGACATAGACATAACCTATAATGAGGCAAAGAGGTTGATAAAAAGCACCTATAGAACCAAATGGGAATCAGAGCATCCAGGCCACCAGAAGGATGATGCATATTACAAACTCGACCGAAGAGAACAAGTAGCAATCTTCAGACTCCGTACAGGACATAACAGGCTGAAACACCACTTGTTCAATAAACTAAAGATAGGAGATACCGATGAATGTAATTGTGGAACTGGTAAAATGACAGCTAAACATTTGCTGCAGGAGTGCCCAATATATGCAGAACAGAGAAAGATATTTTGGCCCACGCCTGCTTCATTTGAGGACAAGCTCTATGGAGATATCAACAAGCTCAAGTTGACTGCAGCTTACTTTAACTACATTCAGGTTGACATCTAAAGGTGCATGAAGATTTATTTAGACTGCCACACTTCATACCACAGGTGTGTCGGTTACAAAAGCGTCCCAGAGGCATGAAATGAAATATTGCTTGCATAGCAAATCCATTACGTGGAAAGTCCGAATCAAAAGCTCACTGTGTGGGCTTCGTAAAAGGTGGGAAAAGTGTCCTAGTGACACGAAATGGAATGTTGCTTGGATAGTAAATCCATTACGTGAAAAGTCCGAATCGAAAGCTCACTGTGTGGGCTTCATAAAAGGTGGAAAAAGTGTCCTAGTGGCACGAAATAGAATATTGCTTGGATAGCAAATCCATTATGTGGAAAGTCTTAATCGAAAGCTCACTGTGTGGATGTCATCTGCAGACTGCATTCTTCTGGTTTCCGGAGGAACAGCCTATGGTGAACGGAAGGCCCAATATACGGAAGTGAGGCTAAGCAGCCATGTGCAGGACGTGACGATTCCTTGGGTGAGCCCAGTACCAGAGCGCTGTGTTATGGCTCTGCAAGTATGGAAGCCTCCTTGGATGGCGGGGAATGCCCATGGTCTGCCCCTGCCTTCCCTTGAGGGTTGACCAGGATGTCTTTGGCTGTTCTATATGGGCCAGCTAGGGTGGGGGCTAACACCACAACAGTGAGAGTCAAACGACCTAAGAAACCCTCGGGAAGGTTAACCCGGTCAACAAATGCCCGCAGAAGTCGGATGTGTCGGCCTAACGGCACAAGACGCAGCTCTGCTGTAAACAGGCACAACGCAGTCACATCCGAAAAAAAAAATCCGGATGAACGAAGAAGAAGAAGAAGTATGTCATTTCTGCATATTTGTATTTAAAGAGTGATAGAACAGCTGTTGTCTGGGTTATCTTCTTGTACATGTGCCAACTCTGATGCAGACAACCACAATCATGGCTCTCCAATCCTGACTGTCATGTGACATATTAATCAAGTTGATGTTGTCATGGAGTCTGACACACTTTGGCCACTTTAAATGTCCCAGTGGCTGGGGTTGTGCTTGGAACGAGCACTGACAGAGGGCATAGTCCTTGAGAGAAGAGGCAAAACTTGCCTGATAAGATGTTATCGCTGGATGCACAGAGTCAGATAGACAGAAAATAAATTAATTTAATAATAACTCTTTCTAAAAGACATTGAGGAAAATAAACAACTATTGAACAATATGCTGTTTAATGGCCTGTCCATGTATGAGACATGGAATCTAATACTGAAAATACTGAAGGATCATATCCAGGTAAGGAGAAATAGACATGCAAGAAACAGCAATATGACACAGGCAGGCAGGGACAGTGGGGTTCGGCATTATGCAGATCTGATGAGAATTGATGAGGTCAGGGACAAGGGGTTCAGCATTATGCAGATCTGAACAGAATTGATGAGGTCAAGGTACAGTGGGATGGTTGTGCTAGCCAAGTTGATAGTGAAATTTCTTGGTAGTATCATGAGCACGGTCGGGCACGGGTTCCAGGCCTGTTCTCGTCACTGGTCACAGTGAGGGAAAAACTGTCCACCTCGTCCTCTTTGCTCTAGACCTACAAAAAGTGACGGTACTGTCACATCACAGACACATAGTAGGACACTGCCAGGGGACAGAGTTGGGGTGTTCTGTGCTTAGGCAAATCTGATGATGATGATGAGATAGCCATGTGTAACTACTTCTGAATAAGCTTGTTGTTGTAGCTAATTGTAGATCAGGGAACAGTGATGTGATGACACCCAACAGTCTATGATGATGATGATAATAATGGTCGGTCGGTCGGTCGGTCAGTCGGTCGGTCGGTCGGTCGGTCGGTCGGTCGGTCGGTCGGTCGGTCGGTCGGTCCACCTATTAATGAACTAGAAAAGATCACTTGTTTACAACCAATGCAGGACAGAAGAGATGGCAGATCCAAGCAACAAGCAGAAAAATTTAGAAGATTGACAGACCACCCCATGTATAACAGGTTTAATGGTTTTGGAAAAGGAAGACTGAAGCGTAGCAACTTTGTAGAAACTGCAAAACGAAAGATTAGGGCAGATCCTATACTTAACATATCAACAGTCAAACCCATTTACAATGCACACAACTTCCCAGCTTGGAGACAGGAGCAACTACCAGAGATGATAGAAAACATTCCTGGTATTGAGAAAAAGAACACTCAGAATGAAACCGAAAGAAGAAAAATAACCCTTAACTACATAAAAGAATATCACCCAAGCAGCAATTGGACCCATGCATATACAGATGGATCAGCCAAAGATTCAATTAAAAATGGAGGAGGAGGAATTCTCCTTAATTTAAAAAATGGAGTGATAAAAACACAGTCTGTGGCAACTGGAAAATTTTCAAGTAACTTCAAAGCTGAGGTAGAGGCTTTGAAAACTGCAGCAGAAATGCTCTTGATGGAGGAAAATAAAGAGAAGCAAATAGCTATCTTCACAGATGCAAAGTCAGCTGTCTCAATACTGAAGAGCAAAAACAGCACAGAACTAGTTGACCTAAGAGCAGCACTCCATGGTCTATGCCAGAAATCCACAAAAGTTGTAATACAGTGGATCCCATCACATTGCAGTATACCTGGAAATGAAGAGGCTGACAGACTGGCAAAAGAGTTCGGACGACTACCACTGCCTGACATAGACATAACCTATAATGAGGCAAAGAGGTTGATAAAAAGCACCTATAGAACCAAATGGGAATCAGAGCATCCAGGCCACCAGAAGGATGATGCATATTACAAACTCGACCGAAGAGAACAAGTAGCAATCTTCAGACTCCGCACAGGACATAACAGGCTGAAACACCACTTGTTCAATAAACTAAAGATAGGAGATACCGATGAATGTAATTGTGGAACTGGTAAAATGACAGCTAAACATTTGCTGCAGGAGTGCCCAATATATGCAGAACAGAGAAAGATATTTTGGCCCACGCCTGCTTCATTTGAGGACAAGCTCTATGGAGATATCAACAAGCTCAAGTTGACTGCAGCTTACTTTAACTACATTCAGGTTGACATCTAAAGGTGCATGAAGATTTATTTAGACTGCCACACTTCATACCACAGGTGTGTCGGTTACAAAAGCGTCCCAGAGGCATGAAATGAAATATTGCTTGCATAGCAAATCCATTACGTGGAAAGTCCGAATCAAAAGCTCACTGTGTGGGCTTCGTAAAAGGTGGGAAAAGTGTCCTAGTGACACGAAATGGAATGTTGCTTGGATAGTAAATCCATTACGTGAAAAGTCCGAATCGAAAGCTCACTTTGTGGGCTTCATAAAAGGTGGAAAAAGTGTCCTAGTGGCACGAAAAAGAATATTGCTTGGATAGCAAATCCATTATGTGGAAAGTCTTAATCGAAAGCTCACTGTGTGGATGTCATCTGCAGACTGCATTCTTCTGGTTTCCGGAGGAACAGCCTATGGTGAACGGAAGGCCCAATATACGGAAGTGAGGCTAAGCAGCCATGTGCAGGATGTGACGATTCCTTGGGTGAGCCCAGTACCAGAGCGCTGTGTGATGGCTCTGCAAGTATGGAAGCCTCCTTGGATGGCGGGGAATGCCCATGGTCTGCCCCTGCCTTCCCTTGAGGGTTGACCAGGATGTCTTTGGCTGTTCTATATGGGCCAGCTAGGGTGGGGGCTAACACCACAACAGTGAGAGTCAAACGACCTAAGAAACCCTCGGGAAGGTTAACCCGGTCAACAAATGCCCGCAGAAGTCGGATGTGTCGGCCTAACGGCGCAAGACGCAGCTCTGCTGTAAACAGGCACAACGCAGTCACATCCGAAAAAAAAAAATCCGGATGAACGAAGAAGAAGAAGAAGTGTGTCATTTCTGCATATTTGTATTTAAAGAGTGATAGAACAGCTGTTGTCTGGGTTATCTTCTTGTACATGTGCCAACTCTGATGCAGACAACCACAATCATGGCTCTCCAATCCTGACTGTCATGTGACATATTAATCAAGTTGATGTTGTCATGGAGTCTGACACACTTTGGCCACTTTAAATGTCCCAGTGGCTGGGGTTGTGCTTGGAACGAGCACTGACAGAGGGCATAGTCCTTGAGAGAAGAGGCAAAACTTGCCTGATAAGATGTTATCGCTGGATGCACAGAGTCAGATAGACAGAAAATAAATTAATTTAATAATAACTCTTTCTAAAAGACATTGAGGAAAATAAACAACTATTGAACAATATGCTGTTTAATGGCCTGTCCATGTATGAGACATGGAATCTAATACTGAAAATACTGAAGGATCATATCCAGGTAAGGAGAAATAGACATGCAAGAAACAGCAATATGACACAGGCAGGCAGGGACAGTGGGGTTCGGCATTATGCAGATCTGATGAGAATTGATGAGGTCAGGGACAAGGGGTTCAGCATTATGCAGATCTGAACAGAATTGATGAGGTCAAGGTACAGTGGGATGGTTGTGCTAGCCAAGTTGATAGTGAAATTTCTTGGTAGTATCATGAGCACGGTCGGGCACGGGTTCCAGGCCTGTTCTCGTCACTGGTCACAGTGAGGGAAAAACTGTCCACCTCGTCCTCTTTGCTCTAGACCTACAAAAAGTGACGGTACTGTCACATCACAGACACATAGTAGGACACTGCCAGGGGACAGAGTTGGGGTGTTCTGTGCTTAGGCAAATCTGATGATGATGATGAGATAGCCATGTGTAACTACTTCTGAATAAGCTTGTTGTTGTAGCTAATTGTAGATCAGGGAACAGTGATGTGATGACACCCAACAGTCTATGATGATGATGATAATAATGGTCGGTCGGTCGGTCGGTCAGTCGGTCGGTCGGTCGGTCGGTCGGTCGGTCGGTCGGTCGGTCGGTCGGTCGGTCCACCTATTAATGAACTAGAAAAGATCACTTGTTTACAACCAATGCAGGACAGAAGAGATGGCAGATCCAAGCAACAAGCAGAAAAATTTAGAAGATTGACAGACCACCCTATGTATAACAGGTTTAATGGTTTTGGAAAAGGAAGACTGAAGCGTAGCAACTTTGTAGAAACTGCAAAACGAAAGATTAGGGCAGATCCCATACTTAACATATCAACAGTCAAGCCCATTTACAATGCACACAACTTCCCAGCTTGGAGACAGGAGCAACTACCAGAGATGATAGAAAACATTCCTGGTATTGAGAAAAAGAACACTCAGAATGAAACCGAAAGAAGAAAAATAACCCTTAACTACATAAAAGAATATCACCCAAGCAGCAATTGGACCCATGCATATACAGATGGATCAGCCAAAGATTCAATTAAAAATGGAGGAGGAGGAATTCTCCTTAATTTAAAAAATGGAGTGATAAAAACACAGTCTGTGGCAACTGGAAAATTTTCAAGTAACTTCAAAGCTGAGGTAGAGGCTTTGAAAACTGCAGCAGAAATGCTCTTGATGGAGGAAAATAAAGAGAAGCAAATAGCTATCTTCACAGATGCAAAGTCAGCTGTCTCAATACTGAAGAGCAAAAACAGCACAGAACTAGTTGACCTAAGAGCAGCACTCCATGGTCTATGCCAGAAATCCACAAAAGTTGTAATACAGTGGATCCCATCACATTGCAGTATACCTGGAAATGAAGAGGCTGACAGACTGGCAAAAGAGTTCGGACGACTACCACTGCCTGACATAGACATAACCTATAATGAGGCAAAGAGGTTGATAAAAAGCACCTATAGAACCAAATGGGAATCAGAGCATCCAGGCCACCAGAAGGATGATGCATATTACAAACTCGACCGAAGAGAACAAGTAGCAATCTTCAGACTCCGCACAGGACATAACAGGCTGAAACACCACTTGTTCAATAAACTAAAGATAGGAGATACCGATGAATGTAATTGTGGAACTGGTAAAATGACAGCTAAACATTTGCTGCAGGAGTGCCCAATATATGCAGAACAGAGAAAGATATTTTGGCCCACGCCTGCTTCATTTGAGGACAAGCTCTATGGAGATATCAACAAGCTCAAGTTGACTGCAGCTTACTTTAACTACATTCAGGTTGACATCTAAAGGTGCATGAAGATTTATTTAGACTGCCACACTTCATACCACAGGTGTGTCGGTTACAAAAGCGTCCCAGAGGCATGAAATGAAATATTGCTTGCATAGCAAATCCATTACGTGGAAAGTCCGAATCAAAAGCTCACTGTGTGGGCTTCGTAAAAGGTGGGAAAAGTGTCCTAGTGACACGAAATGGAATGTTGCTTGGATAGTAAATCCATTACGTGAAAAGTCCGAATCGAAAGCTCACTTTGTGGGCTTCATAAAAGGTGGAAAAAGTGTCCTAGTGGCACGAAATAGAATATTGCTTGGATAGCAAATCCATTATGTGGAAAGTCTTAATCGAAAGCTCACTGTGTGGATGTCATCTGCAGACTGCATTCTTCTGGTTTCCGGAGGAACAGCCTATGGTGAACGGAAGGCCCAATATACGGAAGTGAGGCTAAGCAGCCATGTGCAGGATGTGACGATTCCTTGGGTGAGCCCAGTACCAGAGCGCTGTGTGATGGCTCTGCAAGTATGGAAGCCTCCTTGGATTGCGGGGAATGCCCATGGTCTGCCCCTGCCTTCCCTTGAGGGTTGACCAGGATGTCTTTGGCTGTTCTATATGGGCCAGCTAGGGTGGGGGCTAACACCACAACAGTGAGAGTCAAACGACCTAAGAAACCCTCGGGAAGGTTAACCCGGTCAACAAATGCCCGCAGAAGTCGGATGTGTCGGCCTAACGGCGCAAGACGCAGCTCTGCTGTAAACAGGCACAACGCAGTCACATCCGAAAAAAAAAAAATCCGGATGAACGAAGAAGAAGAAGAAGTGTGTCATTTCTGCATATTTGTATTTAAAGAGTGATAGAACAGCTGTTGTCTGGGTTATCTTCTTGTACATGTGCCAACTCTGATGCAGACAACCACAATCATGGCTCTCCAATCCTGACTGTCATGTGACATATTAATCAAGTTGATGTTGTCATGGAGTCTGACACACTTTGGCCACTTTAAATGTCCCAGTGGCTGGGGTTGTGCTTGGAACGAGCACTGACAGAGGGCATAGTCCTTGAGAGAAGAGGCAAAACTTGCCTGATAAGATGTTATCGCTGGATGCACAGAGTCAGATAGACAGAAAATAAATTAATTTAATAATAACTCTTTCTAAAAGACATTGAGGAAAATAAACAACTATTGAACAATATGCTGTTTAATGGCCTGTCCATGTATGAGACATGGAATCTAATACTGAAAATACTGAAGGATCATATCCAGGTAAGGAGAAATAGACATGCAAGAAACAGCAATATGACACAGGCAGGCAGGGACAGTGGGGTTCGGCATTATGCAGATCTGATGAGAATTGATGAGGTCAGGGACAAGGGGTTCAGCATTATGCAGATCTGAACAGAATTGATGAGGTCAAGGTACAGTGGGATGGTTGTGCTAGCCAAGTTGATAGTGAAATTTCTTGGTAGTATCATGAGCACGGTCGGGCACGGGTTCCAGGCCTGTTCTCGTCACTGGTCACAGTGAGGGAAAAACTGTCCACCTCGTCCTCTTTGCTCTAGACCTACAAAAAGTGACGGTACTGTCACATCACAGACACATAGTAGGACACTGCCAGGGGACAGAGTTGGGGTGTTCTGTGCTTAGGCAAATCTGATGATGATGATGAGATAGCCATGTGTAACTACTTCTGAATAAGCTTGTTGTTGTAGCTAATTGTAGATCAGGGAACAGTGATGTGATGACACCCAACAGTCTATGATGATGATGATAATAATGGTCGGTCGGTCGGTCGGTCAGTCGGTCGGTCGGTCGGTCGGTCGGTCGGTCGGTCGGTCGGTCGGTCGGTCGGTCGGTCCACCTATTAATGAACTAGAAAAGATCACTTGTTTACAACCAATGCAGGACAGAAGAGATGGCAGATCCAAGCAACAAGCAGAAAAATTTAGAAGATTGACAGACCACCCCATGTATAACAGGTTTAATGGTTTTGGAAAAGGAAGACTGAAGCGTAGCAACTTTGTAGAAACTGCAAAACGAAAGATTAGGGCAGATCCCATACTTAACATATCAACAGTCAAACCCATTTACAATGCACACAAGTTCCCAGCTTGGAGACAGGAGCAACTACCAGAGATGATAGAAAACATTCCTGGTATTGAGAAAAAGAACACTCAGAATGAAACCGAAAGAAGAAAAATAACCCTCAACTACATAAAAGAATATCACCCAAGCAGCAATTGGACCCATGCATATACAGATGGATCAGCCAAAGATTCAATTAAAAATGGAGGAGGAGGAATTCTCCTTAATTTAAAAAATGGAGTGATAAAAACACAGTCTGTGGCAACTGGAAAATTTTCAAGTAACTTCAAAGCTGAGGTAGAGGCTTTGAAAACTGCAGCAGAAATGCTCTTGATGGAGGAAAATAAAGAGAAGCAAATAGCTATCTTCACAGATGCAAAGTCAGCTGTCTCAATACTGAAGAGCAAAAACAGCACAGAACTAGTTGACCTAAGAGCAGCACTCCATGGTCTATGCCAGAAATCCACAAAAGTTGTAATACAGTGGATCCCATCACATTGCAGTATACCTGGAAATGAAGAGGCTGACAGACTGGCAAAAGAGTTCGGACGACTACCACTGCCTGACATAGACATAACCTATAATGAGGCAAAGAGGTTGATAAAAAGCACCTATAGAACCAAATGGGAATCAGAGCATCCAGGCCACCAGAAGGATGATGCATATTACAAACTCGACCGAAGAGAACAAGTAGCAATCTTCAGACTCCGCACAGGACATAACAGGCTGAAACACCACTTGTTCAATAAACTAAAGATAGGAGATACCGATGAATGTAATTGTGGAACTGGTAAAATGACAGCTAAACATTTGCTGCAGGAGTGCCCAATATATGCAGAACAGAGAAAGATATTTTGGCCCACGCCTGCTTCATTTGAGGACAAGCTCTATGGAGATATCAACAAGCTCAAGTTGACTGCAGCTTACTTTAACTACATTCAGGTTGACATCTAAAGGTGCATGAAGATTTATTTAGACTGCCACACTTCATACCACAGGTGTGTCGGTTACAAAAGCGTCCCAGAGGCATGAAATGAAATATTGCTTGCATAGCAAATCCATTACGTGGAAAGTCCGAATCAAAAGCTCACTGTGTGGGCTTCGTAAAAGGTGGGAAAAGTGTCCTAGTGACACGAAATGGAATGTTGCTTGGATAGTAAATCCATTACGTGAAAAGTCCGATTCGAAAGCTCACTGTGTGGGCTTCATAAAAGGTGGAAAAAGTGTCCTAGTGGCACGAAATAGAATATTGCTTGGATAGCAAATCCATTATGTGGAAAGTCTTAATCGAAAGCTCACTGTGTGGATGTCATCTGGAAAGTCTTAATCGAAAGCTCACTGTGTGGATGTCATCTGCAGACTGCATTCTTCTGGTTTCCGGAGGAACAGCCTATGGTGAACGGAAGGCCCAATATACGGAAGTGAGGCTAAGCAGCCATGTGCAGGACGTGACGATTCCTTGGGTGAGCCCAGTACCTGAGCGCTGTGTGATGGCTCTGCAAGTATGGAAGCCTCCTTGGATGGCGGGGAATGCCCATGGTCTGCCCCTGCCTTCCCTTGAGGGTTGACCAGGATGTCTTTGGCTGTTCTATATGGGCCAGCTAGGGTGGGGGCTAACACCACAACAGTGAGAGTCAAACGACCTAAGAAACCCTCGGGAAGGTTAACCCGGTCAACAAATGCCCGCAGAAGTCGGATGTGTCGGCCTAACGGCGCAAGACGCAGCTCTGCTGTAAACAGGCACAACGCAGTCACATCCGAAAAAAAAAATCCGGATGAACGAAGAAGAAGAAGAAGTATGTCATTTCTGCATATTTGTATTTAAAGAGTGATAGAACAGCTGTTGTCTGGGTTATCTTCTTGTACATGTGCCAACTCTGATGCAGACAACCACAATCATGGCTCTCCAATCCTGACTGTCATGTGACATATTAATCAAGTTGATGTTGTCATGGAGTCTGACACACTTTGGCCACTTTAAATGTCCCAGTGGCTGGGGTTGTGCTTGGAACGAGCACTGACAGAGGGCATAGTCCTTGAGAGAAGAGGCAAAACTTGCCTGATAAGATGTTATCGCTGGATGCACAGAGTCAGATAGACAGAAAATAAATTAATTTAATAATAACTCTTTCTAAAAGACATTGAGGAAAATAAACAACTATTGAACAATATGCTGTTTAATGGCCTGTCCATGTATGAGACATGGAATCTAATACTGAAAATACTGAAGGATCATATCCAGGTAAGGAGAAATAGACATGCAAGAAACAGCAATATGACACAGGCAGGCAGGGACAGTGGGGTTCGGCATTATGCAGATCTGATGAGAATTGATGAGGTCAGGGACAAGGGGTTCAGCATTATGCAGATCTGAACAGAATTGATGAGGTCAAGGTACAGTGGGATGGTTGTGCTAGCCAAGTTGATAGTGAAATTTCTTGGTAGTATCATGAGCACGGTCGGGCACGGGTTCCAGGCCTGTTCTCGTCACTGGTCACAGTGAGGGAAAAACTGTCCACCTCGTCCTCTTTGCTCTAGACCTACAAAAAGTGACGGTACTGTCACATCACAGACACATAGTAGGACACTGCCAGGGGACAGAGTTGGGGTGTTCTGTGCTTAGGCAAATCTGATGATGATGATGAGATAGCCATGTGTAACTACTTCTGAATAAGCTTGTTGTTGTAGCTAATTGTAGATCAGGGAACAGTGATGTGATGACACCCAACAGTCTATGATGATGATGATAATGATGGGCTTCGTAAAAGGTGGTCGGTCGGTCGGTCGGTCGGTCGGTCGGTCGGTCGGTCGGTCGGTCGGTCGGTCGGTCGGTCGGTCGGTCGGTCGGTCGGTCGGTCGGTCGGTCGGTCGGTCGGTCGGTCGGTCGGTCGGTCGGTCGGTCGGTCGGTCGGTCGGTCGGTCGGTCGGTCGGTCGGTCGGTCGGTCGGTCGGTCGGTCGGTCGGTCGGTCGGTCGGTCGGTCGGTCGGTCGGTCGGTCGGTCGGTCGGTCGGTCGGTCGGTCGGTCGGTCGGTCGGTCGGTCGGTCGGTCGGTCGGTCGGTCGGTCGGTCGGTCGGTCGGTCGGTCGGTCGGTCGGTCGGTCGGTCGGTCGGTCGGTCGGTCGGTCGGTCGGTCGGTCGGTCGGTCGGTCGGTCGGTCGGTCGGTCGGTCGGTCGGTCGGTCGGTCGGTCGGTCGGTCGGTCGGTCGGTCGGTCGGTCGGTCGGTCGGTCGGTCGGTCGGTCGGTCGGTCGGTCGGTCGGTCGGTCGGTCGGTCGGTCGGTCGGTCGGTCGGTCGGTCGGTCGGTCGGTCGGTCGGTCGGTCGGTCGGTCGGTCGGTCGGTCGGTCGGTCGGTCGGTCGGTCGGTCGGTCGGTCGGTCGGTCGGTCGGTCGGTCGGTCGGTCGGTCGGTCGGTCGGTCGGTCGGTCGGTCGGTCGGTCGGTCGGTCGGTCGGTCGGTCGGTCGGTCGGTCGGTCGGTCGGTCGGTCGGTCGGTCGGTCGGTCGGTCGGTCGGTCGGTCGGTCGGTCGGTCGGTCGGTCGGTCGGTCGGTCGGTCGGTCGGTCGGTCGGTCGGTCGGTCGGTCGGTCGGTCGGTCGGTCGGTCGGTCGGTCGGTCGGTCGGTCGGTCGGTCGGTCGGTCGGTCGGTCGGTCGGTCGGTCGGTCGGTCGGTCGGTCGGTCGGTCGGTCGGTCGGTCGGTCGGTCGGTCGGTCGGTCGGTCGGTCGGTCGGTCGGTCGGTCGGTCGGTCGGTCGGTCGGTCGGTCGGTCGGTCGGTCGGTCGGTCGGTCGGTCGGTCGGTCGGTCGGTCGGTCGGTCGGTCGGTCGGTCGGTCGGTCGGTCGGTCGGTCGGTCGGTCGGTCGGTCGGTCGGTCGGTCGGTCGGTCGGTCGGTCGGTCGGTCGGTCGGTCGGTCGGTCGGTCGGTCGGTCGGTCGGTCGGTCGGTCGGTCGGTCGGTCGGTCGGTCGGTCGGTCGGTCGGTCGGTCGGTCGGTCGGTCGGTCGGTCGGTCGGTCGGTCGGTCGGTCGGTCGGTCGGTCGGTCGGTCGGTCGGTCGGTCGGTCGGTCGGTCGGTCGGTCGGTCGGTCGGTCGGTCGGTCGGTCGGTCGGTCGGTCGGTCGGTCGGTCGGTCGGTCGGTCGGTCGGTCGGTCGGTCGGTCGGTCGGTCGGTCGGTCGGTCGGTCGGTCGGTCGGTCGGTCGGTCGGTCGGTCGGTCGGTCGGTCGGTCGGTCGGTCGGTCGGTCGGTCGGTCGGTCGGTCGGTCGGTCGGTCGGTCGGTCGGTCGGTCGGTCGGTCGGTCGGTCGGTCGGTCGGTCGGTCGGTCGGTCGGTCGGTCGGTCGGTCGGTCGGTCGGTCGGTCGGTCGGTCGGTCGGTCGGTCGGTCGGTCGGTCGGTCGGTCGGTCGGTCGGTCGGTCGGTCGGTCGGTCGGTCGGTCGGTCGGTCGGTTGGTCTAACTGCAGATCTACCATCTCCCCTCAGCTCCACCGCGTGTAGAAAAGCCCACAGTCAAAGCCATCCAGACTGGCACCATTCTCATGGCCCTCAAGCGAGCATCTGAGAAAAATGGGCCCATCAGCCACTACCACATCATAGTGGTTCCATCCAGGTCTGGCATGGCCAAGATGCCTTCAGACTACACACTTGAGGAGGTCAGTTGTGCGTGTGTGTTTTGTGAGTGTTGTATGCTTGTGTTGTGCGAGTATTGTGTGAGTGTTGTGTGTGAGTGTGGTTTTCTCCACAGGCTGGGTTTGGCTTTTCACTGTCAGGATTCCTGTCTTTTCATTTTTGTGGTTATCTGTCTTGTGGATTTGTGTCTTTTCACATGTCAATTATTGTGTATTATCACATGCAGATTTGTGTCTTTTCACATGTCAATTATTGTGTGTTTTCACATGCAGATTTGTGTCTTTTCACATATGGATTTGTGTGTCTTTGTATGTGGATTTGTGTCCTTTTATGTGGATTATTGTGTTTTCTCACATGTAGATTATTGTGTGTCTTTTCACATGTGGATTATTGTGACTTTTCACATGTGGATTAATGTGTCTTTTCACGTGTGGATTATTGTGTCTTTTCACATTTGAATTATTGTGTCTTTTCACATGTGGATTATTGTCTTTTCACATGTTGATTAATGTGTGTCTTTTCATATGTGGATTATTGTGTCTTTTCACATGTGGATTAATGTGTATCTTTTCACATGCAGATTAATATGTGTCTTTTCACATGCGGATTGTATGTCTTATCACATATGGATTTTTGTGTCTTTTCACATGTGGATCAAGTGTCTGCCAACAGGTATTCATTTGATCTTGTCTTGCATTTTCCCCAGCTGACCAAGGATAGAATGAGTGTTGATAAACCTGCATCTCACCCACACATTGCTGCAAGGTTCGAATCTCAATCGTTGCCATCAGATTTCTCTCTCGGCAACAACCAGGAGTATGGTTCATTTACCAACAGGCCCCTCAATGTTGATGAGCGGTACCGTGTCTTTCTCAGAGCTTATTCTGTTGATCAGGTGAGTGCCCCGCCACGATTTATTGTAATAGGTTTCTTTTAGGGTCCATGGATCTGTTGTTGTTGCTGTCTTTGTTGTTGTTGTTGTTGCTGTCTTTGTTGTTGTTATTGCTGTCTTTGTTGTTGTTGTTGCTGTCTTTGTTGTTGTTGTTGTTGTTGCTGTCTTTGTTGTTGTTATTGCTGTCTTTGTTGTTGTTGTTGCTGTCTTTGTTGTTGTTGTTGTTGTTGCTGTCTTTGTTGTTATTATTGCTGTCTTTGTTGTTGTTGTTGTTGTTGCTGTCTTTGTTGTTGTTGTTGTTATTGCTGTCTTTGTTGTTGTTGTTGTTATTGCTGTCTTTGTTGTTGTTGTTGTTGTTGCTGTCTTTGTTGTTGTTGTTGTTGTTGCTGTCTTTGTTGTTGTTGTTGTTGCTGTCTTTGTTGTTGTTGTTGTTGTTGCTGTCTTTGTTGTTGTTATTGCTGTCTTTGTTGTTGTTGTTGTTGTTGCTGTCTTTGTTGTTGTTGTTGTTGTTATTGCTGTCTTTGTTGTTGTTGTTGTTGTTGTTGCTGTCTTTGTTGTTGTTGTTGTTATTGCTGTCTTTGTTGTTGTTGTTGTTGTTGCTGTCTTTGTTGTTGTTATTGCTGTCTTTGTTGTTGTTGTTGTTGTTGCTGTCTTTGTTGTTGTTATTGCTGTCTTTGTTGTTGTTGTTGTTATTGCTGTCTTTGTTGTTGTTGCTGTCTTTGTTGTTGTTGTTGCTGTCTTTGTTGTTGTTATTGCTGTCTTTGTTGTTGTTGTTGTTGCTGTCTTTGTTGTTGTTATTGCTGTCTTTGTTGTTGTTGTTGTTGTTGCTGTCTTTGTTGTTGTTATTGCTGTCTTTGTTGTTGTTGTTGTTGTTGCTGTCTTTGTTGTTGTTATTGCTGTCTTTGTTGTTGTTGTTGTTATTGCTGTCTTTGTTGTTGTTGTTGTTGTTGCTGTCTTTGTTGTTGTTATTGCTGTCTTTGTTGTTGTTGTTGTTATTGCTGTCTTTGTTGTTGTTGTTGTTGTTATTGCTGTCTTTGTTGTTGTTGTTGTTGTTGTTGCTGTCTTTGTTGTTGTTGCTGTCTTTGTTGTTGTTATTGCTGTCTTTGTTGTTGTTGTTGCTGTCTTTGTTGTTGTTGCTGTCGTTGTTGTTTGTACTGTTGTTATTGTTGTTATTGCTGTCTTTGTTGTTGTTATTGCTGTCTTTGTTGTTGTTATTGCTGTCTTTGTTGTTGTTATTGCTGTCATTGTTGTTGTTGCTGTCGTTGTTGTTTGTACTGTTGTTATTGTTGTTATTGCTGTCTTTTTTGTTGTTATTGCTGTCTTTGTTGTTGTTATTGCTGTCTTTGTTGTTGTTGTTGCTGTCTTTGTTGGTGTTACTGTTGTTATTGTTGTTATTGCTGTCTTTGTTGTTGTTGTTGCTGTCTTTGTTGTTGCTGTCTTTTTTGTTGTTGTTGTTGTTGCTGTCTTTGTTGTTGTTGTTGATGTTGTTGTTGTTGTTGCTGTCTTTGTTGTTGTTATTGTTGTCTTTGTTGTTGTTGTTGCTGTCTTTGTTGTTGTTATTGCTGTCTTTGTTGTTGTTGTTATTGCTGTCTTTGTTGTTGTTGTTACTGTTGTTATTGCTGTCTTTGTTGTTGTTGCTGCCGTTGTTTTTATTGTTTTCATTGTTGTTGTTACTGTTGTTATTGCTGTCTTTGTTGTTGTTGTTGTTGCTGTCTTTGTTGTTGTTATTGCTGTCTTTGTTGTTGTTGTTGTTGTTGTTGTTGTTGTTGTTGTTGTTGTTGTTGTTGTCTTTGTTGTTGTTATTGCTGTCTTTGTTGTTGTTGTTGTTGCTGTCTTTGATGTTGTTATTGCTGTCTTTGTTGTTGTTGCTGCCATTGTTTTTATTGTTTTCATTGTTGTTGTTGTTGTTATTGCTGTCTTTGTTGTTGTTGTTGTTGCTGTCTTTGTTGTTGTTGTTGCTGTCTTTGTTGTTGTTGTTACTGTTGTTATTGCTGTCTTTGTTGTTGTTGCTGCTGTTGTTTTTATTGTTTTCATTGTTGTTGTTACTGTTATTGTTATTGCTGTCTTTATTGCAGCAGTTGTTACTGCCATATTTGCTGCTGCTGTTGTTGCCATTGTTGTTACTGTCTTTGTTGTTGTTATTGTTGGTTTTGAAAGTAAATGCAAGTCCAGGTGCTGGTAGTACATGCAACTATTGTTATTGTTAATGGCACATAAAGTGTGAATGCTGTTATTGAGTAAATCCAACTCCTGGTGGTTGGTCTTGCCTATCTATGTAATGATTCTGTACATACAAGCACTGCATGTCTGCAATGCCACACACCACGGTAAAAATCATCTGTGGGCAATTTTTAAGCAGATTGTTTTGTGTTGATTTATAACAATGGTTTGATCGTCGGTCGTTCAGAAAGCAATGGCAAACTACCAAATGTAAACTTGCTTATTAAATCACAAACAGCCCAAAATGCTGGGGTCGATTGCGATGTCCTGTATAGGATATGCAATAAACTTTATTTTAGTTATAATCGTAGTATCTCCAGGTCAGTGTGCCTTCTACTCTATAATATCCACACAAAAAAAAAAAAAAAAAAAAAAACAATAGAGCAAATAGATGAACACAGTGAAAAATGTATACATGTTCACAGCAAATTTTGAATGAGAAGAAAAGGATAGTCCCATTCCAGATACTGCCATACGGGTGGGAAGAAGTGAAACCCTCACATATACTTGGTAATTATATCATGCGGTGGGGGTGATAGTTTCCTTCTGTGCCACTTGTCCTTCCCAGAAAATGTCTCAGACATTCTTCTTCTTCTTCTTTCGTTCGCTTGAAATATGTCTATAATTGCAATGCTGTCTCTTGTATGAATTGAACTGTCTTTTTCAGTTCACACAGCGGTCCATAGAGTTTATTTTCCACTGTCGTCTCTCTAGGCCAGAAGGTTTGCCTAGATATGTTATATTTTGGGCAGTCTTGGAGTATGTGCTCTGCTGTCTGCGAAGCCAATCCACATGTGCACATGGCTGTTTCACCAATCTTGAATTTTGTATACATGTGGTTGCGTAATCTATTGTGCCCTGTTCTGAGGCGCAGAATAATGACTTGTTCTGGTCTATCCATAACGTGGTAGTAATCTTGAGCAGGTTTTGGTTGCTTTCTGACTGATTTGATCATTCTTTTCTTTTGGTGGTATGTAACGGGCACATTAGGCTGTTCTTCTTTGGCTCCTTCCTTAGCCAATTGATCAGCTCTGTCGTTTCCGGGTACTCCACAGTGGGATGGTATCCACTGTATGGTGACCTTATGCTGACTGCTAAGATCAGAAAGTAGTGTCCTTGGTACTGGCAATTTCCCAGACAGGAGCGCCTCGAGTACTGACTTTGCATCTGTCAATGGCACCACAGGTTGTGTACCATTGCTGGTATTTAGTAATTTCTCTGTTGCTATCTTGAATGCCTCAATTTCAGCATCGTAGTTATGGCAGTACTTTCCTGTCGGTACTCTAGCTGTGTCCCTGGTATTATTTGGGTATTCTATGTACACTCCCGCTCCTCCATTTCGAACAGCATTTTGTGCTGACCCATCTGTGTAGACTCGGATCCAGAGGTTCTGTGGGTATTCTTCATCAAGGAAGCTGAGAGTGGCTGTTCTACGCTGTACACTGTTCTGTTCTTCCTTGTCAAATATTCCCCTCACTTTTGTCTGGATTTGTAATGATAGTCTATGCTCATCTTTCCATGGAGTTCGCTCTGGAATAGTTGTTAGGGGGATACCAACTGTGGGCAGATCGGTGGTTTCTCTGCAGAGTCGTTTGGCCTGGTGGATAAAACTACTTCTTTTCAACCGCCCCATAGCTAGGTTTTCAAATCTGTTCTTCATAGGGTGGCCTGGCAAGCTGAGGAACTTTTCTGCTTGTATTAGCGTTTTCGTATCTCTGCGCTCACTCAGTGCTTGCGTCCTCCCCATCTTCTCCATTTCCACTATAGGGGTTGATCTCACCCTCCTGTGGTGACTCTAAGTGCTTGATTTTGCACTTTGTCCAGCTCTTGTAGTGTGGTTTTTGATGCCGAACACCACGCAGTTTACCCGTATTCCAGGTGTGGTCGTATGCTCTGTTGATAAACTTTGCTAAGTATTTTCCCACTGGCTCCCCATGTGGTTCCACTCAGCTTTCTCAGGAAGGCTATTTTCCTTCTGGCTTTTGCTACTGCTTTGTTGATGTGCTTTCTCCATGTCAGCCTGCCATCAAATGTTACTCCAAGGTATGTTGGTTCTTTATCTTCTCTTAGGGGTGTTCCATTTATCTGGATGGTCCCTGCCTTTTGTTTTGGAGAGAGGGTAAATAGGGTGGTGCTGCACTTGTCAGTGTTTATGCTGATACACCATCTATTTGCCCATGCAACAAATGTATCTACAGTTCTTTGTAGTAATCTGGTGGCCACTGATGCATGTTAATTTGTGCTCCATAGAACCAGGTCATCGGCGTACATTGCGGCTTTAATGCCATACGGTAGATTAGCAACGAGATCATTGATGAAGATTAGAAAGAGTGTGGGGGACAAGACTCCGCCCTGGGGAACACCGTGACACAGTAGTACTTTCTTGCTCTTTAGTCCGTCTATCTGTACTCGGGCTCTTCTGTTGTGCAAGTATGCTTTCACCCATTTGTACATTCTCCCATTCAATCCCTACACTGATGGCCAGGCATTCAATCCCTACAATGATGGCCAAGCAGGGCATTCAATCCCTACACTGATGGAAAAGCATTCAATCCCTACAATGATGGCCAGGCAGGGCATTCAATCGCTACACTTATGGCGAGGCAGGGCATTCAATCCCTACACTGATGGCCAATCAGGGCATTCAATTCCTACACTGATAGCCAGGCAGGGCATTCAATCCCTACACTGATGGCAAAGCATTCAATCCCTACAATGATGGCCAAGCAGGGCATTCAATCCCTACAATGATGGCCAGGCAGGGCATTCAATCACTACACTGATGGCGAGGCAGGGCATTCAATCCCTACACTGATGGCCAATCAGGGCATTCAATTCCTACACTGATAGCCAGGCAGGGCATTCAATCCCTACACTGATGGCCAAGCATACAATCCCTACACTGATGGCCAGGCATTCAATCCCTACACTGATGGCCAAGCATTCAATCCCTACACTGATGGTCAGGCATTCAATCCCTACACTGATGGCCAAGCATTCAATCCCTACACTGATGGCAAAGCATTCAATCCCTACACTGATGGCCAGGCAGAGCATTCAATCCCTATACTGATGGCCAGACATTCAATCCCTACACTGATGGCCAAGAATTCAATCCCTACACTGATGGCCAAGCATTCAATCCCTACACTGATGGCCAGGCATTCAATCCCTACACTGATGGCCAGGCAGGGCATTCAATCCCTACACTGATGGCAAGCAGGGCATTCAATCCCTACACTAATGGCCAGACATTCAATCCCTACACTGATGGCCAGGCAGGGCATTCAATCCCTACACTGATGGCAAAGCATTCAATCCCTACACTGATGGCCAAGCATTCAATCCCTACACTGATGGCCAGGCTTTCAATCCCTACACTGATGGCCAGACATTCAATCCCTACACTGATGGCCAGGCATTCAATCCCTACACTGATGGCCAAGCATTCAATCCCTACACTGATGGCCAGGCATTCAATCCCTACACTGATGGCCAGGCATTCAATCCCTACACTGATGGCCAAGCATTCAATCCCTACACTGATGGCCAAGCATTCAATCCCTACACTGATGGCGATGCATTCAATCCCTACACTGATGGCCAAGCATTCAATCCCTACACTGATGGCCAGACATTCAATCCCTACACTGATGGCCAAGCATTCAATCCCTACACTGATGGCCAGACATACAATCCCTACACTAATGGCCAGGCATTCAATCCCTACACTGATGGCGAGGCATTCAATCCCTACACTGATGGCCAGGCATACAATCCCTACACTGATGGCCAGGCAGGACATTCAATCCCTACACTGATGGCCAGACATTCAATCCCTACACTGATGGCCAGGCATTCAATCCCTACACTGATGGCCAGGCAGGACATTCAATCCCTACACTGATGGCCAGACATTCAATCCCTACAATGATGGCCAAGCATTCAATCCCTACACTGATGGCGAGACATTCAATCCCTACACTGATGTCCAGGCATACAATCCCTACACTGATATCCAGGCAGAACATTCAATCCCTACACTGATGGCCAGGCATTTAATCCCTACACTGATGGCCAGGCATTCAATCCCTACACTGATGGCCAGGCATTCAATCCCTACACTGATGGCCAAGCATTCAATCCCTACACTGATGGCCAGGCATCCAATCCCTACACTGATGGCCAGGCATTCAATCCCTACACTGATGACCAAGCATTCAATCTCTACACTGATGGCCAAGCATTCAATCCCTACACTGATGGCGATGCATTCAATCCCTACACTGATGGCCAAGCATTCAATCCCTACACTGATGGCCAGACATTCAATCCCTACACTGATGGCCAGGCATTCAATCCCTACACTGATGGCCAAGCATTCAATCCCTACACTGATGGCCAGACATACAATCCCTATACTAATGGCCAGGCATTCAATCCCTACACTGATGGCCAGGCATTCAATCCCTACACTGATGGCCAGGCATACAATCCCTACACTGATGGCCAGGCAGGACATTCAATCCCTACACTGATGGCCAGACATTCAATCCCTACACTGATGGCCAGGCATTCAATCCCTACACTGATGGCCAGGCAGGACATTCAATCCCTACACTGATGGCCAGACATTCAATCCCTACAATGATGGCCAAGCATTCAATCCCTACACTGATGGCGAGACATTCAATCCCTACACTGATAGCCAGGCATACAATCCCTACACTGATGGCCAGGCAGGACATTCAATCCCTACACTGATGGCCAGGCATTTAATCCCTACACTGATGGCCAGGCATTCAATCCCTACACTGATGGCCAGGCATTCAATCCCTACACTGATGGCAAAGCAGGGCATTCAATCCCTACACTGATGGCCAAGCATTCAATCCCTACACTGATGGCCAAGCATTCAATCCCTACACTGATGGCCAAGCATTCAATCCCTACACTGATGGCCAAGCATTCAATCCCTACACTGATGGCCAAGCATTCAATCCCTACACTGATGGCGAGGCATGGCATTTAATCCCTACACTGATGGCGAGGGATGGCATTCAATCCCTACAATGATGGCCAAGCATTAAATCCTTACACTGATGGCCAAGCATTCAATCCCTACACTGATGGCCAAGCATTCAATCCCTACACTGATGGCCAAGCATTCAATCCCTACACTGATGGCCAAGCATTCAATCCCTACAATGATGGCCAAGCAAGGCATTCAATCCCTAAAATGATGGCCAGTCATGACATTCAATCCCTACACTGATGGCCAGGCAGGGCATTCAATCCCTACACTGATGGCCAAGCATTCAATCCCTACACTGATGGCCATTCATTCAATCCCTACACTGATGGCCAAGCATTCAATCCCTACACTTATGGCCAGGCATTCAATCCCTACAATGATGGCCAAGCAGGGCATTCAATCCCTAAACTGATGGCCAGGCAGCGTGCTGTCACGCGTAATTGTAAAACAGAACAAGCCATTTCTTGATGGCGTGTTCATCAATGAAAGTTTGCTAGATGCAGCAAACATTATGTGTCCATAACAAAACAAAACAAACAAAAAAATTGTCATTACTTTATCTAGGAGAGCTGTGAAGACGTGTTGGCTAGATCAGTGACAATTTGATGCATAAACTTCAAGATGCAAGTAAACAATTTTTGTGGTACTCGCTTGCATTGGATGAGAGTACCGATGTACATGATACTGCTCAATTATTGATATTTATACGTGGAATAAACACTTCTTTCAAATTCACTGAAGAGGTACTGAGTGTTGAGTCACTCAAAGGCACAACCACGGGCCATGATATATTCAATGCTGTTACTGACTGTATTGAAAGAACTGGGTTGGTTTGGAACAAGATGGCAAGTGTTAAATCTGACGGAGCTCGGCTTTGACTGAAAACGATGTAAGAGTGGTAAAGTTGATAAGTGATAAGATTAAAGCAGAATAACCTGACCACACATTATTACCACTTCACTGTGTATCCATCAAGAAAGTCTGTGTAAATCTGTTTTGAATATCAAGCATGTTATTGACCCAGTTGTCAATGTCATCAACCTCATCAGATCAAGAGAACTTAATCACAGACAGTTCAAGGCATTACTTGACGATTTGGAAACTGAACATTCCGATGTCCTGTACCACATCAGTGTTCAATGGCTGAGTCTCGGCCAGGTGTTTAGGTGAGTGTGAGACCTCAGAGAAGAAATAATGATGTTCCTAGAGATGAAGGGCATTGCTTGTGACGTTAATACTAACATTATCAATAAAGAGTGGAAGTTAGACTTTATGTTTTCCATTGAAATTATGGAAATGTTAAATGAACTGAATATCATTTTCAGGACAATGGTGTGTTTGCACATGAATTGTATGTACATGTAAAACCATTTCAGGCAAAGCTATCACTGTTGTCCAGACAAGCAAGTGAAAAAAGGTTTTGTCACTTCCCTTTGCTGAAACAAGAAACCATTTTTGGTGAAATGACTGAAAATTACAAAGCCCAATTAGATGCATTGACTCAAGAATTTGGATGGAGATTCCAAGATTTCAAGAACTTAGAGCCACAGTTCAATATTCTCAGTTCCCCTTTTATTACAGAAGCAGATACAAGTACAAAAGACATACAGTTGGAGCTGCTTGACTTACAAGCAGATCATGACCTGAAAGAGAAATTCAAGTCAGATGGTTTGCTGGATTTCTATGGATCTTTATCAGAAGAATCATTTCCCAAGTTGAAAAACTTTGCAGCTAAACTTGGTATCATTGTTTGGATCAACATACATTTGCGAATAAGAATTTTCTTGCTTGACGATCAAAAAATCTAAGAGTAGGTCTTTATTGGCGGACCGCAACTTGCATGCTGTCATGCGAATTTCAACAAGTAAACTTGCTCCAGATTTCAAGAATATTGTCAAAACGTGTTATGTAGCCGGGGCGCAGTGTTGGGGTGAGCGCCCAACATTGCTTAAATACCCCAATGGCTCGTGAATACATAACCTATGCAGCAAAAGTCCAACTCCTGGCCTTCACGTGGCGGAACTGTTTAAACTAACAGGAGAAGGGGCGACGGCGAGTATCTGGCGCCGGAAAATAACCAGTGTGCTCTAGATGTGTATACACATACATGCATGTGCAGACATGTGTATGCGTTTGTACACATCTAAACTCGAGTGAGACCACAGTCTGCTCTAGCAAAGGAAAGGTGCTGAAGACGGAGGCAACCAGGCAGGAGGCGCACCACAGAAATCAGGATGCCACGCAATTACGCAAAATGGAATATGTCGACTACTGCTAAAAGTTATGGTGCTCGCCCTGCTTTGGACCCCCAGGCAGGTGCAGTGCCGGGCCCTATGTCTCGAAAGGGTGCAACCCCAACTACTGGAGGTCCTTCTCAGATGTCCTGTGGAGCCAGGGGACATAAGAATAGAACAGCTGGCCATACTAAACAAAGATTTAAATTAATGCATTGGAATGCGGAGGGAGTCAATAACAAAAAAGTAGAATTAGAAAACATCCTGGACCAAGAAAAAGTAAGCATATGTTGCTTTCAAGAAACTCACCTCAACGAAAATATAGTCTTCAAAATCAGAGGCTACCAGTGTTACCGATCTGACCGAAAGGACAGTCGAAAAGGTGGGATACTTACCCTTGTAAAAAATAACATCACTGCTTCCCAAATCGAAGTCTATATGGAAGGGGCTGAGTATCAGACACTTAAACTTAAAACAGGCTATACAGACCTACATCTGATCAATTACTACTGTCCAAGTGACCGCCCACAGGCACTGGACACACTACCATTAACTGAAAAAATGATTGTGTGTGGCGATTTCAACAGCCACTCGCAGAGTTGGGGCTATGATCACATGGACCAGAGAGGAGAGAGACTGAAAGACTGGCAGGATGAGAATAGATTCATCTTGGTTAACAAGCCGTCCGACCCACATACTTTCTACTCAAGATCATGGCACTCTACAACTACACCTGATCTGGCTTTTCATTCACCAGACCTGGAGTGGAACATCACACGAATAGTTGGGAAACAACTTGGTGGCAGCGACCATCGACCAGTCTTTCTAACTGTAGAAAATGAGCTTGTAAGTGAAAGCAGCACCCTCTCGAGGTGGAACTACAAGAAAGCAGACTGGGCAATGTACAAGAATCGCACCAGCATACTGGTTAGAAACCTGAACACTGAGAAAGACATAAATAAAGTAGTTGAAGAGTTGAGGAAATGCATACTACAGGCAGCGCGAGAAACAGTACCAAGAGGAGCCCGTAAACAATATAAACCCTACTGGAGTAGTGAACTGGAACAGTTACATAATGATGTGGAAGTATGTAGAAAGCAAGCAGAGATCACACCCAGCCAAGAGCACCACAATAAATTCCAGCATGCAAAAGCCAAATTTCAAAGGGCCAAGCTGCAGGCTAGACGGAAAAGCTGGCAGGAAAAAACAGTCTCAGAACTTTGAAAGAGACACAAAGAAATTGTGGAAGCTAATAAAACAACTTAACGATGAGGGCACAGGGAGAAACTCAAAAATTGCACTACATAAAGATGGAAACATCTTAACAAGAAAGCAAGCACCGGACCATTTTGCGGACTCATTCACACAAGATAACAGTATCAAAATTAGTCCAGAGAAAGAACAAGAGATTCGAGAGAAACGGCAACATACAGGACAGAAGGAAATAGTACATGAGGTTCTGGAGGCACCCATCACAATCAGCGAACTGGAGCTAGCCATATCAAAACTGAAAATGTGAAAGTCACCAGGAGCTGATGGTATCTCCAATGAAATGATCAGCAACCTAGGAACAGAGGCCAAAGCAAAGCTGTTGCAGATTTTCAATAACAGTTGGACCTTAGGCAGTGTTCCACAAGCCTGGAGAGAAGCAATCATGATACCCCTCCTAAAATCAGGGAAAGATAGTTCCATTGCCTCTAGCTACAGACCAATTAGCCTCACCAGCTGTCTCTGCAAAACACTGGAGCGCATCATCAATCACAGACTGCAGTGGTATATTGAAAGTAAGAACATCCTTGTGCCACAGCAGGCTGGCTTTAGGCAGTGCTACTCTACGGAAGATCAGACAACCTACCTCTCTCAAGAAATTGAGGATGCATTCCAAGAGAAGAAGCTGGTGCTTGCGGCATGGATAGATTTGAAGAAAGCCTTTGACAAAGTCTGGAAAGAAGGTCTGGTGAATAAACTGAGAAACTGCAAAGTCAATGGAAGAATGTACAAATGGGTGAAAGCATACTTGCACAACAGAAGAGCCCGAGTACAGTAGGACGGACTAAAGAGCAAGAAAGTACTACTGCGTCACGGTGTTCCTCAGGGCGGAGTCTTGTCCCCCACACTTTTTCTAATCTTCATCAATGATCTCGCTGCTAATCTACCGCATGGAATTAAAGCCGCAATGTACGCCGATGACCTGGTTCTATGGAGCACAAATTAACATGCATCAGTGGCCACCAGATTACTACAAAGAGCTGTAGATACATTTGGGCAAATAGATAGTGTGTCAGCATAAACACTGACAAGTGCAGCACCACCCTATTTACCCTCTCTCCAAAACAAAACGCAGGGACCATCCAGATAAATGGAACACCCCTAAGAGAAGATAAAGAACCAACATACCTTGGAATAACATTTGATGGCAGGCTGACATGGAGAAAGCACATCAACAAAGCAGTAGCAAAAGCCAGAAGGAAAATAGCCATCCTGAGAAAGCTAAGTGGAACCACATGGGGAGCCAGTGGGAAAATACTTAGCAAAGTTTATCAACAGAGCATACGACCACACCTGGAATACGGGTCAACTGCGTGGTGTTCGGCATCAAAAACCACACTACAAGAGCTGGACAAAGTGCAAAATCAAGCACTTAGAGTCACCAGAGGAGGGATGAGATCAACCCCTATAGTGGAAATGGAGAAGATGGGGAGGACACAAGCTCTGAGTGAGCGCAGAGATACGAAATCATTAATACAAGCAGAAAAGTTCCTCAGCTTGCCAGGTCACCCTATGAAGAACAGATTTGAAAACCTAGCTATGGGGTGGTTGAAAAGAAGTAGTTTTATCCACCAGGCTAAACGACTCTGCAGAGAAACCACCGATCTGCCCACAGTTGGTATCCCCCTAACAACTATTCCAGAGCGAACTCCATGGAAAGATGAGCATAGACTATCATTACAAATCCAGACAAAAGTGAGAGGAATATTTGACAAGGAAGAACAGAACAGTGTGCAGCGCAGAACAGCCACTCTCAGCTTCCTTGATGAAGAATACCCACAGGACCTCTGGATCCGAGTCTACACAGATGGGTCAGCACAAAATGCTGTTCGAAATGGAGGAGCGGGAGTGTACATAGAATACCCAAATAATACCAGGGACACAGCTAGAGTACCGACAGGAAAGTACTGCCATAACTACGATGCTGAAATTGAGGCAATCAAGATAGCAACAGAGAAATTACTAAATACCAGCAATGGTACACAACCTGTGGTGCTATTGACAGATGCAAAATCAGTACTCGATGCGCTCCTGTCTGGGAAATTGCCAGTACTAAGGACACTACTTTCTGAACTTAGCAGTCAGCATAAGGTCACCATACAGTGGATACCATCCCACTGTGGAGTACCCGGGAACGACAGAGCTGATCAATTGGCTAAGGAAGGAGCCAAAGAAGAACAGCCTGATGTGCCCCTTACATACCACCAAAAGAAAAGAATGATCAGATCAGTCAGAAAGCCACCAAAACCTGCTCAAGATGACTACCAAGTTATGGATAGACCAGAACAAGTCATTATTCTGCGCCTCAGAACAGGGCACAATAGATTACGCAACCACATGTATACAAAATTCAAGATTGGTCAAATAGCCATGTGCACATGTGGATTGGCGTCGCAGACAGCAGAGCACATACTCCAAGACTGCCCAAAATATAACATATCTAGGCAAACCTTCTGGCCTAGAGAGACGACAGTGGAAGATAAACTCTATGGACCGCTGTGTGAACTGAAAAAGACAGTTCAATTCATACAAGAGACAGCATTGCAGTTATAGACATATTTCAAGCGAACGAAAGACGAAGAAGAAGAAAAAAACGTGCAAGCAGTTACATACATCTCATTAGAAATCAACAAGTGTAGTGACAATGTAGTCGGTTTGTGCCTAAATTAAAGCCATTGATAGATAATAAACAAATATTATTATAATAAAAAATGGTAAAATGTTAACAAATTAGTAAAAGATGTTGTCCATATTGTACAATATAATGTATAAGTATATAAGGAAAATAAAATTGCAATAATTAGTTATTTATACTGTTTAATAACCTATAACTAGCACCAGCCATGCAGCCTTAATTCCTCAGGCTCAAAACACCCCTGTCCTACACCGCAGGGTACTATAGGCAGTCAATGACAGTTTTTTTTTAATAACCTATAAATAATTCATAATTAATTATTGTAATAGGTTGCTGTAAATAAAGTTGACGTAATATATATGCGGCCCCTCAATAGCTTTACATTTGTCAATGTGGCCCTACGCACAAAATGATTGCCCACCCCTGACCTAGGCCAAAGCCACCAGTCACACCACTCACCTTTTCGTTATCTACCTTGGCATAGAAATCCCAGAGGATGACAGTCATTTCAAAATTTTTACACTGGTCCTCGACCATGTCTAATTCGTTATAAAGTATATCTAAATCTTCTTCTTTACAGTCTGCTGTTTTCGCATATACTTGTATTGTGTTAATATTCAGAGGTTTTCCATGGGGTTTCACTCTAATAATACTCTATTTGAGATTGTCCAAAATCCTTTAACTGTCCTAGCACTCATTTGTTCTAAAATTATGCCAACTCCCCTTTTGTAGTCCTTCCCTGTTGAGCAAATAATTCTATACTTACCTAAACATTTTCCCCCTGCACCTGGCCATCGCATTTCACTAATCTTTAATATATTTATCTTCATTATTTCCTTCTTTCTTGATATTATCAAATTGTCCATTCTGGCTAAATGTTCTGACATTCCATGCACCAACATATAGTGCAGGGGTGGCCAACACGAGGCCCGCGGGCCGCATGCGGCCCGCCGGGAGTCTTGTTGCGGACCGCGGAGTGGGAAACGATGATGTGATCGAAGCTGTAGCACTCTTGCTTGTTTACTTTAATTAAGAAAAAAAAAATAGGTGTCTGGCCCGGCAGAAAATATTATTTCTGAAATTTGGCCCGCCTGCTGAAAAGGTTGGCCACCCCTGATTTAGTGTATTTTTAACCTTTAATTTGCATACAGTTGCTTGACGATATCCTGTATCACCTGTACTGTAGCACATGATGCTCTCTACCGGACGAAGAGACTCCAATGGAATCCCCATTAACCTCGTTATCTTTATCGATTTCATTTACAGGCAAGAATTTCTTGGGAAAATACAGCGGTGGTTTCCCTTTACCTCCAGCCAGTTTGCGTATCAATCAATCAATCAATCAGGTGCCGTCTCCACAATGAAGGTCGGCTGCAATGGACCTCCAACACTGTTTGTCTCTCACCTTGACTGTACATTCTGTCAGACTGATGTTCGTCCATCTCTTGATGTTAGCTTCCCACTTGTATCGTTGTCTGCCTCTTGCTCGCTTTCCCCCAACCTTGCCTTCCAGTGTGGATTTTATAAGAGTGTTATGTCTTTTAACCTGGCCGAATTATTTCACTTGCCGCTTTTGTATTTCTTTCATCAACTGTCTTTTCATTTCCAGTGTTTCTAGAACCTCTGTAATTGATTGTTTCTGTTTCCATGAAATACGACATATTCTTCAGGATATCCACATCTCTAGGGCATCTATTCGACTTTCTAGTTGCTTGTTTAATGTCCAGGTTTCCGCGCAATACAATAGTGTTGAATATATGTGACATTTAACAATTCTCATTTTTAATGTGTTGTTAATCTCTCTAAATGTTAATACCGATTTCATGCCGCTGAAAGCATTTTTGGCCAATCCTATTCTCTTTTTGATTTCTATTTCACTTCTGCGATCATCTGTTATTACATGTCCAAGATAGGAGAAACTTGTTATTACTTTGTGTATGGTTGACTCCAATAACCTTTGTCTAAAAGACAAACTCTGCAAGGCAGCAGGGGGAAGAGGTTATTTATGGTGCCACTTACCCGACGATGGCCACGTCATCCGTCCGTCCAATTTGTAAAAAAAAACCAAACTTTCCACCTTGTTTCAACCAGCCCGTGTGGCATCGGTAATAATAGCAGTGGTTCATGGTGCGTAGATTATTACTTTATTTATGTGCCAGTAAAATCTGACTTATATTGTGCGCAATGTCTGTGACGTTGGGTGGGAGGTCTGGTTGTCCGGCAAGTCTGTATTTTTTTTTTTTTTTTTTTTGCCGGGTGTCCAAGTGCTGTCCCTGGTTCGTTTGTCCAAGCTGTTGTCAACCCATTCCTGTTGATTATCTCATATGCAGGCCCAACATACCAGTGCTGATGTTTGTCCTAGTCTCTATCGTTCCCGCCCGTGATAGTGCTATTGCCACAAAGAAGGATCGCTCATCTCGTCTCCCTCCTTCCGGGTCCTCCAGGGAGGAGCCAAACCACACACATCCCGTCCAGACCACGCCGCAGTCCACTGTCCCTTTCAGGGCAGCCCGGACATCCACTACAATGGAAAAAAGTGGATGTCCGAAAAAAAAGGAATTTAGGTACATAAAACATGGACAATAAAGGTACAAACTGACATTCATCGGGTGCAGACATTCATGGTGGTCTGCTGATTTCCTGCCTAGTTGTGACATTCATCGGGTGCAGACATTCATGGTGGTCTGCTGATTTCCCGCCTAGTTGTGACATTCATCGGGTGCAGACATTCATGGTGGTCTGTTGATTTCCCGCCTAGTTGTGACATTCATCGGGTGCAGACATTCATGGTGGTCTGCTGATTTCCCGCCTAGTTGTGACATTCATCGGGTGCAGACATTCATGGTGGTCTGCTGATTTCCCGCCTAGTTGTGACATTCATCGGGTGCAGACATTCATGGTGGTCTGCTGATTTCCTGCCTAGTTGTGACATTCATCGGGTGCAGACATTCATGGTGGTCTGCTGGTTTCCTGCCTAGTTGTGACATTCATCGGGTGCAGACATTCATGGTGGTCTGCTGGTTTCCTGCCTAGTTGTGACATTCATCGGGTGCAGACATTCATGGTGGTCTGCTGATTTCCTGCCTAGTTGTGACATTCATCGGGTGCAGACATTCATGGTGGTCTGCTGATTTCCTGCCTAGTTGTGACATTCATCGGGTGCAGACATTCATGGTGGTCTGCTGATTTCCTGCCTAGTTGTGACATTCATCGGGTGCAGACATTCATGGTGGTCTGCTGATTTCCTGCCTAGTTGTGACATTCAACGGGTGCAGACATTCATGGTGGTCTGCTGATTTCCTGCCTAGTTGTGACAATCATCGGGTGCAGACATTCATGGTGGTCTGCTGATTTCCTGCCTAGTTGTGACATTCATCGGGTGCAGACATTCATGGTGGTCTGCTGATTTCCTGCCTAGTTGTGACATTCATCGGGTGCAGACATTCATGGTGGTCTGCTGATTTCCTGCCTAGTTGTGACATTCATCGGGTGCAGACATTCATGGTGGTCTGCTGATTTCCTGCCTAGTTGTGACATTCATCGGGTGCAGACATTCATGGTGGTCTGCTGATTTCCTGCCTAGTTGTGACATTCATCGGGTGCAGACACTCATGGTGGTCTGCTGATTTCCTGCCTAGTTGTGACATTCATCGGGTGCAGACATTCATGGTGGTCTGCTGATTTCCTGCCTAGTTGTGACATTCATCGGGTGCAGACATTCATGGTGGTCTGCTGATTTCCTGCCTAGTTGTGACATTCATCGGGTGCAGACATTCATGGTGGTCTGCTGATTTCCTGCCTAGTTGTGACATTCATCGGGTGCAGACATTCATGGTGGTCTGCTGATTTCCTGCCTAGTTGTGACATTCATCGGGTGCAGACATTCATGGTGGTCTGCTGATTTCCTGCCTAGTTGTGACATTCATCGGGTGCAGACATTCATGGTGGTCTGCTGATTTCCTGCCTAGTTGTGACATTCATCGGGTGCAGACATTCATGGTGGTCTGCTGATTTCCTGCCTAGTTGTGACATTCATCGGGTGCAGACATTCATGGTGGTCTGCTGATTTCCTGCCTAGTTGTGACATTCATCGGGTGCAGACATTCATGGTGGTCTGCTGATTTCCTGCCTAGTTGTGACATTCATCGGGTGCAGACATTCATGGTGGTCTGCTGGTTTCCTGCCTAGTTGTGACATTCATCGGGTGCAGACATTCATGGTGGTCTGCTGATTTCCTGCCTAGTTGTGACATTCATCGGGTGCAGACATTCATGGTGGTCTGCTGATTTCCTGCCTAGTTGTGACATTCATCGGGTGCAGACATTCATGGTGGTCTGCTGATTTCCTGCCTAGTTGTGACATTCATCGGGTGCAGACATTCATGGTGGTCTGCTGATTTCCTGCCTAGTTGTGACATTCATCGGGTGCAGACATTCATGGTGGTCTGCTGATTTCCTGCCTAGTTGTGACAATCATCGGGTGCAGACATTCATGGTGGTCTGCTGATTTCCTGCCCAGATTTTCGCTGATTTCCTGATTCTCATCGTTTTTGTTTTTGTTTATGAGCATCTATTATCTGTGGTTTTCTATTTTATCCGCGACTTTATTCCTTTATTTATCTGCCTGGGTTGATTATTTATTTGTTTATATATTTAACTCGTTTGTGGTATTTATTTATCAGATCTATTAGGTGGCAAATTTATTTATTTATTTTATTTGTTTTGTATTATTTGGGTTGAGGTTATATGTCTAGCTGTTTAGTTTGTTTGTCTAAAGAGTTTAATTTGGTAGTAAATATATTTGTATGTTCTTCCTTTATGGAATGTTTGGTATCTTTTTCTATTCCCATCCTGGTGTATGACCCGTTGCATCAATCTCTTCTCCGTTGCCTAAGGGTCTTTCCTTGGTTATTCGTCATCACTGTTAGTTGTTTCAACGGATTGAAGGTTACTGTCCTCTTCATTAGGTGGTTGTCGTTTATATATCTTTCCCTGTTCTTGCTATAAATTGATTGACAGGTTTTTGCAAGTCCTTGTCTCCGTCTGTCCGCAGGCACTCTTTCATTGTCATCATGGTACCCCTGGCTTGAAAGTAGTCTATCAGTTTCTGACGTTCCTGGTCATATGTCTTGCACGATAAGAGATAGTGTTCTATCGTGCTATCTTCCGTGCATTCTACGCATCTTGGGTTGTTTGTTCTGTCTTTCCAGTTTCCGAGTCTCAACCTCCATAGTTTTCTATATGCTGGGATTTTCGTATTGCTTTTAACTTGACTTTTCAAGCTGGGCTCTTTAAGGATCTGATATGCATGTCTTCCTCTGTTGCTGTCTTTCCATTGTGGTTTCCACATCTCTATTATATGATGTTTGATGATACTCTTTGCTTCTGTAACTCCTAGTCCAGTGTTTACTAGGTTACGGCAGGTAGTCCCTCGTTTGGCAGCTTGATCTGCCATCTCATTGCCGTATATGCCTATATGGGCCGGTATCCAGGCTATTGTGACCTGACATCTCCTGTGTTTTAGGTTGGTTATCAATGTAAGTATTTCTTCCTTCAAGTCCGGTCTTTTCCCTTTGGAGTAGTCTCCGAGTGCCTGAACAGCTGACAGTGAGTCCGTTAATATGGTTAGTTTTATGGGGGGGGGGGGGGGGGTTCTATCGCCACCTCCAGTCCTTTCATAATGCCGACCAATTCTGCAGTGTATACCGCTGTGTTGTCAGTTAATTTTGAAGTGTTATTAAACGCTGTAATAGGGTATCGCCACACCTGCCCCGACCTCTCCCTTTTCGTTCTTAGATCCGTCTGTGTATATAGTTAGGCTGTCCATTCGTAATTGTCTTATGTATTCTTCCGTGATGTTTTTCTCTGCCAAATCATCTGTTGATTTGTCTATTTGGCTGGCGAGGGATGTGTCTGTGAATGGCAGTTGGAGTTCCCATCGGGGTAGTTTTGGTTTGTAGATTCTTGTTTGAGTCAGTGTTGTCTTTAATTCCTCATACGCGTGCATTTCCTGTGCTGCTGTCCACCCTGCTGGTGTTTGGGTTTTTCGAATGGGTACTCCTCCCCATTTGCTTGTGTTGTCCTCGAATGCATGGAATGCTGGGTGTGTCTTATCCTGTGTCGCCTTCACCCAGTAATTGTAAGTCAGCTGTTTTCTCCTCATCTGAAGCGGCAGAATCCCCAGTGCTACCTCCAGGGCTTCCCTAGATGTATATTTGCCAGTTCCTACTATGATACCTAGCGCCTGATTCTGAATTGTGTCCAGTTTCCGTTTGTTGCGATTTGTTGTTGCGTCGTAAACTATGCTGCCGTACTCCAATCTCCCTCTAATAAATGACTTGTAAAACATTATCATTGTCTTTGTATGGGCTCCCCATCCGTTTCCTTTGATTAGTCTTAGTAGATTTAGTGTTTTTTTTTTAACCTTTTCGACCGTTAGGTCTATGTGCCTTTTCCAGCTTAGTTGTTCGTCCAGTGTCATTCCAAGGAATTTTGTATGGCGTGTTCTCTGTATAGTCTGTCCTTGGATTTTTAAGCTGCAGTTAGAGTATGATATTCTTCGTTTCGCGTTAAATATCATGCTAACTGTTTTGTCGGTGTTGATCTGGAACCCCCATTTTACCATTCATTTGGCGTTTCTATTTATCTGGATTTCAAGCCGGTCTCTAGTCGCTTTTATGAATCTGCCGCTTCTCCATATTGCACAATCGTCAGCAAACTGGGATAGTCCTATTTTGTCGTCCAGTCTTTCTTCGTCTAGGTCGTTCACTAATATTGCAAATATTGTTGGGGATATAACCGATCCTTGTGGTATTCCGTTTTCTTGTTCATAAGTGTTGGATTCCTCGTTTTGTATTCTCACCGTGAAGCTTCTGTTTTGTAAGAAGTTTTCGATGTATCTGTATGTTCTGCCTACTATCCCTATTTGGTTGACTTTAATTAGGGCTGCTTGTCTCCAGCATTGGTCGTAAGCTTTTGCCAGTTGTCTTACCTCAGTGACCATCGCGTGTGTTGGTACCCAGCCGTTTATTCAATATATTCACAGCCAATGCCTAACCAAAATGTCTAGAGGCCACTACACCATCCGCTACCCGGTGGACGCGCCTAATAGTAAGGCAGGCTAGGCAGGACTGGCTGACAGACATAATGAACAGATATGACTGACAGCACACATGGGGATACAGAGACAGACAATCATACCAGGTACACAGACAAAGTCAGGGATAGAGAGAAAAAGATAAGCAGACACAGGGACAAACAAACAGGACAGGCAGACATAGAGACTAACATATAGATAGATGGGACTTACAGACAGACATAACAGACAGCCAGGCATGTTAGACATGTATACAGGACAGACAGACATAAAAGACAGTTAGACCTGTATAAACATTGTGTCACTTACTAGTTATTTCCTTAATATCGTTGACATAATCCACATTGAATGAATAAATAAATAAATGAATACAATTTCACAACACTGATAGCCACTCAGTGGTCAGATATCTTAAGTGTATTATAACAGCTTGTTAATTAGTAATGTAATTCATGACACAATGGTTGGGAATCAGCTGGGAGAACCAATCACACATATCTTTGAACTAAACAATAAAATTTGGAATGTTTATCAAATATTGATTAACATATCAGAGATTAATGACTTGAAAGATTAATTGGCAGCCATTTTGAACCTCTTAATCAGCCCAGAACATTTAAGATTACGGCGGCAACATAACCTTTAGGTTCAGTTTATCAGCCCGCACGAAACTAACAAATGGTTTGCTCAATTATTAGTTAATTTATCATGGATTAATGATTTGAAACATTAATTGGTGACCATTCTTAACCTCTTAATCAGGTCTGAACATTTAAGATTACAGCGGTTATATGACCTTTACGTTAGGTTTATCAGCCCCCCCCCCCCCCCCTACAAAATTAATATATGGTCCGCATGGTTTGCTCAGTTACTAATTAATATATCATGAAGTAATGATATGATATGAAACGTATATTGGCGGCCATTTTGAATCTGTTAATCAGGTGTGAACATTTAAGATTACAGCGGTAATGTGACCTTGACCTTCGGGTTATCAACTCTCACAAAACAAACATATTGTCCGCATGGTTTGCTCAATAATTAATTAACATACCAGGGATTAATGACTTAACAACATTAATTTGCGGCCATGTTGAACCTCTTAATCAGACCGGAACATATAAGATTACAGCGGCTATATGAACTTTATGTTCCACTACATCCATCCATCATATTGCAATGCCGTTAAGTGTGGGCGGTCATGATTCGCAATTTTACTCGATCACCAGAGTCGTGAATCAGCTCAATGTTTTGTCTCGACCATGCCACGTAGACAAGCCATCCAGGTATTTATTTCTCTGTCTTCCTCTTGTTCTCTTCCCCTCAGTCTTGCAATTTGTTATCAAGTTCTCTAATTTTTTCCCGCTGATAATGTGACCTAAAACTTTTGAATTGTCAACGTCGAATTTCTCTAATTAGTGTACGATTTTCATTTGATTCTTGTAGGACTTGGTCATTGGTTTTTCTGTCTATCCATGGTATTCTTTGCATTTTCCTTAGAAACAACTTTTACACCGCCATCAGATATTTTTCAGCTTGTCTGCTCATTGTCCCTGCTTCAAATCCATTTACAAGTTCAGGTTCTGTGTGGTACCTCAACACTCTTTTTCTCGTTGCAATTGACATATTTTTATTGGTCAGTATGTTTTTCATCTTGCAAAAGGCTACCTTAGACATGGCGATTCTTGTTCTAATCTCTTCAAGGCATCTCCCATCAGATGTTATGACTGTTCCAAGTTAATTTTACTGATTCACGTGTTTAAGAATATTCCCATTTACTTGTATATTACATTGTGGTATTTCATTCTTCCCAGTGACGACCATAATCTGTGTCTTCTTACAATTTAATTATAACCCCAGTTGTTCACTGTGTACAACAATCGCATCTACTAGACAAGTGGTTCTCAACCTTTTTTGGCCCGTGCCCCCTTCACCATATTTTCAGAATGTCATTCCCCCCCCCCACCTATCAAAAATTTGGCCCGTGCCCCACTTCACCATATTTTCAGAACGTCACCCCCCCCCCCCCCTTTCATATTTCCTACCTAAATATCCCCCCATCCCTACACAGTATACGTACAAATGGAAGGTAAATATGTTAAAACAGGTCTGGGGGGGGGGGAGAAGGGGGAATTCCAAACCGGTTGAGAACCACTGTACTAGACGTTGCCGATCCTGCTCATTGCCTGCAATCAAGACTGTATCATCCGCATATCTAATGTTGCATCTCGTCAGGTACATACTGCCGAGATGCAGCGAAATATGCCAGGCAATAAATCGTGCAATCTATTGTTTGTGTCTTCGTTATTCAAATTCATCACGGGAAAACATTGTTTTGAATATCTAATGTTATTGATGTTACGTCCCCCAATGATGACTCCTTTCATATCTTCTACATTTCTGAAACTATTTTCACTGTACAGGAAAAATTATTTGAAGACATTACACATCCCTGTCTCACACATCTCTTAATAGACTGATATTGACCTACTACATTATCAATCCTTATGGCAGCTTGTTATTTCCAATAAGTGTTTTTTTTACAAGTCTAAGATCTTTCCGATCAATTTGTAGATCTGCAAGCATCTTTATCATATTGGCATATCTTACATTATCGAAAGCCTTTGTGTAGTCAATAAAGTATAGATGTGGGTTTTGTTTACTTCTACAGAACGTTCAATTACTGTTCTGGGCATATATACAGCATTTATTTAACTTTTGCCTTTAACAAACCTACATTGTTCTTCTTATATTTCTATAACCATTATAATTGCTACCTCTGGTTGTTTTCTCTCTCCACCAGAATGGATTATGCTAAATTCCTTGGAAGTTATAATGCCCTCTGGTCTCAGATATACCTAACATGTGAATATTCAGTCTTCTCATTTGTTTCTTAATGTTATCAAAGTTTGGGATGTGTGTGGTTAATTTCCTTTAAATGTTATGTGACCCTAGGAGGCCAGTAAAAAAATGTTTTCCCCCACAGAGGGGAAATATTTACAGTTACAACATGCCGGTTACATTAAAGTATACTATTACTATTTAAAAAGAAAATGTAGAACTGTACAGTTGATTACAAAATATAAGTAAGTAAGGATTGAAAACATGTTTTATAAGTAATCTAAAAGTATTATTATGTAGCTTATAATATTTGACTTCAGGCTTAATTGTTTTATTTCTACGAAAAAGTTGAGAGATTTATATGTTAGTTAATAATATGATAGCTAAGTGTATGATTTCTTTTTTTTTAAAAAGTTCTAGTAACCTCCCTTATAACAATATTAGATGTTTATGTTCGTAGGGTACATAAATATCTAATCTACTCATTGCTCATCTAGGTGTGTTTCTTTTAGCCATCTGGTAATTGCACAGAATGCTTAAACATAATTATTAATAAGTGGTGTGAGTAATCAAGGCATTACTATTGTCAAAGACTGATACAGGAGGCAGGAAGCCTGCCTCATGATAGAACACCACCGGGACGAGGGGTCAACCTCAGATTGAGTAGATGGAACATAGTGCCCGAGAACAGGGCAGGATAGATGATAGAAAAGGGGGACTAGTAACTAGTCCTCACACGAAGGCGTTGACCAGATAGTTAGCACTACTGGTCACGACAGAATCACGCCTGCGTGATAGCAACGATTAGCACTCAAACCAAAGCCAGCTAATAGAAGCGTGCTAACTGACCTAGCACGCAAAGAGCCGAAGGGCGTATGAAGGTCCTTCCGCGTGGCGTGTAGCGACGCGAGTGAAGCAAGGGAGACTGGGGACTGACTCTGTAGTGTTCACATCGTATAGAATAGATATGTGTTTTCATATAGCCTAGTAGATAGAGATTAGCTATAGGGTAGGAAAACTAGTGATAGAGAATATTGTGACTTTATGTGTGATTAGATAGCGACTGTTTTTGCAATTGTAAAGAGCCAACGGCAATAAAATGTACCATTTCATTCCTCGCACACGACTTGCAAGTTTCTTGTAGGGTGTGGGAGAAGTAATCCGATGATGCCTGAAACAGGAGTTGTTGACAGGCAATAGGATTAAATGTGGTGTCAGAAGTGCCGCTTGAACCTGAGTTCAAGCTATAACACTTACCCACGGCTCTAGACTAGGGTTACAGATAGGATATTACAAAGATTAAATGTTTAATTTGTGTCAGTGACTATGACGTGTGCAGACTAGATCGAGTTGCCAGCAGAATTGTGCCTATCGTGATGAAATAATGTTTATTTGTGCTTATTAGAATGTTATATATTTAAATAATGTGCTTTTCAAAGTTGTAAGTATTTATATTATGTTCTTCTTTCATTTATTTATGTAATTATTTATTTGTTTTTGAATAATTGTCAAAAAATGATTCATGGCGGAGCAATACAAAGGTCAGCGACAGTATTGATTTTTGCAAGCTAAAAATAGCGCTGCGCCTGTGACGTGGCACGATTGACAAACAGTTGGGCCTCGCCATTTGGAATCAGCATTGCAGTGTTTACATACTGGCAAGCTGCTGCCTGCCTGAATCTTTACGATATATTAAGTATTATTTGTTTATTTAAGTTAGAGAATGAATATATTTATTTATTTACACATTATATTTATATTTATATTTATTTAAAAGCAGTTATTGATTTTTTTTCGTACTTTTCTATTTGTTTACCGCCACGAAGGCACTACTTTCGGCTATGCAAATTAGATTTTGTCTGCACGATACTTCCATAGATTAAACTAGGTTAGTAACGAAAGACATATTACGGTAGAACGAAGACAGGACATTGACATTAAATATTAATTAATCGATGTTCTGTTTGTTCGTGGGCATGTCTGTGTCATTGTACCAATTTGTCAAAAATCTATTTTTCGTTTACGAGTTGTTAATTGTTGCTGCTCTGTAAAACAGGGCGAACAACAGCTGAGAGATAACGTGAGTGTATGCCGATGTGCCAAACAAGGTGACCTGAATACAAAACTCGTGTGTATTCCGGGGTGCCAAACAACGGGACCGGGGTGGCTGACGTGTTGTTCCTTGTTCTCGGGAACATTAAGATGAGTAAAACCTACGTTTTTGGCATGCATTGTGATTGATAGTGCATCTCTTTTTCAGCGTGTATTGTATGAACAGACTTTGTTCTCTAATTTTTTGGAGAATACAATTTTCCAGATTGTAAACAAAGAGTACAATTTGTGGTGCTCAGATATTAAATAACATAGCATATCAAAGAATAATAACTAATTGAAGCAGTCAGTTAAAGTCAACGCGAGCCAATCCCCCAACAACATGGCTACTCTAGCTGACTTCATTAAAGCAGGCAAAGAATTGCAATACACAGGTAAAGAGCTAGAAGACTATGCTGATAAGAAATTTAAAGAAGCAAAGGATGCAGAAAGAGATGAACGCGCACTAGAAAGACAACATCAATTAGAATTAAAACAGAGCCAATTAGAACATGATAAGGAAATTAAACAGAAAGAACTGGAATTAAAGCAAAAAGAGATAGATGAAATGGCAAGAGTTAAGGAAAAACAAATACAAGTAGAATCAGAGACACAATTAAAGATGAAAGAGATGGATGTAGACTCACACGCAGAGATCTCTGCCACTAAACTTAAAAGTCAACAAGAAGAAAATAAGTTCAACAAATACAAAAATATTATCAAAGCATGTTGTAAAGACGATTCAATATCTGCCTGGACAGAAAACGTCGAGTATCAGTTTAAATATCACCAAGTTCCTTTAGAGATGTGGGCTATGATTTATATGAAGAACCTGAGTGGTGAGCCCCTTAAAGTAATAGAATCTATACCAACCAATCTTAGATCTGACTACCAATACATCCGTGATAGGATTATGCAACACCCTGAATCAGGTGTCCAGCAAAGAAAACCGCTTCATATTGACGATGGTCGACCTCTGTACAAGGTGGGTTGAGGCAGTAGCTTTGAAGTACATCACTTACACATTTACTTGATGCCCCTGGGTATCAGGTTCAGTTCTCAAATTTAAAACCTAAACCTACTGAGACTTTCATTGACTACGTCTCAAATGTTCAAAGTGTACTAAATAGGTGGCTTAAAGCAGCTAACATAGGAAAGGACTTTGATAGATTGAAAAACTTAATAACTATGGATAAGGTAATATCCACGATACCATCCTCTTTTGCTAAATTTTTGCAGCAGTCAGACATTGAAACCATAGAACAGTTTGAAAAGAAAGGGTCGGCATATTTTTCTTCAAACAGAAATATCTTTAAGACTTCAAATGACTCTGAAATAGTTTCCTTTGTAAAAGATCAATCTAAAAACTATCAGAGCAATAGAAAACCATTTAATAAATCTGACAAGAAAGATAGAAAAATTTCAAAATGTATCCACTGTCATCTTTTACATGACACTTATTCAATGTGTGACAAATCGCCGAGTTATCCGGCACATCTTGAAAATGTTATCAAGAAGCAACAGAACAAAAGATCTGCATACCGGCGTGCCATTAAATGTTTTTTTTGTTCCAGCTACGGCCATTATTCAAATAAGTGCCTAGGCCGCCAACGTATGAAAGCCAACAATGCTATTTTACTTGATACATCTTCTGATAGTGGTAGTGAGACTGAGTGTGATGTTGAAAATGAATTACCTGTTAACCAAACGGAAGAGGTGTGTTGTGTAAACGATATGTTGAGTTTTGACAGTTGTGAGCGATGTCACCAGTTTCATGCTGACGGAAAATTAGAATGTGGACATACAGTTCCATTCTCATCTGAGAGTGTGAATGCAGCCTTAGCCTCCAGAGGCAATTTAGAGTTCCACAATGCAATGGTCAATGATAGACCATGCCAATGTTTGCTGGACAGCGGTAGTACCCTTATTGGCCTCAGAAAGGAACTAGTGAGTCAAGAGGATTATACAGGTGACTCTGTCAAATGCCGAACCTTTTCGGGTAACATTGAAATTTACCCTTTGGCCAAAGCCCGTATTGACACTCCTTTCCTTTCGGGTACATTTACTTGTGCTATACTTGACAACCCTTGTACTGATTTAATTCTGGGGTGCTTACCTCAACTAAAACAATGTACTAGCGATGAAATAACTGCATGGAACCAACTGAATGCAGTTAATGCAACAACCAGAGCAGACACTATAAAACATCAAGACACGCTTCAAGATGAGAGACTACTGGTGCTTTCTCCATCTAGCACTGATGATACCAACAGACAAAAATTCATAGAACAGCAGAAAGCTGATCCTAGTTTGTCTCCTTATTTAAAATTATTGAAAGAACGAGCCAAAATTACAAAGAACGCATCATGGTTCTTCAGATTAAATAATGGCATTCTTACTAGATATTATACTACTGGTAACCATGAGATTCAGCAAACGGTGTTACCTGTACAACATCGCATAACTGTGCTAAAGATTGCACATGAGTCACCGTTTGCTGGCCATCTTGCATATGACAAAACCAGGGCCAGAATTCAGGCTCATTTTTATTGGCCAGGTTTTTGCAATGATATTAAATTATTTTGTCGTTCGTGTAATGTCTGTCAACAGTTACTACGAAAGGGTAAACATGCTACAGCTGAAGTACAACCTTCTACACTGGCTTCTAGGCCATTTGAGAGTGTGGCGGTAGATATTGTTGGACCCCTGAATCAGGTGTCCAGCAAAGGAAACCGCTTCATATTGACGATGGTCGACCTCTGTACAAGGTGGGTTGAGGCAGTAGCTTTGAAGTACATCACCTCCAAAGATGTTGCCAATGTATTTCTACACCTGTTCTCACGATTCGGATTTCCACGGACCATTTTATCCGATCGTGAAACACAATTCATATCGGCTGCAACGCAAGCCCTTACAAAAATGTTAGGGATTAAACAACATTTCACGACAGCGTACCATCCAGCCAGCAATGGGATAGTAGAAAAAATTAATGGAGATCTTAAGCATATGCTGGCTAAGGTAACAGCAGAAAACCCAGCTGACTGGGATACACTGTTACCAACAGTACTGTTCGCCTATCGGGAGATTCCCCATTCAAGCACGGGTTTCTAACCATTTGAATTAGTGTACGGGACTAACACACGTGGACCCCTAACCATTTATCATCAGGCAATAACAAATTCTATTCAAATTCCCGAACCAAAAACACCTTATGAAATGGTGACTGAAACACGAGATGAAATCATGACATCGTGTATTATAGCTAAGGCAGCTTTGGAGAGGAAGGGTCAAATCTACCGCCAATATGCCAACAAAGGGGCGAGAACAATTGAACTTGAACCAGATCAAGACATACTTCTCTTGCTTCCTGACAAACGAAATTTATTATTGACTTCATGGCAAGGGCCATTCAAGGTGGTACGTAAAATTTCAGATGTTGACTATGAAATATCAATAAACGGAAACTTAAAGATATTCCATGTCAACATGTTGAAACCTTACTATTCACGACAAGAGACAGAAGTAGAGACAGACGAACACAGTGCACCCACACCAAGTGATCAGACGACAGACATACACAACGCAACTACACTAGTTAGCGAGACTGGCATATTCGACGAGCATACACGTAGCGAGAATACAGAATACACACTTAGCACCACCACCGTACTGAATCAGTTAGACGACGACGGAATGGAACTACCAGTTCCTATTGTAGACAAGACTGCTACATTAGATAGCATACATATAGAACAGGAACTAACAGACAGTCAACGACGACAATTAGTAGAATTAGTGACGGAATACAAAGACATATTCTCTGACATTCCAGGTAGGACGGACAGAATCGAACACTCCATTCTTCTTACGGACTCTAAGCCTATTAAATGCAGGCCGTACTCAATCCCACTAAGCTATAGGGAAAATCTAAATAAGGAAATTCTGAATTTAGAGGCTAGTGGGATCATCCAGAAATCCACCTCTGAGTACTCTTTTCCAATTGTTCTAGTTAAAAAGAAAGATTCTACAATTCGTCTGTGCGTGGACTATCGAAAGCTCAACAACGTCACTAAGATCGACGCAGAGCCAATTCCTTCCTGCGAAGATCTTATTCTTGACATGTCCACCTCCAAAATCTTTTCTAAATTAGATCTCACTAAGGGATATTGGCAAGTCCCTATGCAGTGTCAATCCATCCATCTTACTGCTTTTTCAACTCCTTTAGGACTGTACGAGTGGCGTTTTCTTCCTTTCGGACTTCGAAACGCTCCTGCCACTTTCGTACGCTTAACTAGAGATCTACTTCATGGAGTGACCAATACAGTGACCTATATAGATGATATATGTGTCCATACTGATGACTGGACAACACACCTACTGAAACTGAGACATGACTTTAATAGGTTGCGACTCTTCGGGCTCACTGTCAAACCGAGCAAAGTCGAATTGGGCCTAAAAGAGATTGATTTTTTGGGTCATGTCATTTCTCAAGGTCAACTAAAGACTGACCAGAAAATTATTACCAAAATTATGAATCTGACCATGCCTACCACCAAGAAACAGGTCAGAAGCCTTTTGGGGTTAGTGAATTACTATAGTAAATTTATTCCAAATTTAGCGGAGATTACAAGTGTATTTTCCAATGTTTTAAAAGCTTCTGTAAAATTGGATGTTAAAGATGCATTATTAATTTCTGCATTGTCAAAATTGAAAATTTTGTTTAGTAATGTTCCAATCCTCCGCTTGCCTAATCCGAGGCTCGTTTATTATCTAAGGACAGATGCCAGCAGGATCTCCATCGCTGCAGTACTAGGCCAATTTTATGAGGGCATCTTCCATCCGATTTGCTACGTGAGCCGTTAGATCACACCCACCGAGTCCAGATATTCCATATCCGAGTTGGAAGCCTTAAGCGTCATCTATGCGGTGAGAAAGCTGCATCGATTTCTGTCGGGTGTGCACTTCATTGTCCAGACTGACAACTCCCCATTAACGGTCATGCAGAGTGGTGTACATCGAAATGACCGAATATACAGGTGGTCGCTAATACTACAAAATTACACCTTTAGTATAGAACATATTAAGGGGAAAGATAACATCTTGGCTGATACCCTTAGCCGACCATCTGATGTAGCAATACCAGAAATTTCCACATAAGAGTGTATTGTAATATATGTTAATTTAGTACAGTCAAATATTCTATGTGAAATATGTTAGAAATACATGAATATTGTGTGCCGAACTAAGTACCAAAAACATTGACCTGCTATGTGTCCGTAGACATCAAAAGTAAGAACTTTACTCTGGGAACAAATATATCACCTTGTGAACTAGGGCAGCTTATTACTTGCTAAGCTCCAGATATGTTCCAGTGAAGTAGTTGTGTTAAACAGAGAAAAACAGTGTCAGATGATTATATACATACAGACACGAGAACAGTGGTCTACAAACGAACTCTACAGATACAATATCCATAGAGCAAATATGACTGTGTAATGGATTTCAAATACCCAGAACAATTGTATAGATATTATGCCAATGAAAGTATGTTTCTGAACATTAATGGCAACGACTAACCTGAGGTATTTAAAGACCATGTATATAAAACTTAATGTGATATGTATCATAATGTTTTAATATAGTGATAAAATATAGATAAATTATGTCATTTTAATTTAGAGTTAGATAATATAATACTTTTTCATTTTACTTTAGATAGATTATTAATTTACATATTTATTTAGCTTTAAAAGTAGATTAGGATAGTAATTTAAACATAACAACTAATTATAAGAAGTTTAGATAGGAATAGTATCATTTAGTTTATTATATTTCACTTTGTTTCATTTCATTTGATTTCATTCCATCTTAACCAATCCATTTAATAAACGTTATCATTTAGTAGTATGATTAGGTTACACCATAATAGAATAGAAATATTATACACTTAAATATACATCAGTTACACCATATAGAATAAGAATATCAATCATATAGTTTGTTTCATGTAAAAACATTAGTTAGAATATGTTATATTTCACATCACCCATTTTAGAAAGGGACGTAACTTATTACATTTCACATTATCCATTTCACAAAGGGACATCACTCATCTCACATCAATTTCATTTCACATAGGTAAATTCCATCCCTTAAATTAGATAAATATTATGAGTAATGTAAGCTTATTTTAGGATTAATATGACAGATAGATTAAAATAGGCAACGCATTAAATGTATATTTATAGAACTAGTATTAGTATGTCATTATTTAGAATAATATTTCAGTAGAATAGAGTGGTTAATAATACCAGGGTACAAACCATCAACCCGTTTTTTCTTACATGTAAATATGTTGTAAATACTTGACGTGTGCAACGGTTGATGCACAGTCATTAGGCTCAACTCTGTCAAACTGAGCCAAACTTGTACAGTGTCACTCCAAGGTTTTTAAATAACTATGAGAGTAAAAGATGCGTGACAAAAATGAGAGTGAAAGTTATGTGACAGAAATGAAGGTAAAAGATGTGTGACAAAGGTGAGGGTGAAAGATGTGTGACAAAAGTGAGGGTAAAAGAAGTGTGACAGAAATTAGGATGAAAGATGTGTGACAGAAATGAGGGTAAAAGATGTGTGCCAATAGTGAGGGTAAAAGAAGTGTGACATAAGGGAAGGTTAAAGATGTGTGACAGAAGTGTGAAAGTGAGAACAAATGTAAAATATACAGGAGAGAGTGAGAACAGTCAGCGGATTTTTTCTGCCGCTCAACAAGACTTTTTAATTTTGTTGCCGTCAAATGTTGGTTTCAATGGTGGAAATGTGTTGTAATGAATGTATTTTGTGTATTTTAGTTTAGAATCGTAGTGAAAGTATTTTGAGTCTCATAAGACAGAAACGTAGTCACAGATTTGTATTATACACATGTTTGTGACCACAGTTAAATGAATTATGGCACTTGAAAAACTAACTTACAGACACATGATAGTTAGATACACATGTTAGAGGTTAGATTATACTTTTAATTACATCCAAACACACAAACAACCAGAAAAAACAAACATGTAAATTGCATACACTTTTATTAGATCAAAGGGAGATAACTCCGGGTCAGGGGACATAATAGACAACGAAACACTAACTTAACAGTGAAATATGACTTTACACGCGGAAGCGAGATAGGTAAAGCCTGTCGCTCACAGCTTGTGTAATGGTTGTTTAATATTATATGGGGGACATGAAGCAATTCATGTGTTGACCTTCAGAAAGTCAACTTTGTATGGGTAGTGAGGTAATTTACTATTTGAGGGCAGGTCTTATAAGACAACGGTCCGGTTCAGACATACCTCTAATGAATATAATATTGTGATTGAGAAGAGGGCTCACGCCAACCAGACAAGTTTGTGGCGATTGCCAGTAGCCAAGTAAAGTGATGCTACATTGTGACATTAGTCAGTAAGTCTATTGAGTAGCCCAAAGCCAGGTTATCTACAGTCTTTGACAAAAATTAGACACACTAATTTTTTTTTTTAGAAACCTCTTGCGTCACAACCAATGAGTCAAAGTTGATGACGCAACACAGGAGGGGAGGGTGTGTGTCAAAGACTGATACAGGAGGCAGGAAGCCTGCCTCATGATAGAACACCACCGGGACGCGGGGTCAACCTCAGATTGAGTAGAGGGAACATAGTGCCCGGGAACAGGGCAGGATAGATGATAGAAAAGGGGGACTAGTAACTAGTCCTCACACGAAGGCGTTGACCAGATAGTTAGCACTACTGGTCACGACAGAATCACGCCTGCGTGATAGCAACGATTAGCACTCAAACCAAAGCCAGCTAATAGAAGCGTGCTAACTGACCTAGCACGTAAAGAGCCGAAGGGCGTATGAAGGTCCTTCCGCGTGGCGTGTAGCGACGCGAGTGAAGCAAGGGAGACTGGGGACTGACTCTGTAGTGTTCACATCGTATAGAATAGATATGTGTTTTCATATAGCCTAGTAGATAGAGATTAGCTATAGGGTAGGAAAACTAGTGATAGAGAATATTGTGACTTTATGTGTGATTAGATAGCGACTGTTTTTGCAATTGTAAAGAGCCAACGGCAATAAAATGTACCATTTCATTCCTCGCACACGACTTGCAAGTTTCTTGTAGGGTGTGGGAGAAGTAATCCGATGATGCCTGAAACAGGAGTTGTTGACAACTATCATGTTATTATCATGTTTTAAATATGCTCTTAACAACTATGGAAACGCATGCACAGTTGAATTGTAAGATTTATTATTATAGGAGATGTTTAGGTTAAAGAAATACGGGGAGGGGGGGGGGCTAGAAATCAATGCACCAGAGAGAGAGAGAGAGAGAGAGAGAGAGAGAGAGAGAGAGAGAGAGAGAGAGAGAGAGAGAGAGAGAGAGAGAGAGGGGGGAACTATTTGTTCAAAATGAATGAAATTTACAAACAATGTAAATGACATTTTCTCTAAACATTACGTTTACTTTTTCGTTGAAATAAAACAATTAAGACTGGAGTCAAATATTATAAGCTAAATAATAATACTTTTAGATTACTTATAAAGCATGTTTTTAATCTTTACTTACTTACATTTTGTAATCAACTGTACAGTTCTACATTTTCTTCTTAAATAGTAATAGTATACTTTAACTTAACCGTCCTGTTGTCACTGTAAATATTTCCCCTCTGTGGGGGAAAACTTTTTACTGGCCTCCTAGGGCCACATAACATATAAAGGAAATTAACCACACACATCCCAAACTTTGATAACATTAAGAAACAAATGAGAAGACTGAATATTCACATGTCAGGTATATCTGAGACCATTTGTCTTCATAAATCCCATAAACTTGCACGGCCTTTCGCCAGCGCGTAAATAAGTGCATGCAGGCCTTGACTGTACCAGACTAGGTTTTCTTCTGCTCACTTCGCTTTTATCTATCACCTCTCTCATTCCTATCACCTAGGTCAAGGTTGTGCAAACTAAGGCCCTCTGGCCGCATGCGGCCCGCAACTGATATTATGCGGCCCTCGAGGGCATTTAGAAATAAAAATGTTTACTTCGTTTTTAAATTATTTTGTTGAATTTTACAGAATTTCTTCTCTTCTTCTTTGCGTTCATCCGGAGTGTTTTTTTTGTTTTTTTTTCAGATGTGATTGCGGTGTGTCTGGTTAGGCACCCTTGGGTCGAAACCCTCAGGCCAACACATCCGACATTTAGAATGCTGTTTTGACCAGGTTAGCATTCCTGGGAGACTCTCACTTTTGCGGTACCGTCCACATCCCAGCTGGTCAAGTTGGAACAGTCGAAGACTTCGGTCATCCCTCAAGGGAAGGCAGGGACAGTCCATTGCATTTTCCGCTATTCAAGGTGGCTTCCATAGTTGCAGGGCCGACACATTGCGCCCTGGTGCTGGGCTCACCGAGGGAATCGTCACGTCCTGCTCATGGCTGCTTTAAATCCTCACTTCAATATATTGGTCATTTCGTTCGCCCCGGGTCGTTCCCGCACAAACCAGACAGGTCTGCAGACAGTATCCACTCAGCGAGTTTTCGGTTCGGACATGTGCTTGTCTTTGTGCCCATCAGAGCTGTTCCAAGCACGAAGGACATTCGGAAACTACCTAGTCAGAGCTGTTCCGAACAAGAGCGGCATTCCGAAACTAGGTAGTCAGAGTTGTTCCTTTACAGAATTTCAAGAACCGTTATGATTGTATTAACATGTTGGATAAAATTTCTTTCAATTTTCTATGTTTGTAAACAGTCCTTGACCTTCGTAATGTAATACTAAAATGCGAATGTATCGATTTTCATATAGAGAAATATTTATCGACACCTAAAAATGTAATAAGGATGATTTTATGAAAAAGAGATTTCGATTTATTATGCAAGAAAATATTACATTTAAAAGTTTTTTGCTGTTATAAATTATTTCCACAGTTACAATGTTTAAATTAATTTATTTGTTGTAGTAGTCTTGATATATTTCTAAAATGTATTCTGAGTTTACTCCTTGTTTTCCGAATATTTTATTTTCACACACAGCCGGAAGTAGGTTTTGTTTCATTTCTTTTGTAAAGTTTTGTAAACTTCTAACTGTTAGAATTTTATTAAAACAATGAGTGTCATTAAAAAACGTAAGATTGAAGATGAATGTCGTGTTTTTAATGATCAATCGACAACTAAGTACTGTTTTATGTAAGTTGGTAGCAAATCAGTTTGTTTGTTGTGTAGTGAGTCAGTGGCTGTCTTCCAAAAAAAAAAAAAAAAAAAAAAAAAATCAAACAAAACATCTCGATTTCGGATACAATTTAACAACCGAAGAGAGGGAAAGGAAATGCCTGGAGTTTGTGAAAAATTTGGAAAAACAGCAATCTGGTTTCACTAAACAGCCTTCACTTTACGATGCTGCATCAGAAGCTAGTCTTGTGCTGTCACACAGAATTGTAAAACAGAAGGAGTTCATCAAGGAATGTTTGCTAGATGCAGTAAACATTATGTGTTCAGAACAAACAACAAAAGAAAACCAATTTGACAATATTACTTTATCAAGGAGAACTGTGATCAGACGTGTTGTCAAGATAAGTGACAATTTGATGCATAAACTTCAAGATGCAAGTAAAAAAATGTTTGTGGTACTCTCTTGCATTGGATGAGAGTACCGATGTACATGATACTGCCCAATTATTGATATGTATCCGTGGAATAAACACTTCTTTCAAACTCACTGAAGAGTTACTGAGTGTTGAGTCACTCAAAGACACAACCACAGGCCATGATATATTCCATGTTGTTACTAGCCGTATTGAAAGAACTTGGTTGGTTTGGAACAAGATGGCAAGTGCTACAATTGACGGGGCTCATGCTTTGATTGGAAGAATGTAGTGTTCTGGTAAAGTTGATAAGTGATAAGATTAAAGCAGAATATCCTGACCACACATTATTACCACTTCACTGTGTGATCCATCAGAAAGTCTGTGTAAAACTGTTTTGAATATCAAGCATGTTATGCACCCAGTTGTCAGTGTTATCAACCTCATAAGATCAAGAGGACTTTATCACAGACAGTTCAAGGCAAGTTCAAGTGTCAGCTGGAGAAATTAAAGCGCATACAGAACGAAGCTATGCGGGTCATTCTGGGATGCACCAGAGACACCCCAGTAGTGTGTATGCGTTACATCCTTGGTCTGCCGAGTGTTGCTGGTAGGCACAAGGTGATTCCGGCGAAGGCATACCTCAGAGTAGCTGCAGACACAGATCGTTCCGTTGCATGAGGCGCTGGACTCAGTTAAGGGTCAGCGACTGATAAGAGGGAAATCATGGATGGCTCAGGCGGAGGATGCTATCAGACAGGTGTGCATCTTGGAGGACATTAGACGAGGAGTTGAGTGGGCCAGAGTGCCTGCCAGCGGAGCAGTCAGACTTGTGCAGAATTATAATCACATTGAGACGGGAGTGCAGGGGATGGCCAACAGGGGTCACGGAAGTGGAAATCCAGCAACTAATTCAGGATAATTCTCGCTCGGGTGATGTGATTATCTACACAGATGGGTCGGTGTTGAGAGGTAGGAGAAGTGTCTGGGGGTTCTTAGCAAAAGCTAATGGTCAACGTTTGGTGCAGGAGAGTCTGGCATATGATACCCCAACATCCAGCTTAAGAATGAAGGTGGAGGCGGTCAGTGCAGCTTTCCGTTGCATGTATAATACGACACAAACACACACACCACACACACAACGTGATTGTAACTGATTCAGAAAGCATGCTGAGGAAGATGAGGACAGGCAAGCTTCGGGCAGAGTGGCTTGCTTCGTTTGGAGGTTACGGGTTGCAAGCATCGCCTGGATCTTTTCTCCGGGGCATGCCGGTGTGCTGGGGAATGAACAGGCGGACAGATTGGAAAACTGCAAACCTTGGTGGAGTATTGATGCATGACAAGGCAGACGTGGTTGCTGCCTTGTGGGAGCACGTGTACACCTCTGAGCAGCAAATGGGTCACAAAGGTCTGGCAAGAATGAGACAGAGAGGAGTGACGAGGGGATCTGGAAGACGCGCGACGCTCAGAGGAAAGGCGAGACGCACATATAATCAATTGCTACTGGTACTATAGGTGTTGGAACTCTTCGATGGCTGCTGAGGGTGGGGACGAAGCGCTTATGGGAATGCCCCGAATGTTGTGATGTCAAGCAATCAATCAATCAATCAATTCAAGGCATTACTTGACGATTTGGAAATTGAACATTCCGATGTCCTGTACCACACCAGTGTTCGATGGCTGAGTCACAGCAAGGTGTTGAGGCGAGTGTGGGACATCGGAGAAGAAATGTGATGTTCCTAGATATGAAGGACATTGAATGGGACTTCAGTACTAACATTGTCAATAAAGAGTGGAAGTTAGACTTTATGTTTGCCATTGAAATTATGGAAAAGTTAAATGAACTGAATGTCAAAATTCAGGGCAATGGTGTATTTGCGCATGAATTGTATGTACATGTAAAATCATTTCCAGCAAAACTCTCACTGTTCTCCAGACAAGCAAGTGAAAAAAGGTTTTGTCACTTCCCTTTGCTGAAACAAGAAATCATTTCTGGTGAAATGACTGAAAAGTACAAAACCCAATTAGATGCATTGACTGAAGAATTTGGATGGAGATTCCAAGATTTTAAGAAATTAGAGCCACAGTTTAATATTCTCAGTTCCCCTTTTAGTGCAGAAGCTGATACAGCCACAGAGGACATACAGTTGGAGCTGCTTGACTTACAAGCAGATCTTGACCTGAAAGAGAAATTCAAGACATATGGTTTGCTGGACTTCTATGGATCTTTATCGCAAGAATCATTTCCCAACTTGAAAAACTTTGCAGCTAAACTTTTATCATTGTTTGGATAAACATACATTTGCGAACAAGCATTCTCTTGCTTGAAGATCAACAAATCTAAGAATGGGTCTTTATTGTCGGACTGCAACTTGCATGCTGTCATGCGAATTTCAACAAGTAAACTTGCTCCAGATTTCAAGAATATTGTCAAAAAGTGCAAGCAGTTACATACATCTCAATAGAAATCAACAATTATAGTGACAGTGTAGTCGGTTTGTGTCTAAATTAAAGCCATTGATAGATATTAAAGAATATTTGTTATAATAACATGTTGTACAATCTTGTTAACAAATTAGTAAATGTTTTTGTCCATAATGTCAAATATAATACATAAGTGTATAAGTAAAATAAAATTGCAATAATTAGTTATTTATACTACTTAATAACCTATGAATAATTAATAATTACTTATTGTGATAGGTTGCTGTAAACAAAATGGGCATTATATATATATATATATATATATATATATATATATATATATATATATATATATATATATTTATATATATATATACACACATATGCGGCCCGCCAATAGCTTTGCATTTGTCAATGCGGCCCTCCGCACAAAAAGTTTGCCCACCCCTGTTCTAAAGCATTAATCATTTCTGTTGTGACGCTGTCTGAACCGGGGGTCTTGCCAGTTTTCATATGGTTAAAAGCATTCTAAACCTCCATCTTCAAAATTGATGGTCCTTCATTATTATTTTTGTTCTTCTCTGTTATCATCATAAAGTTTTTTCACATAATCTGACCATACATGTAAAATCTGATGTTTTTCTTTTAAGATTATTCCATCGTGTGTCTTTAGGCAGCCTGCTTATGTATGTGTTTTTTAAAATTCTTTTGTTGCCATGTAAGGACCACTCCAGACTTAATGGATACCGAATCACAACCCTGCAAAACACGTATAGCAAAGTCCTCGAAAAGATAATACCACACAGGCTCCAGCAACATTTGGAAAATCGGAATCTGCTTACCCAAGGACTCGGGAACGACCGGCCTGGAAAGGACACCTGGCCCAATGCTGCAACTTTTGCATTTGATGTCTACGAGGGCTTCCAGGATAAACAGGAGACAGTGGCGGTAGCTCTTGACCTCGAGGCCTGGAGGATGCTTATAACAGGGTTAGGTATGATCGGTTGATACACACACTGTTGGACATGGAGGTCTGCCCTTGCCTTGTTAGATGGGTTGCTGCAGTCCTTTATGAGCGTAAGGCTGCACTGCGCATGGGTACCTGGACTTCTTACCCATGTACTATTACACCTGGTTTGCCGCAGCGATCTGCCTTGTCCCCGGAGCTCTTTAATGTCTACACCAGCAAAATCGCAGCTGTTGAGACATCAGGTGTGGGTAGAATCTTGATATTTGCAGATGATGTGCTGGTGTACAGACATGGCATAGACAGGGCCAGTTTGGCGGAAGACGTACAGGTGGCGGTAAACAAGGTGACGGAGTGGTGCAGGGACGCAGGGGCCATTTTAAACCCAGACAAGGCATCTGTTGTGTGGTACTCCCTGGATAACCGGATCGTCAAGGCAGACGTCCCAGGTATTATGTTGAATGGATGTCCTCTTGGTCGAGAAAGTAATTTGAAGTACTTGGGTATCACCTTTGACAGGTGGTTGTCTTTAAAGGACCATGTGGAGGATTTGGTGGTGAAGGTTGGTAGGGGACTTAATGCATTGAAGGCTATGGCAGCAACCGGGGTAGATCAGAGGATGCTGTACAGGCTCTTTCAGCAGTTAATAATTCCTGTCATTGAGTATGGTTTGGGGCTGCTGACAGTATCAAAAAGCCAGCTTGAAAGGTTGGAGCGCATACAGAATGCTGCCATGCGGTTAATCCTGGGGTGCACAAAGGACACACCAATTATCTGCATGAGGCGTATCCTGGCGCTGCCTACAATAACGGATAGACATAGTGTCCTTCAGGCCAAATGGTACCTGAAAGTTGCCGCAGACAGGGATCACCTGCTGCATGCAGCAATGGATATGGTAAAGGGTCATAGACTAAGACGAGGTAGATAGTGGATCGCAAAGGCAGAAATTTCTATAAGTCAGGTGTGTGATCTAGAGACCATCAATCGTGAAAGTGAGTGGGTTAAAGTTCCGGATGACATGACGGACTGGCACAATGTAATAATAACACTGGGTCGTGAGTGCAGAGAATGGGCAGCGGGTAGCACTGAGTTTGAAGTGCAACAGCTGGTCCAGAGCAACACACATCAAAGTGACATAGTCATCTACACCGATGGGTCAGTGGTGAGAAACAGACGTAGTGGCTGGGTGTTTATTACAAAGGCTAATGGGCGAGTATTGACAAAGGAGAGCCTGGCATATGAGACTATGACCTCCAGCATGAGAATGGAGGTGGAGGCAGTAACAGCGGCATTCCGGTGGCTAGAGGAGACTACTGCAACACACGTTGTGTTCATTACGGATTCAAAGACTATGCTTAGCAAGGTGGAGACAGGAATGTTTCGTGTGGAATGGCTCTCGTCGCTTCAGAGATCACAGATTGTGAGAATTGTATGGATATTTTGCCCTGGCCATGCGGGTATACGGTGGAATGAACAGGCTGATAGGCTAGCAGGGAATGCACCTCTTGATGGTATCTTGCCTATGGACAAGGGGGAGGTGGTCGTGCGCTTGTGGGACCAGGTGGAGAAGGCGGAGGAACAGATTGGGAACCCATATGTGGAAAGAATGAGATTTCAGAGGATCGGCAGGGGTTCTGGAAGAATTTAGGAACTGAGAGGGAAGACCAGGAGAACTTTTAATCAGATAGCGGTGGGAACGATTAGTAGTATGACTCTTCGCTGGCTGTTGAACGAGGGGACTGAACACGTATGGGAGTGTCCTGAGTGAAGTGATGTCGGTTCTTAACTCAGCTCAACTCTGATTCTTTTGTGCATTACTTTGGTATTCTTACTGTTGTGTTGTTTTTCAATGTCTATGCAATTTTTCCCTAGCCATGCTTCTTTTCCCTCCTTAAATAATGTTCTGACTTTTCTGTGAATTTCTTTATATTTGGCAGGATTAATTTTGTTCTGTCTTCTTGTTTCCATTAGCTGTAAAATTTCTTCAGTCATCCATGTCTGACGACCCACTTTCTTTTATTTTGGAGTAGTTTTTTTCTGCAGCTAAACTGATTGAATTCTTCAACATGTCCCATTGATCATCCACATTTTAAAATATGATCAGACAATATATCAAATTTGCTCTTTACTTCTATGTTAAAATTATCTAGTATTTGTTTGTCAGTTTTCACCTTGCACAAATCATATTTAGTGTTTCCGGTTGTATACTTGACTTTCTTTAACTTAACTTTCAGTGTGCCTGTAATTAATCTGTGATCATTGTAGTGACTGCATTGGGCACTATCTTTACGACTATTAGCGCATTTCGAAACCTTCTGCTAATCAGAATGTAATCTATCTGGTTTTTGATCCTGCAATCTGGACTCCTCCATGTCCATAATCTTCTAGGATGCTGTTTAAACCAGGTGTTACCTACAACCATTTCTTGTTCTTTTGCCCATTCTACAAGTCTGTATCCTCTTTCGTTTCGCTCTCCAAAACCATGGTTGCCTACACTGCATCCGTCGCCTTGATTTCCCACTTTTGCGTTGAAATCACCCATTATAATATTTATTTCTGATTTTCTTCTTACATTTCTTCAAAGCACGCTCCATGCCATAAAATTCATCTACACTTTCTTCACTGTATTCACTTGTTGGAGCATATATTTGAATGAAATTTATTTTAAAAGGTCTTCCGTTTAATTTTACTAATAGAACTCTGTCTGATACAGCCCAATATCCTTTAACATAATTTGATGTTTGCCGATCCAACATAATGGCTAGACCTCTTTGTCGTTCTTCTCCTCCAAAATAAATAATCTTACAATCCTCTCCTGTCTTGATCCCTGCCCCTTTCCAACTAGTTTCACACATTCCGAATATATTAATACCATCTCTTCCCAGTTCTTGCTTGATGTTATCCAATTTTCCATCTGCATTCATTGTTCTGACATTTCAGGTTCCTACTTTTAATGATAGTAATCTTTCGCACCTAGTAGCCTTTTGACGGTCTGGAGTCACCTGGTGTTCATGACTCCCTACCGGGCAAGGCTGCTCCTATGGAGCACCCATTTACGCCGTTTCTCCGAATGTCGATGATATCGCAAAACATAATGTTCTTGGCATCTGTAAAGAAGGTAGTTTGCCATTGCTTTGCTTCTTAGCCTTGAACATACTGATGAATGACCGTAGCCATTGTCTCCTCAAAAAAGAGATCCTCTGCCTACTGTCGTGAAGCCTGAGACCATAACCAACAACTATCTGTCGGCTGCTCTTTAACCTCATCCACCACCTGCACACATGACTTCACGTAACCCTGATCGCTAGGCTAAACGGGCCAGGCCGAGGCCGCTGGGAATTTACTTTGTCCGAGCCGGGCAGCAACGCAGAGACAAGGAAGGCTGCGCTGCCGACTTGCCATCGCACAATCATTGAGAGTTGACATGTTTATAGCTAAGGGAGAGCACAAACATCAAGGACAACGAAATCGACCTAACGTCTCGCACAGCAAGGAAGAGACGTCCGGAATCATGACCTGCATTGGCCCGCCCCTAGAGAATGTTTAGTAGGTAAATATTGGCCGATACATTTGTGGAAGGGGGACTATTTATGATGATGAGAATACCCCTGCCGTGTTTGCTCCGCGGCGGAGGTATTATCACTTGTGATTATGGCCAGTCCACCAGCCAATCTGGATAGACAGAGTGACACCCCAGAAAGACTAGCACTGCTGCATCGCAGTGGGGGAATTGGCTCCATTATCGAAACGGTCGGGTCGACGCTGACCGGGCTGATAACCCCAAATGCTGTATAATATCCTTGTCACGTCAAATGGAAGAACAACAAGATGCACCTTGGATCCTCCTAAATGGGGGTGGGGGTATAAAGGATCCACCAGTGACCACACGTTGACGACCCTATCCGTCCAACCGACCATGACTTCAGTCGAACGACCGGGCTGGGCATGCGTTTGTGGTAAAAGCTTCGCCTCCAACGGGGAATGAGAATTGACGCAGGACAAAAGAAGCGCGAGAGTACAGCACAAGAGACAAGACAGCGCTGCCGTGAGAGAGAGATAACAATAAGTCGTCAGAGGATCTCAACCAATGAGAACCCCACAGAGCTGAGAAGTCTCAAGTCGATGTCACCATGAAGAACCCCACAGAGCTGAGAAGACTCAAGTCGATGTCACCTGTGACGCACCCGAGCAACCATCCGATAGTCTCAGAACGAAGATCAAATAACCCTCCTGCCACAGAGAAAGCAGATTGGGCGCGATTAGATGAGATGATGTGCCGTGTTTTAGAGGATGAGCTAAAACACACGTCACTAGATGAGAAAGTGCAAACGTTCTGAGAGATTGTGTACCTCCACTCGCTGCGTCAATTTGGTAGCAGCGAAAGGAAGAAAGCAGTTAGCTAGTGTGTGTGTGTGTGTGTGTGTGTGTGTGTGTGTGTGTGTGTGTGTGTGTGTGAGAGAGAGAGAGAGAGAGAGAGAGAGAGAGAGAGAGAGAGAGGTCTGGAAGGAAATCATACTTTTGTTTCCACTTTCCCAGGCCCATAACATGTGATTTTTGTATATTAATTTCGGCTCCACGGCCGTTCCCAAAGTTGCAGAAGGTGCTCAGTACGTTTCTGATGGATGTGTTGCTTGTAGGGAAGAAGGCAGTAACGACTGCATAAGCAATTACCTTTTGCTCTCCTATTCCCTGAATGCCTTTAATGCTGGTATCTTATCTGATCTTTTCTAATAATGACTCTAGTGTCAGCATATACAAAAGTGATATTAGGGGGCACCCTTGTATTCGAAGACTTCGGTCATCCCTCAAAGGAAGGCAGGGACAGTCCATGGCATTTTCCGCCATCCTGGGTGGCTTCCATAATTGCAGAGCCAACACATTGCGCCATGGTGTTGGGCTCATCGAGGGAATCATCACGTCCTGCTCATGGCTGCTTTAATTCCTCACTTCAATGTATTGGGCATTTCGTTGGCCCCGGGCCGTTCCCGCACATACCAGACAGGTCTGCAGACGGTATCCACTCAGCGAGTTTTCGATTCGGACATGTGCTTGTCGTTGCGCCCGTCAGAGCTGTTCCAGGCACGACGGACATTCGGAAAACTACCTAGTCAGATCTGTTCCGCACAAGAGCGGCATTCGGAAATAGGTAGTCTGAGCTGTTCCTAGCACGAGAGACATTCGGACGAGACATTTCACTCGGACGTAAATGCGTAGTGCCAATTTTTATTTTGCCACCCGTAGGACGGCACTTCCGACTTTTTGTAATATGAAGAGATAATAATAGATTATAATGTGCTACCTTGTTACATTTGTGATAAAAACTGTTGGTGCTTTCTTGTTCTTTTTTGGTGCTTTCAAAAAACTTTTGGTGCTTTTTGGGGTCGATTTTGGTGCCTTTTCGTCAAAAGGAGATGACAACACTGCTTAGTAGGCGGTTATTGTCCTACTTCTTTATCAATCCTTATGGCAGCCTTTCACAGGCCGGACAAAAAATCTGTGAAAAACTACAAACTAACAAATAAAGTTCAACGAATAAATAGGAAAATGGTGTATAAATTGTCACACATCTAAAAAAAAAAAAACTTTCAATTTTACACAAACTTTAAAATAATTTAAAATTATACATTGTTATTTATTTTAATTGTCGCTAATAATAATAATAATAAATACTACATTATCTAAGTCACATAATACATGCATGCTAATTTGTAATGCCCTTTTAAATAATGTTATGTTGTTATGCCCCTTTGCAGTATTTAAATTATGTCTTCTGTTTAATTAGTTCCTACACAAAAGTGCGTATTTCCAAGATGCAGTGAGTATTTTCTTTACATATGCAAATACTAAAAGACCCCAGACGGCAAATCCAGCAAGATTCTCTAATGTCTGTGTATCATCATCATCATCATCATCATCTTCCACTTCTGCCGTCAAGCGTCGTGGGGAGGAATAATTTGCGTTCCAGTGCCCGGTGGACGGCACTGGATAGTGTCATTCCGTGTATAATGACTGTGTCTGTGTATAATGACTGCATATTTTTTATTTTTTCTAGAAAGGCAAATGTAGCGATGTTTGAATTCATATCGATAAATTGTTGTTTTCGGTAATTGCAATACCAAAGTAAATCTTACAGTGTACCCTGTATAATAACACACTTGGATCCTCGTTAATTCTTCAGTTCAATAGATGGACGGAAGGAAATGTTTAAAAATGTTGAATGTATTATATGAAATAAGGTTTTCAAATAGGTTTTCGAAAGTGACTGCGTGGCGAAGGGCGTTACGGACGCGGTTCGTAATCTCTTATACCCGCGTTCGAAACACAGCTGCGTGCGATTTGGCAGCAGACCGTGTTAGCGTTAGTTTTTTACGAAAAAGGTATGGGTGCCGATCGTTCAGAAAGCAATGGCAAACTACTGAACGTAAAACTTGCCCAGACATCAACAACTGCTAAAAATGCTGGTGTTCACTGCAAACGTCCTGTAAACGATATGCAACTGTTATGTTCTTTTTGTGTGCAAAAAGTGCATCGAAGGTAATACACGTGTCAGTCCAACAGAGCGGTGTAGGGGTTGAACCCGCTACCTCGGCATCAGTACACCGGATGTTAAAGAATAAACATACTTATCCATTCGGCCATGATGGTCTCCTGTTCTAATATCATATTGTGGTTCTGATAGCCCTACAGGCGCTGTCCTGGGGGATCAGTCTTGTTTCTGTGTACTCGTGCTTGTATTGTTAATGTTGCATTGTGACATCAGCAGATTCAACCAGAATAGCAAGACGAAGTAGAAGAACAAGATTATCAACAACAATAACAACAACAAGAACAAGAACAACAAAAAAAAGAACAAGAGCAAGAACAACAACAAGAAGAATAGCAAGAACAACAAGAACAATAAGAACTAAAAGATCCAGAACATCAACAATCAGAACAAGAAGAAGAAGAACTAGAACAAAAAGAACAAGTGCAAGAAGAAAAACAAAAACAAGACCAACATGAAGAAGAAGTTCTTAGTTGTTCTAGGAGCAGTATGAAGATCTCCTACCGGCTTGCTGGGCCAGTCGCAGGTTGAGGACACTAATCTGACCACAGGGAGTCCATCCATAATCGGGCACTCTCACGATGTTTATACTTCACCTCGACACCGCAAGGTACAAGAGGAACATGTTGAGATGAGATGAAGAAGAAGAAGAACGAGAAGAAACACAAGAACTATAAGAACAAGATGAACTACAAGAACAAGAAAACAAGAAGAACAAGAAGAACAAGAACAATTGTTGCATGGAAACAATGTTTACACCACATGACTGCTGTTTTAATTGCATCTGCTTTGTTTTACAGTTTAGCTTGAACACACACCCATACACTCCCACACACACACACACCTCACACTAATATATACACACAAAATATCCAGACACCAAAGAAAATCCACACACCCCATACGCACGCACACCAAAATACACACACACGTTGACACACACACAACACACACACACACACACACATACACACACACACACACACACGCGCGCGCGCGCGCCACATACGAACACACTTTAAATAATGATTTTCATGGATAGTGAAGACACAGAGACAAGCGAGCAACAGAGACAGATAGATATATAGACAGACAAACAAAGAGACAGACTTGCAACTAGGTACACAGGTAGTGAGGTAGACAAGTAAACAAAAATACGGATAGATAAAAGACAGACAGACAGACAGTTAGGTGACTAACTAGACAGAGAGGCAGACAGACCGACAGACCGACAGACAGACAGGCAGGCAGGCAGGCAGGCAGGCAGGCAGATAGATAGATAGATAGATAGATAGATAGATAGATAGATAGATAGATAGATAGATAGATAGATAGATAGATAGATAGGTAGGTAGGTAGATAGATAGATAGATAGATAGGTAGGTAGGTAGGTAGGTAGGTAGGTAGGTAGGTAGGTAGATAGATAGATAGATAATAATAATAATAATAATAATAATAATAAGTCATTATTTTCAAAGGGTTAAGAATTGGGCACGCAGGCCCGTCTGACATTCTGCCCTTCTTCTCTATTTCCTCTCATACATTATTTCATTCAACATCACTTATGAAGCAACTTTTGACAAAAAAAGAACATTAAAACGCATGAAAAATAATCAATAACAAATGACTCACTGAAGCAGTGTTTAACATGGGCATTATAAATACCTAAGGAGGGTGTAACGTGCCATACATAAGGGAATGTTTTGTGGCTAGTTGTCGTTTGAGATAAGTTACCATTATTGTCTTTTTTGTGTTGTTTGTTATGGGGGCATGTAGTCTGTACTAAGGTAGTGTTCAAACAGGTTGCGAATGTATGTATCATGCTTGGTGGTGTCTTTGATTTCTTGTGGAAGATTGTTCCACAACTGAGCGGCAGAGTATGCTAAGCTTGTTCTATATAAGTCTATCCTAGGTTTAGAGACATGAAGTATATTTAGTCGTTCGCTATGTCTAGCGTTATATTTAAACAATGGCCAAAGGTAGCTTGGAGCATTTTGGAATAGGATTTTGTGAATTAGTTTGGTTTTATTAAAAAGCAGGCGCTTGTGGAGTGGCAGTAACCGGAGACGTTTATATAGGTTAGAATTGTCGGTAAGCTTTTCACCATTAATTAAACGCACTGCCCTTTTCTGGAGTGAATATAGGCGTTTTGTTATTGATTTGGAGCATCCATCCCAGACTGTGGAGCAGTAATCAATATGTGTTTGTATATGAGAAGTATAGAATATCTTTCTTGTGTTTTCGTCAAGGAAATTTTTAATTTTGGCAAGTTGGTATACTTTTTTGGCTATTTGTTTAACTAGAGCATGAACATGTGAGTTAAAAGTTAGATTTTGATCTATGATAACACCCAGTGTCTTGTGCTCGGTGACACTTTCGACAGGCGTGCTGCCAATGTGCAGCTGAAGAGTTCTCTGCGAGTTTAGAGTGTGAAGTCTTTGCCTGGTTCCTATTAACATAGACTTTGTTTTAGTAATGTTAATTTGCATGCGGTTTGCATGACTCCAGTTAACTACACTATTTATTTCCTGTTGCAAGGATAATTCTAGCACATTACGATCAACAGCGTTTGTATATACTGTGCAGTCATCAGCAAATAGATCGCAGGACGACGACAGATTTAATGGAAGATCATTTATATAAATGGCAAATAATAGAGGGCCAAGAATAGACCCCTGAGGTACTCCAATATTAATGGTAATGACTTGAGATAAAACTTTATTGTGTGATACTACTTGCTTTCTGTCTAATACGAATGATTTTATCAATGTCACTATATTAAAACTTACTTTCATTGTTTCTAGTTATTTAATTAGAATAGTATGATCTATCATATCGAATGCTTTCCTAAAGTCTATAAACACCGCTCCACATAGAGTATTGTTGTTAATATTTTGATGCCAGTTTTCTATTATGCTTGTTAGTGCCGTATGGCAAGAATATTTTGGCCGAAATCCTGACTGACTGTCAGCTATCAGTTTATGGCGAACTAAGTGATCTAGTGTTGTTTTTTGGATGTGCTTTTCTAGCGGTTTGGATAATGAGGATAATATGGAAATTGGTCTATAATTACTCATGAGACGATCGTCTAGAGGACCAGCTTTTAAATGAGGATACACTTTAGCGATTTTAAAGGCTGATGGGAAGTGACCTCTGGTTAGACATTGATTATATATAAAAGTTAGTGACTCGCAGATCGCCGGTGCAGCATGGCGAAGGATCCGACTACTAATTCCATCTAGTCCTGATGAGTTATTGTTTTTTAGATTACGGAGATGAGTAAATACTTCAGTTGTCGTCATTAGCGGTATGTTGGAGGAAATGTGTCCATAGCATTTGTTCTCACAGAATGATGATAATAAAGATATGTCATGAGGCGCATCTGGTATTGCAGCCTTCAGTTGGTTTATGTCGGACTGCAAGTATCTACTGAATTGATCACATGTAACCTGATTTGATGGTAATGATTGTGATGATTTGTGTTTGTTTGTCAAGGTATTAATTGCTTTCCATATATCTTTAGTGTTGGTTTTATCTATTACTATGTTCTTAAAATAGTTTTTCTTTTCCTTCCGAATAACATATTGAACTTTGTTTCTCAGACTACGGTACATAGTTAGATCTCTATTTTTGTGAGCCCTGTCGCGATCTCTCATAAGTTTAACTACCTCCTGTGTGATCCACGGGGGCTTTGTGTGATGTTTAACACGAACTTCCTTAAATGGAACATGTTTATCAAATATACTTAGAAAGGTCTTTAGCCAGTGGTCCAGAGCATCGTCTGGGTCAGGAAGCTGGTAAACATAATCTAGAGATGAGTTGACCAAATCTTGTAAGAAGACGTCTCGATTGAAATTTTTGTAATTTCTATATTTTATGCTTATATGTTTGTGTTTGGGAGTTTTGGTGCCCCTTTTCGACCACGTGCAACATACTGGATAGTGATCGCTCATTGCATTGATAGGTACACTACATTCTGTGATATTATCAGCACACGTAGTATAAATATGATCTATAAGTGTTGCAGATGATTTAGTGATTCTAGTGGCTTGTTTGACTAACTGTTGGAAATTATATGACTCTATTATGTTTTCCCATGTTTTGTTTGATTTGTTAGCGTCTATGTTGAAGTCACCTAGCAATATTATTTCCCTAGCATTACTAAAGACTACATCCATCATAGTGGTGAATTTTTCATACCAGATATTTCCTGCACTGGGGTTTCGATAAAGATAGCCACTACTAGCGGTATGCAATTTTGAAGTTTAACCTCTATCCATACACACTCAATCTCACAGGTTTCAAAGTCTAGCCTGCGGTGGGCGTTAAGCGAGTTGGAAATATAAACTGCAATACCCGTCTCTTGTTTCTGATAGGGATCTCTTCTAATGGTTTTAAAACCTCTGATAGCGATGTCATCATCTGAGATGTTGCCATTTAATCGACTTTCGCTAACGCCAAACATGTGAAAATTTTGATTAAGTATAAGTGATAGTTCGGGCAGCTTCCCTAATAGATGGCATATGTTTACATGCCCGATTCTGAGCCCATTATTCCTGAGCCAGTGTTCGTACTTATTAGACATTTCAACAATGCGTAATCACAAGTTTAAAAGCAAAACACACACACACAAAGTGAATACAACTTACGTCCCTTATTACAAAAACACACTCTAAAGTACAGAGAAATAGTAATATCTCTGTAAATATATAAAAATACGTACACAGATCCGTAAGGAAGAGCAGTGAAGACCCCCTCACTCACCGTGAAAACACAGTTAGAATTATTATAAAAGCTATACAGCTAAGTACTATCAATTAATATAAAGTCAAAACCAGTCAATGTTTGTAATAACTTATAACCTAATACGTTACTAGATCAAGTTATAACCAAATATGCAGATAAACGTTTAAGGAGAGGCTCTTTCTTGTACCGCGAGATCCGGTGTAGCTTTGTCCTAAGTTGCTAGTAAATACCAGGTTGTGTTGGTTGTTTAGATAGATAGATAGATAGATAGATAGATAGATAGATAGATAGATAGATAGATAGATAGATAGATAGATAGATAGATAGATAGATAGAAAGATAGATAGATAGATAGATAGATAGATAGATAGATAGATAGATAGATAGATAGATAGATATATAGATAGACAGATAGAACCTTTAAACATCACAAACGAACATCTTATGACACAACCATAAATCATCATCATCATCATGTTACATGTCCTCTACAGAAGATTACTCAGACTACATCCGCCAGACACACTGTCTGACACGCGTTGTTTCACCACATTGTATGCGGAGTTGGTAACAAGGCCTCTTGCGCCTGTCTCCACGGCGAATAGCCTGGCGGTATATCCTTCCTGTCTCAGGCTGGCGACTATGTCACTGTATAGCTCCATCTTATAGGTGTGCTGCTCTTGTGTAGGTAAAACCGTGAGCAACTTCTTTTTCTGATTCAGTTACAGGACTTCAACTTGAACCGGTGATGGTCCCTTAGTATAACTTCGTTTTGAGGTTGGACGGGATAGCGGTAGAATCGAATCGTGCTGCTCCTCGACTCTTGATTCAGCTCGATAAGTACCAGCTGTTGAATCGACGGAGAGCATAACACAGTGTCTGGTCGCAACTGAAACTTCAGGATGTCTGCCGGGTATTTGCCACGGCCCTGCAGGTCTACTCTCAGCTCCCAGTCTTCAGCGTTCCCGAGGATGGATGGCAGGCTGTCGGGGAAGCTTACTCTTGACTGCAATGTGTAACTGTCCAAAGTGCTGAATATTAAGAATGATTTGGCCTTTTACATGCCGGACAAAAATCATCATGTCAGTGATGGCAATACCAATACCATTGAAAGAATAAAATAGTTACTGAAATATCGAGGAGACATTGGAAAATGGTTTATACAATTCACAGACATCTAAAACAAGGCCTTAACTTTTACATAAACTTTAACGATAATTTAAATTTATTAATCCATTATTTATGGTAACTGCCGCTAATTTCTACGACAATTTTATAACAGATTAAGATAAATACTGCAATTATTTAAATAATATAATACATTCATGCGACTTTTGTAATGTACCTTTAAATACTGTTATGTTGTTATGTCCCTTTCCGGTATTTAAATTATATGTCTTCTATTTAATATAGTTTTATTTCGTACAAAACAGTGTGTATTTACAAGGTGCAGTGTGTGTTTACATTTGCAAATACTACAAAACCCGAGACGTCAAATCCAGCAAGATTCTCTAATGTCCGTGTATTGACTGCATACTTTTTATTATTCTGGAATGGCAAATGTAGGGATGTTTAATTCATATCAATAGATTGTTGTTTTCGGTAATTGCAGTTCCAAAGTAAATCTTACAGTGCACCATGTAGAATAACACACTTGGATCCTGGTAAAATTTTTCAGTTCAATAGATGGACGGAAGGGAATGTATAACAATTTTGAATGTATTATATGAAATAAGGTTATCATATGGGTTTCCCAAAGTGTCTCCGTGGCGAAGGACGTTATGGACACGGTTCGTAATCCCGTATAGGCCTACCCACGTTCGAAACATATCTACTAGTAACACGGTATCGTCAGCATGCCTAAGATTGCTTATGATTCTTCCTTTGATGTTAAGTCTAGGCATCTCAACTTGTTTAAAAATGCTTTCTGTGTATAGGTTGACTAGGCTTGGGGACAGCACACATCCCTGCCCTGCTCCTCTTTTTATCTCTATAGGTGACGAATAATTATTTCCGCATCTAATAGACGCCACTTGTTCCCAGTACAAGTTACTAATAAGTCGGATGTCCGTTCCGTCTACTCATATATCTTGAAGGCAAGTAATTAGTCGTTCAGGTTGTACTCTCTCAAAAGCTTTCTTGTAGTCTATAAAACAAACATATATACTTTTTGAACTTCTATGTATTTTTCAATTAACATCCTAAAACAGATAATCGCTTCTCTGGTGCCGCTTTCTTTGCGGAACCCAAACTGTTCTTCAGATACTTCCTCATCTATTTTATATTGAATTCTTTCTTGTGTGACCTTGAGGAGTATATTGGTTATGTGGCTCATTAAGCTAATAGTTCTGTAATCCTCACAATCAACAGCTCTTGGCTTCTTCGATAGTATGATGAAAATGGATGTTTTCACATCCTTGGGGATGTACCAGTATTATATATATATATATATATATTCTTCTTCTTCTTCTTCAGCGTTCCGAGCCATTGAGGTTCTTTGCTGCAAATACAATCCGTCTCCATTCGTCTCTCTGGTGGACCTTCTCTTGCCAGTCGTTGATTCCAAGTGCTTGTAGGTCTGTACATGTATTATCTCTCCACCGCCTTCTTGGTCTACCTCGGGGTCTACGGTCATTTATTTCCTGAGTGTAAGCGAGTTTTGTTTCCCTATTATCTTCCATTCTTTCTATATGCCCCAGCCATTGTAGTCTATTAGCCTTCATGATACCAGTGATTAGCGGGGACTTAAACAGATCATAAATGTCTTTGTTACTTCTTCTTTTCCACTCTCCACTTTGTGTATCCCTAATGGGTCCAAAGATGCGTCTTAAAATTTTGTTCTCAAAGGTTTGTAACAAGGCTTCGTCTCCTTTCGTTGTACTCCAGGTTTCAGAGCCATACAGCACAACTGGTCTGATCAGTGTTTTGAATATTGTGATTTTGGTGTTACGAGATAGCGCCTTTGATTTTAGTAGATGTTGTAGTGCATAGTATATCTTATTTCCAGAGTTGATTCTAGTTTGTATTTCTTCCCTTATGATGTTGGAGCAGTTGAAGATTGTACCCAGGTATTTGTATGTTTCCTTTCTTTTAACGGTCATATTATCTATTTGTATGTGGCCAGAGTTTCTAGCCATTCCGTCTCTTGAAATTACCATATATTCTGTCTTATCTTGGTTGATAACCAACCCCATCTGTTGGGCTTTTCCCTTTAAGTGAGTCAATATTTCCAATGTCTTTTGTTCACTTTGCCCTATAATATCTATATCATCTGCATAACCAAGCAGCTTGGATGTTCCTCCAATATCACATTCCTCCTTTACCTTCCTTACAACTTTCTCTAGAGCCAGATTGAAGAGTAGCGGCGATAGTGCATCACCCTGTTTCAAGCCAGATGTTATTTGGAAGGGGTCTGATTTCCTGCCTTTATATGTTACTATATTATAAGTATCTTCCATGCATAGTCTGGTCATGTTGATTTACTTCCTTGGTATTCCAAATTCCTGCATAGCATTCCATAGACTATTCCTATGGACACTATCATAAGCCTTTTTAAAATCCACAAAAATGTTACGGAGATCTCTTTTATATTCCCAATGTTTCTCGGCTATTTGTCGTAAGATAAATATCTGATCTATTGTTGATCTGTTTTGTCTAAAACCCGCCTGGTAGTCACCCAATATGTCTTCTGAATATGGTTTTAGTCTATTTAGTAATACTGCGGATAGTATCTCATAGCTTGTGGACAGTAGTGATATTCCTCTATAATTTCCACATTGGAACTCGTCTCCTTTCTTAAAGATAGGTATCAATAATGACTCTTTCCAGTCATGGGGTAATTCTTCTGTCCTCCAGATTTTTATTATTAGTTCGTATAGCTTTAGATGTAATGCATGGCCACCTGCCTTTATAAATTCAGCAGCAATTCCATCAGTCCCAGTTGCCTTATTGTTTTTCAGTCGTGTGATTACATATAGGATTTCTTCAAATGTAGGTTCTTCAATTTGTGGTTCGCATGTTAGAACCTCTTCCTGTGGGAAAATGTGACTTGGAGCTTCACAATTTAGTAATTCAATAAAATATTCTTTCCATGTGTTGCACATTTCCTCATTGGTATTTATCATATTCCCATTTTTGTCTTTTAAACCATATGTGTTTTGTTGGTGCCCTCGTTTCATAGACTTCAGTTCTTTAAAAAAAATTTCTGGATTCATTTTTCTGGTGATTAGTTTCCATATCTTTGATTATATTACTCATATATTCTCGCTTCTGCTGTCTGACTATTTTTGTAGCCTCTTTACATTCATTTCTATAATGCTCTTCCTTTTGGATGTTATTGATGTCATTTAACCATACATGTCTGGCATTCTTCTTCCTAATGACTGCTTCTTCACATTTTTGATTGAACCATCTGTTCTTTCTATGCATGGTTAACACACCGAGACATTCTTCTGCGGTAGACTGAATTGTATTCTTGATGTTCAACCAAGTTTGGTCAACGCTTTCCTTCAAAGGGTTTTGCAGAGTTTCAAGTTTACATTTTATTTCATCTGTAAATTTCTCTTTGACTGTAATGTCTTGCAGTTTTTCTCCGTTATATGTTGGGTGTAATCTTTGTAATTTAGTATAGAAAGCTCTCTTAAGTTTTATTTTAAATTTTGCTCCAACGAGGAAGTGGTCACTGTGGCATTCAGCTCCTCTATAACTTCTGACTTGCTGTATGTTTGATGCATTTCTGTTGTTAATTAAAATGTGATCTATTTGATTATAGGTTCTCTTGTCACATGATTTCCAAGTTTGTTTATATACTTTCTTTGTAGTCTGGTACTGCTAATCTGCAGTCCTTTGGCTTCTGCCAGGTTGATGACTCTCCATCCATTATCATTTGAAGTTGTATGTAGGCTTTCCATACCGGCCACTTTTTTTTATTAGTTTGCTCTCTACCTATTTTTGCATTGAAGTCTCCCAGCACAATCAGGATGTCCTGTTTGGGGGTTTCTTCTATGACCTCTTCCAGATCATTATAAAAGTCTTCTTTAATATCATCTTCTTTCTCTTCAGTAGATGCATGTACATTAATCATCGTTATATTTTTCCATTTACATATTATTCGTAATTTACTAATCCTGTCATTAAAAGCTTTAAAGTTTAAAACGTTCCCCCATAACTCTTTTTTGATGACAAATCCTGTTCCTAATTCATGTTTATTTTGGGTGTTTCCTCCATATATTATAATCATTCCATTTTGCTCTAAAGTACCCTCTCCTGGCCACCTTATTTCTTGAATTGCTGTTATATCCATTTGATATTCACCCAGCTCCCGGGTTAGTTCTTCGGCCGCTCCAGCTCGATATAGTGTCGGTACATTCCATGTTCCAAATCTCAAAAGTCCTTTAACGTTCCAAGGTCGTTGTCCAGATAAGTCAGTCCGATATCGAGGCTCATGTATTTGTTTCGTAACAAAGAAAGGTTTTTACAAAGGTGGGGATGTTAACCCCACGCTTCAACCCCCAACCTGGAGGACCAGGGTGTTTCTCTTTGTCTGTTCTCTACCCTTTGACCTGTCCGGCTTGGTAGACCCTGCTGGTAGCTACGCTACCGCCGGCATAGCTCTCAGGGTCATTGAGCAACTCAAGCTCCCCCACCACGACAAGGTGGAAACACCATCGGGGGAGATATATATATATATATATATATATATATATATATATATATATATATATATATATATATATATATATATATATATATATATATATATCATTACATAATTCTGTGATAGTTTCAATTCAAAGCTGGATAAGGATTGTATCATCTCTGTTTTTATCTTGTCAGGACTTGCAGCCTTTCTTTCTTTCATCTTTTGAATAGCCTTTTCTACTTCAGCCTTTAATATATTTGGTCCATCTTGAGTTTTATACAATGTTGGTCCATTGACCCTGTTGTCCCAGAATAAATCTTCTGTGTACTCTGTCCATCTTTTTATCATGTCAATGTTATTATAATTTCTCAATTTTTTCCCTTTGAGACAATCATTTCCGGTTATATTATTTTTCTTCTTTGTAAATCTTTTTATATGTTCATGTAATTCTTTAGAGTTGTGTTTTATTTCCAGATCCTCTATTTCTTGCATTGTTTCTGCAACCACTCGTCTTTGGCAACTCTGTACATGTGACGTATTTCTCTATCTATTAATAAATACTCTGGAGTGTTCTTTGCTTTCCTTATTTGAGTCATTGTACTCAAGATTTCATCGGTTATCCATACTTGTTTTTTCTTATTTATCTTCACTGGCAAGGTGGTATTTACAATATGTAAACTGGTTTTTACATTTTCCCATTTTCTATTAATTTTATTCTCAGGATGTTTACATTTATATTGTTCCACACTTTCAATGATTAGCCCATCATATCTATGTTTTACTGCAACCAGGTATAGTGGACTTGTTTCTGGTTGTTTCAATGCCGATATATCTACTTGAGATGTCTTCGATGTCCTTATTCCTGGGTTTTAAAGTTTTATCTGTAATTGTAAGACTACCGGATTATGGTCAGAGTTGATATCAGCACCAGAGTAAGTTTTCGCATTTTTAACATTGTTTTAAAATCTATTTCTAATCATAATGTAGTCAATTTGGTTTCTTGTCCTATCTCCAGGGCTTTTCCAAGTATACGGTTTGCTAGGGTTATGTTGGAAAAATGTGTTGCAAACAATAAGATTGTTTTCTTCACAGAACTGTATCAGCCGGTCTCCTCTGTCGTTTCTCTTTCCCATTTCATATTGCCCTACTATCTGCTTATATTTATTTTTTTCCAACTTTTGTGTTCATGTCTCCCGTGACAATTAGGACCTCTGATGATTTAACAACTTTCATTGTTTTTGTAGGTCTTCATAATATTCTTCTAGCTGTTCATCACTATAATTATTTGTTATAGCATATGTCTGAACAATTACTATGTTGAACGGTCTTGCCTTAAATTTTAGAAGTATCAACCTACATGTGTCCAGAATCCATTAATATGTTTCTCTAAATTTCTTTTGACTAAAATTCCTACTCCTCTCTCGTGATGATCGCCTCCTGAGTTAATGAATATATACTCTTCTCTCCTTATATAACTTGTGCCTGTCCATCTTGTTTCAGATACCCCTAAGATATCTAAATTCATGTTTTTTGCTTCGGTAATAAGGTTATCAAACTTCCTTGCTTGATATAGGGCGGATACGTTCCACGTACCCATTCTTAGACTTCTCCTTCAACTTTTCAGGTAGATATTGTCAGAATTCATCATCATCATTGCCACAACGCAACTCCCGCAATTATCAAATTGGCAACGTCAACGTTGAAGCAATAATAATAAGCTCGAACTGTAAATGCGAAGAATCAACCGACGCCATTCCGATAGTGAAAGTACTTACACACACGTTTATTTGTCTTGCTAGATCAATACAGTGGTCGTCCAGACCGTAAAGTTCCCCTTTGACACAGGGATAGCATTTACACAATATCTGCAAACTGTATCCACGTATTATCTGACTTTACCTCGGATCGCCGTTTATCCCGCCATTCTCATCTGAAAGATTGTCTAGGTATTCCGTGCCCACGGGTCTTCTCTTCGATATTGACAGTCTTCTCGTCAGACATCCTCCACCTGATAATCCTTACAACCAAAATCTCTGAACGCCCACGGCTCCACGAAATATGTCGCGCCTCAGCCGAATCACACAAGGTTCTCTCCGTTGTCCTTCTCTGTTGTCGTCTCACGTTCCCTGTTTCTAAGTTTCCTTAGTTTCTTGTGGGGTTTTCCCTATATCATTGTCTACCGCCTTTTCCGATGACGTCATTCTGTCTAAACGCCATGTGGCAGTATGCCCCCTCCCTTTTAAAATGATGAAATCATTTTTTTTTATCAAGAGAATTAACCTGACACATAGCAGTGCAGACACAATGACTTTTATCGGACTAGCAAGATGCTATGGACACCTATCAATTACCCACAAAATAAAAAAAAATATATAACGGGCACGACCTCCAATCTACACCCCGACGGTAGATGTCGTGTGTACAGCCCATGGGGAGGCTGTACTAACTAACCATAACGATCAATCCCTCATTTGTCCCTAAGGACAAGCGTCCTTCTCTAGGTCAAAACCTGGAGTAAGGGGACGTGAGTAAATAAACAGTTACCAGTTGCATTTACTAGTGTCGTGTAACCATCTGTGCTATGTCAAGAATCTCAATCTCATTAAACGGGTAGGTGAAGTATTAGTATTATGACGTCATAATTTTAGGCGTAATCGAGGTAAATGCTCTTTAGAGACGTCATCATAAACTCTTTGTGTAGGTGTGGCAATAATGACCGAGTGACAATATCATATAACGGCGTATTTCATAATGTGGTGGCTATATTTTGCAATAGCGATCACAGTAAAATTGAACACCTATGACTCATCATCATTAAGTACCAAATATAAATAATACTAATAAGAATATGTAACTACTTAACTTTATGAACTGAAATTATATGAAAGAAAATATATATATAATTCTATGCTACGAATTAGCAATAAATTAATAATTAATTAATGAAATGAATAATGTTACTCAAGTAGTGATCACAAGGGTACAATTAATATTAACATATGTCGTTTCGCGACGAAAACCATGTCTATTTTCATCTACTGTATCAGTGTTCAACACATACACTCTAATCAATAGTCAGGTTTCGATCCACGAGATAGCACCATAACTATCAATGTTTATCGCGAATATGCTGTAATAATATGACATAACATTATTTTAGAAATACAAACGATTTCCGATAATCCAGAAATGTTCAGGTATAGTTCATCAATTACAGCGCACATGGTTAATTGCACTCGACTGTGCAGTGTGTCACTTCGTCATGGCGAACAATGTCCCTGCCAAAGAACGAATTAAACAAACTATGTACATATCCATATAACAATAACAAATTTAACATAATTCGCAATTTGTTGTTTTTCAACAGTAATCTACCTGGGTGAATGTATGCAATATATGTTAATCAGCCTAACGAAAATCCAAACACGAACGCAGACAATAAGTAAGAAAATATAACATACATAATTTTTTTAGAGACGACTAAGAAGATCTGCCAAATTATTGTCTTTGCCTGGAATGTGACAGATATCAAATTCATAGTCCTGTAACAGAAGTGACCATCTATGAATTCTGGAGTTCTTTGGATGACCAGATTTAAAGATCTGCAATGGTTTATTGTCAGAAAGAACTAGGAATTTTCTCCCAAGAAGGTATCTAGAAAATTTATCAATGCTCTCAATTAACGCTAAAGCTTCCAGTTCGGTAATTGCATAATTTCTCTGAGTATCTGATAGTTTCTTACTAAAGTACAGAATATGATGCAATTTACCATCATGTATTTGAAGTAAAACAGCTGAAATTGCATGAAAACTAGCGTCTGTTTGTAAAACGAAATCTTTAGAGATATCAGGCAATTTAAGAATAGGATATGTGCTGAACAGAGTTTTGATCTGTTGTAATAATTTATCATGATCACCTGTCCAGATAATTTTCGTTGGTTGACCTTTTTTTAGAAGTTCAGAAAATGTTGCCGTCATATCAGCAAAGTTAGGAATAAATTTCTGATAGTAATTAATGAGACCCAACAGACTTCGAAGTTCTTTCTTAGTGGTAGGTGGTTTAATATTTAAGATCTTGGTAACTACTTGTGGATCAGTTTTACGGAATCCGTCAGAAATTCTATGATTAAGGAATTGTATTTCAGTGAAACCTATTTCTATTTTGCTAGGTTTTGCTTTCAGACCATGTTGTTGTATTCTCTGAAATACTTGTTTTAATATTTTAACATGTGTGTCAATGTCAGAAGTATGGATACAGATATCATCCATATATGTAGCAACATTAGAAATACCGTGTAGTAATTTTCTCATCATACGCATGAATGTGCTTGGTGCATTTTGTAACCCGAATGGAAGATATGCCCATTCGTACAAACCTAAAGGAGTACTAAATGCTGTAATATGTATGGAATCTTCATCCATGGGGATTTGCCAATACCCTTTAGTAAGATCAATCTTTGAAAATAGCTTAGAGTTTGCCATGCCTTCGATTAGTTCGACTAGAGCTACGGTCCACGGCGGACGTGGCTTCTGGCCACTACAGCACGGCTAATACTATGCCGCTTTAGTTAGAATAATGTGTTGTGAAGTATAGTTGTAACATTTCTGTGGAGAGACTGCGTTGTTAAGAATCGTCGTATTAAAATGGATTGTGTGAAGAAGACTATCCAGCGTCGTCTTATAAAAGGTTTGATTTGTCAGTGGCCAATTTTGGCTTTTCACTTGTCACCTAAAGAACAAGGAGGACTGGAAGGTATTTATAAATAAACATATATTATTAACCCTACCGCGTATCTCCCGCTCCTTGGCAATCATACTGCCACATGGCGTTTAGACAGAATGACGTCATCGGAAAAGGCGGTAGACAATGATATAGGGAAAACCCCACAAGAAACTAAGGAAACTTAGAAACAGGGAAGTGAGAAGACAACAGAGAAGGACAACGGAGAGAACCTTGTGTGATTCGGCTGAGGCGCGACATATTTCGTGGAGCCGTGGGCGTTCAGAGATTTTGGTTGTAAGGATTATCAGGTGGAGGATGTCTGACGAGAAGACTGTCAATATCGAAGAGAAGACCCGTGGGCACGGAATACCTAGACAATCTTTCAGATGAGAATGGCGGGATAAACGGCGATCCGAGGTAAAGTCAGATAATACGTGGATATAGTTTGCAGATATTGTGTAAATGCTATCCCTGTGTCAAAGGGGAACTTTACGGTCTGGACGACCACTGTATTGATCTAGCACCACAAATAAACGTGTGTGTAAGTACTTTCACTATCGGAATGGCGTCGGTTGATTCTTCGCTTTTACAGTTCGAGCTTATTATTATTGCTTCAACGTTGACGTTGCCAATTTGATAATTGCGGGAGTTGCGTTGTGGCAATCATCATCTTCCACTTCTGCCGTCAAGCGTCGTGGGGAGGAATAATTTGCGTTCCAGCGCCCGGTGGATGGCACTGGATAGTGTCATTCCGTGTGGTTGTACAATGTCTTTGATGTCGTCAATCCATTTTCTTCATGGACGTCCTCGTGGTCTCGTCGCAGATGATCTTTGATGTAAGGCCAGTGATGGTAGTTGCTGATGTTGCATTCTAACGACATGGCCAAACCACTTGATCTTCTGTCTTTCAATAAATGTGGCACAATGTGTTGATCCCACAGGCTATCTGATAGTAGCATTTCTTACTCGGTCTCGGATTGTTAAGTTGGCAGCTCTCCTCAGGCATCTCATTTCGCAGGTGTTGATTTTGCGAAGGTGTAATTTGGATAAAGTCCAGGTTTGAGATTGATAGCATAGGGTTGGTGTGAATATGTTGTTTATTATCTGTCGTTTTGCGGACATGGGTATGTTTGGATGCTTCAGTAAGGGTGATAGTTGATATGTAAGTGCACTAGCTTTTTGACATCTGATTTCAATTTCTCTGTCCAATCTGCCATCTTCTGTGATCATACTTCCAAGGTATTTGAATTCTTTAACTTGTTTCAGAGGTGTGTTATTTATCTGTATACTTAGTGGGCCTGGCGATCTGCTAACTTGCATTACTTCGGTTCTGGCTGTGTTTATACTCATATTGTATCTGCTGCAGGTTGAACTCAGATTAGTAATATGATTTTGTAGTCTGCCCTCATCGCTGTAAAACAGGCACTGATCGTCTGCAAATAGAAATTCATTTATCATTGTCAGAATTAACACCGCAAAAACATAAACTATCGATCTTACCAATAGTTCAGACGACACCAAATTAAACAACCACGTTCTTGAAAATGTCAACAGCTTCACATTCCCAGGAAGCAAAAAGCAAAAGGGGACTCAACACCAGAAATATCATCTAGAATCGCACTGACATCTGGTGCCTTCAATAAACTGTCAAACATCTTTAAGTCAAAGACACTCAGTCTACACCGTGGTGCCACTTGCATGACACTCTTGTCGTCCTTAGCAACGATACTATCTAAACACAGAAGTCACAAACAATATGTGGCACGATTTATTGTCTGGCATATTTCGCTGCATCTCGTCGGGTGCATATTGTATAGTTATATATCATATGAAGTGAATAAATGAATAATACTTAAACTGAAACAATTATTACACGTGGTCACGGTTATTTTTTGAATGTTGAACATCTGTTATCCTCACGGTAATGTCACGATGATCTGGTGTACAGGGACCAGTGAAGTAGGTATCGGGGTGGTTTTATATCTAAAACATCTTGGGTTTCGGCTGCCTCACAGAGTTGTTTTTGTGCCCGAGTTCTTGCTTGTCCTTTGATGCCTAACTGTTTTAGCACGTCATACACGGAGTGGTAGACCAGAACTCTTGTGTCTCCCCAAACGGTGAATAGTCTGACAGTGTACCCTTCCTGTCTCAGACTTGCGACCATGTCACTATACTTCTGTATCGTGTACGTGTGCTGCTCCACGATTCTCGACTCATATGGAACGGTCAGTTCAATCAGTGTTAGCTGTTTGACCTACGAGGAGTGAAGTACAATGTCAGGTCGCAATCGAAACTGTTGGATCACTTCAGGGTACGCACAACTGCCCTTCAGATCCACAGTCAGTAGTACCCTGTCATCCGCGATCTTGAAAATGGACGGTAAGTCGGCAGCGAATTCTTTCTTATCTATACGTTACAGTCCAGCTCTGACGAAGTAAATCCTCGTCGGCCTCGCCCTGACCACTCTGTTCACCCGCATTCTGGCTTCATCCACTGCGGCTGTCAGCTCAGCAAGAACTTTATTGTGGCGCCATGTGAATCGGCTTTAGCAAAGGGCTACTTTGTATGCAGACAGTACGTGTTCCGCTGTCTTTACTTTCTTACAGAGGGGCAGGACGTGTCGGTGGTTTTACCCCACTTGACCAGGCTGGCAACTAATGGCAGGACATCGTAGAGGGATCGGACGACGAAACTTAAGCTCAGTGGTGCCATACACCATATCTTATCCCAAGTTATTGTCTTCTGCAATATCCCTTCCCATGACATCCACTGGCCCTGCTGCGTCTGCTGGGCAGCCATTTGTACTCTCTTTTCGCGGATCTCTTGAACTACCATGTCTCTGCGTTCCTTGGTCGTAGCCGTTGACCACATCGAAGCTTTGTTATGGTTCCCCAACCCCATTCTATCTGACTGGGTGTGACTTCCATCTTAAGTGATGCCTGGGCAGCTTCGACTGCGCTGTCGATTTAATATTGAGCACTGTGGATATGGAATGGATCTGGCTTCTCTGCCATTTGGCTAAGATCAAAGTGTAGTATCTGCACTCGATCTTAACAGGGCCACATACAGAGGCTACCATCCATATGACACACAGGGACGCGGGACCTGATGGGGCGGCTCTGACCCCCTGGGGAAACGCGTGCTCTTATGTAAAAAGAAAACTAAAATGAAACCATGCACTTTAGGCAAACCCGTATGAAAACGGTATTTAATATAAAACATTCGACATGTTTACACATTCACTTCTGCCCATCTATTGAACTGAAGAATTTACGAGGATCCAAGTGTGTTATTCTACAGGGTACACTGTCAGTTTTACTTTGGAATTGCAATTACCGAAAACAACAATTTATCGATATGAATTCAAACAGCGCAACATTTGCCATTCCAGAATAACAAATTGTATCCAGTCATTATACAGAAATTTAGGGAATCGTGCTACATTTGACGTCTGGGGTTTTGTTGTATTTGCAAATATAAAGGAAACCACACAATGCCCCTTGTAAATGCACACTGGTTTGTACGAAATAAAACCACATTAAACTTAGGAATACATTGGAAGGGACATAATAACATAATTTATTTAGAGGGACATTACTTAAAGTAGCATGAATGTAATATGTAATTTACATAATTATAGTATTGCCTTTACTTTTATAAAATTGTCATAGGATATCGCAAGGGCCACATACTCCATAAATAATGAGATAATAATTTAAATTATCTTTAAAGTTTGTGCATAAGTAACATAATTGTTTTACATGTGGATAATTTTATAAATCATTTTTCTTCATCTCCTCAATATTTCATATGATATTTCATATGATATTTCATTCTTTAATGGCATCTGTTTATATATATACCTAAGGATATTGAAAGGTTTCCCATTATATAAATCTGAACATTACAGGGGTTACCAAAAACACTCACAAAATTCTGGTACCATTGCGCAGCAGGAGAACTGCGTGTCAGGTGTGTGGCGTGGACGCCGATTGGTTCAACAAATGCCCAGCAAATCACACAAACAAACCGGTTGTGGCACAAGAAGATCTAATAAACTGTTCACCTCTGACAAGACAAGGACCATCACAACATCAACAAAATGAACAGCAGGGAAAACGAAGTGTACAACAGCCCAAACAACAAGAACAGCAACAAATGGATACGCCAACAGACATCAAAGAAAACTGCATTCTGGGAACACAAACAGAAGAACCCTTTTCAACTGTTTTTTTCACTCCAAAACCAGAAAAAGACAACTACGAGGATTACGTCCAAACTTAACAAGGAGTACTATGAAAGAAGAAGAAGAAAACTCACCAACCAAATCAACGCCCAAACCAAAAAAGAAACAAGGAAAAAACGAAAATACTGACGAAACCAACAACAACAACACCTTAGATAATAAAACTGAATCAGAATTGATATCTATGAACACTACTGACACTGACACTGACACCCAAGAAGATGGCCTACTGTCTTAACATCTACAAGCAGATCAAGTCTACATCAAGACAACAAGTAAGAATAACTATCTCAACTAGACAACCTCGTTTGTCTATGATTTCTTATTACTGTTAGTCAACAATATCAATTGCTTGTTTTCATTAATGTATGATGACTAATGATATTATTATTAGTAGTCTGAACATTTCAGGTTTACGCACAAAACAAAACAACACCGTCACACTCATACACAAATACAAACCCGACTTCATTCTCCTACAAGAAACAAATATATGCGAATACACACATATAAAGCAAATCACTACACAATTAGGGCTCAGACACTCATGCTTCAGCCTGTCGACACATCGTACATGTTCTGCAGACTTCAGATAAATGGGAAATTACTGACACACACAACGTCGACCAAAGAGACATTACCATCATACAACATAGAAACAACACATATACATACGCATTAGTCAACATACATGCCCCAGCAACTTACAATTACCAACCACAATTCTTCGAACACATAGAAAACCTATTAGAGCAGACATACAGAGGGATGAATGTTGTTTTAACAGGTGATTTTAATTGTTGTTTAGCTTTGGCGGACAAAATTGGCGGGGAAGTGTAAATGCACCTAAGAAGAGCTGACCGAGACAACATGAATCAACTCGATATACTGCAATACATAATCGACACACATAACCTAGTAGACGCATTCAGACAAAAACACCCCAACAGTCAGGTTACAACGCAAAGAAACCATACACATAACAGATCATCTAAGTTAGATAGAATATATGTACCCACAACACACCACATAACACAGACTAAACACCTACAAGAAACTCTCCAGTACACAGATCACACTAGCACACATCACTATAAATAACACGACCACACAGCTATTCAAACGATCACCACACTGGAAATTTAACAACACATTATTCCAAAACACAGAATATGTACAATATATGACAGAGCTGATACATACATACACTGAGAGTATACCAACTGACAACATTAGACAATACTGGTACTTACTGAAAAACACAGTTCGTAGCAGGACCCAATAACTAGCATCCACCATACACAAGCGAAGACTGCAACAAGAACAGATCATACAAACAACAATACATTTAACAAAGGAAACCAACAGAAACTCACTATACTTGCATGCATTAAAAACACAACTGGGACAACACCACCAGCACATATACCTGGGTGCACTAATCAGAACAAAACTAAACAAAATCACACAAGAGACACCCAGCAAACAATACATGGTAATAGAACAAAACATACAGCATAGCAAATAAATAAACACAATAATAGATATGCAAGGAATCAAACAAACAGAAACCACACGCATAACAGAAGCATTCTAGCAATACCATGACACCCATTGACAGCAGAGATAGTAAACGCACAAATACAAGATATTTTCTTACAATATTCAAAGAGGATATCAGAAACAGACAAAGACATATTGGACACCCAATTGGCACTAGAAAACAAACACATGCACTTAGTAAAATTAACAAAGACAAGATACTAGAACCAGACGGATTAACAGTAGAATTCTATCAACATTTCTTTCCTATCATAGGTAACCTTCTTCTAAAATTATATCAAGAAGCCTTCGACAAACAAGAACTACCTGATAGTTGTAATATGTCTTATATAACACTTATAAACAAAGCAAAGACAGACAAGACCCAAATAAAAACTTACAGATTAATTTCACTTCTTAACACAGATTACAAAATTATGGCCAAATAACCAGCACACAAAATCACACAATGCCTACCAAAACTAGTACACCCAAACTAGAAATGTAGTGTACGGCACAGGAATACACAAAACCATACACACCTCATAAGATACATTATAACACACACACACACACCAGAAAGACTGTCAATCTTCCCTTTTGTCTTTGGACCAAGAGGAAGGCCTTTGACAGAATCGCACACTCCTATTTGCACAAAACCCTAGAAAACTGCAGTATAGGACATTACCACAGAAAGTGGATACACATTTTGTATAACAACCTTGAAAGCAAAGTCTTAGTGAACCATTCACTGATTGCTGACAAGATCTGTAAGGCAAGGGTGCCCACTATCACCACTTCTGTATATACTGACATAAGTGCATTTATTGGAAAAGATCAAACACAATACCAGCATTAAAGGCACATTCATACAGGGAATAGGAGAGCAAAAGGTAATTTCTTATGCATACGATACTGCATTCTTCCCTACAAGCAGCACATTCATCAGAAACATACTGAACACCTTCTTCCACTTTGGGAAAGGCAGTGGGGTCAAAATTAATATACAACAATCACAGATTAAGGGCCTGGGAACGTGGAAACAAAAGTATGATTTCCTTCCAGACCTAACACACACACACATATACACACATACACACACACACACACACACACACACACACACACACTCACACTCACACACACATACACACAAACACACACACACATATGAAACTGCATGGGATCATATTTCCGTGTGACCCCAGAACAACGCACAAAGAAACAAGGCCACAACTAACACAACAGATCACAGACATGCTACACAGGTATAAATACAAAAATAAAAACCATAAACAAAGAGATCTCGTGCTCGGCTGCTGCTTTATGCCGCTTTTTAGCAGCTTTCCTCTGAGCTCTTACCTCTTCTAGCAGCTTCTGTCGCCTGGTCTTCTGTGGGCTAGCTGCTTCCTTCCGCTCGCTGCTACCAAATTGACGCAGCGAGTGGAGGTATACAATCTCTACGAACGTTTACCCTTTCTCGTCTAGTGACGTGTCTTTTAGCTCATCTTCTAAAATACGGCACAACGTCTCATCTAATCGCGCCTAATCTGATTTCTCTCAGGCAGGAGGATTATTTGATCTTCGTTCTGAGACTATCGGATGGTTGCTCGGGTGCACACAGGTGACATCGACTTGAGTCTTATCAGCTCTGTGGGGTTCTCCCTGGTGACATCGACTTGAGTCTTATCAGCTCTGTGGGGTTCTCCCTGGCTGAGAACCTCTGACGACTTATTGTTATCTCTCTCACGGGAGCGCTGTCGTATCTCTTGTGATGTACTATCGCGTTTCTTTTGTCCAGCGTGAATTCTCATTCCCTGTTGGAGGCGAAGCTTTTACCACAAACGCATGCTCAGCCGGTCGTTCGGCTGAAGTCATGGTCGGTTGGACAGATAGGGTCATCAACGTGTGGTAACTGGTGGATCCTTTATACCCCCACCCCCCTTTCGGACGATCCAAGGTGCATCGTTTTGTTCTTCCATTTGACGTGACAAGGACAGTACATAGCATTTGTGGTTATCATCCCGGTCAGCCTCGACCCCACCGTTTCAATAATGGAGCCAATTCCACTACTGCGCCGCAGCAGTGCTAGTCTTTCTGGGTTGTCACTCTGTCTATCCAGATTCTATGGTGGACTGGCGATAATCATCAGTGATAAAAACTCCGCCGTGGAGCAAACACGGCAGGGGTATTCTGATCATCAGAAATAGTCCCCCTTCCCCCAACTGTATAGGCCAACATTTACCTAATGAACATTCTCTGGGGGCGGGCCAATGCAGGTCATAATTCCGGGCGTCTTTTCCCTGCCGTGCGAGACATTAGGTCGATTTCGTTGTCCTTGATGTTTGTGCTTGAGGAAAAGTGCTTAGAAATTGAAAAACAACACAACAGTCAAAATACCAAATTAGTGCACAAAAGGATTCAGGAACTTACTAATAAAAGAACAAGTACATCAACAGGCTGTCTAAGAACTAAAGATGGCAAAATCATAATAGAAAAAGATCAGATTCTACATGTATGGATAGATTATGTGAAAGACCTGTATAATGATAACAGAGAGGAACAGTATGCTATTAGATTTAATAATGAAGGACCAGCAATTTTAAAGATGGAGGTTCAAAATGTTCTTAAGCATATGAAAGCTGGCAAGGCCCCCGGTGCAGATAACATCACAACAGAAATGATTAAAGCTTTAGAAGAATTTGGACTAGAGCAAGTCACTAGACTGCTGAACACATTATATGATACTGGAGATATACCTTCTGAATTATGTAATTCTGTATTTATTGCAATCCCAAAGAAATCAGGAACCTTAGAATGTGATCAACATAGAACAATTAGTATAATGAGTCACATCACAAAGATTTTGTTACGAATTATCATGCAAAGAGTGAGGAAGAAAATACAACCTGAAATAGGGGAAGAACAATGTGGTTTTGTAGAAGGAAAGGGTACAGTAAATGCTGTGTATATGCTGCGAACAGTTATTGAACGTGCTTTAGAAGTAATCAAGGATATACATCTTTGCTTTATTGACTACACAAAGGCTTTTGATAGAGTAAGACATGTCAACATTGTGGATATGCTGGCAGATCTACAAATTGATGGGAAAGACATTAGACTTATAAAAAACATATATTGGAAACAACAAACTGCCATAAGAATTGATAATGAAGCAGGACAATACCAACCTATTAAGAGAGGTGTTAGGCAGGGATGTGTAATGTCTCCAGATCTTTTTTCCTTATACAGTGAAAATATTTTCAGAAATGTAGAAGACCTAAATGGAATCAGCATTGGAGGACGAAACATAAATAACATTAGATATGCAGATGATACAGTATTGATTGCAGACAATGCACAGGATCTGCAACAATTAGTAGACGCTGTGGTTGTACACAGTGAGCAGCTGGGGTTGGAATTAAATTGTAGGAAGACACAGGTTATGGTCGTCACTAGGAAGAACGAAGTACCACAATGTAATATACAAGTAAATGGGAATATTCTTCAGCAAGTGAATCGGTTCAATTATCTCGGAACAGTCATAACATCTGATGGCAGATGCCTTGAAGAGATTAGAACAAGAATCGCCATTGCGAAGGTAGCCTTTAGCAAGATGAAAAACATTCTGACCAATAAAATGATGTCAATTGAAACGAGAAAAAGAGTGTTGAGGGGATACATAGAGCCTGTTCTTTTGTATGGATGTGAAACTTGGACAATGTGCAGTCAAGCTGAAAAACATCTGATGGCTGCAGAAATGTGGTTTCTGAGGAAAATGCAAAGAATACCATGGACAGATAGAAAAACCAATGACCAAGTACTACAAGAGACAAATGAAAATCGTAGATTGATTAGAGAAATTAGACGTAGACAGTCAAAAATTTTTGGACATGTTATGAGAAGAAATGGACTGGAGAACTTGGTGACAGCTGGCAAGATCGAGGGGAACAGACCAAGAGGAAAATACCTGGATGGCTTGGCCACATGGCATGGACGAGACAGGAACACTGAGCTGATCCACGACTCTGGTGATCGAGTGAAATGGCGAATCATGACCGCCCACGCTTTCCGGCATGGCACATGATTGATTGATTGATTGATGTTTGTGCTCTCCCTTAGCTATCAACATGCCAACTCTCAAAGCTTGTGCCATGGCAAGTCGGCATCGCAGTCTTCCTTGTCTCTGCGTTGCTGCCCGGCTCAGACGAAGTAAATTCCCGGCGGCCTCGGCCTGGCCCGTTTAGCCTTGTGATCAGGGTTACGTGAAGCCATGGGTGCAGGTGGTGGATGAGGTTAAAGAGCAGCCGACAGATAGTTGTTGGTTATGGTCTCTTCACGACGGTAGGCAGAGGATCTCTCTTTTTAAGGAGAAATGGCTACGGTCATTGACCAGTATGGTCACTGCTAAGAAGGAAACCAATGGCAAACTACCTTTTTTACAGATGCCAAGAACATTATGTTTTGCGATATCATCGACATTCAGAGAAACGGCGAAAATGGGTTCTCCATAGGAGCAGCCTCGCCCGATAGGGAGTCATGGGCACCAGGTGACTCTAGACCGTTAAAAGGCTACTAGGTGCAAAAGATTACTATCATTAAAAGTAGGAACCTGAAATGTCAGAACAATGAATGCAGATGGAAAATTGGATAACATCAAACAAGAAATTGGAAGAGATCATATTAATATATTAGGAATGTGTGAAACTAGTTGGAGAGGGACAGGGATCAAGACATGAGAGGATTGTAAGATTATTTATTCTGGAGAAGAAGAAAGGTAAAGAACTCTAGCCATTATGTTGGATCAGCAAATATCAAATTATGTTAAAGAATATTGGGCTATATCAGACAGAGTTCTATCAGTAAAATTAAACGGAAAACCTTTTACAATAAATTTCATTCAAATATATGCTCCAACAAGTGAATGCAGTGAAGAAAGTATACATGAATCTTATGGCATGGAGCGTGCTTTGAAGAAATTTTGTAAAAAAAAAATCAGAAATAAATATTATAATGGCTGATTTCAACGCAAAAGTGGGAAATCAAGGCGATGGATGCAGTGTAGGCAACCATGGTTTGGGAGAGCGAAACGAAAGAGGATACAGACTTGTAGAATGGGCAAAAGAACAAGAAATGGTTGTAGAAAACACCTGGTTTAAACAACATCCTAGAAGATTATGGACATGGAGGAGTCCAGACAGCAGGATTAAAAACCAGATAGATTACATCCTGATTAGCAGAAGGTTTCGAAATGTGCTAATAGTCGTAAAAATAGTTCCCAATGCAGTCACTACAATGATCACTGATTAATTACAGGCACAATGAAAGTAAAGTTAAAGAAAGTCAAGTATAAAACCGGAATCACTAAATATGATTTGTGCAAGGTGAAAACTGACAAACAAATACTAGATAATTTTAACATAGAAGTAAAGAGCAAATTTGATATATTGTCTGATCTCGAGATCCTATTTTTAGATGTGGATGATGGATGGGAAATGTAGAAGAATTCAATCAGTTTCTCTGCAGAAAAAAACTATTCCAAAATTAAAGAAATTGGGTCGTCAGACATGGATGACTGAAGAAATTTTACAGCTAATGGAAACAAGAAGACAGAACAAAATTAATCATGCCAAATACAAAGACATTCAGGGACAAGTCAGAACATTATGTAAGGAGGCAAAAGAAGCGTGGCTCGAGAAAAATTGCATTGAAATTTAAAAAAAAAACACAACAGTAAAAATACCAAACTAATTTACAAAAGAATCATAAAACACATACATCAGCAGGCTGCCTAAAGACAAAAGATGGAAAAATCTTAATAGAAAAAGATCAGATTTTACATTTTTGGTCAGATTATGTGAAAAAACATTTATGATGATAACAGAGAAGAACAGTGTGATATTCAAAATAATAATGAAGGACCATCAATTTTGAAGATGGAGGTTCAGAATGCTCTTAACCATATGCAAACTGGCACGACCCCCGGTTCATACAGCATCACAACAGAAATGATTACTGCTTTAGAAGAATACGGAATAAATAAAGTTACCAAACCCCTAAATACAATATATGATACTAGAGATATACCTCATGAATTATGTAATTCTGTATTTATTGCAATCCCAAAGAAATCAGGAGCCTTGGAATGTGGTCAACATCAAACAATTAGTATAATGAGTTACATCACGAAGATTTTGCTAAGAATTATCATGCAAAGAGTTAGGAAGAAAATACAACCTGAAATAGGAGAGGAACAATGTGGGATTGTAGAAGGTAAGGGTACATTAAATGCTGTGTATATGCTGAGAACAGTAATTGAACGTTCTATAGAAGTAAACAAAGATCTACACCTTTGCTTTATTGACTACACAAAGACTTTCGATAAAGTAAGACATGTCGACATGACTAGGATGCTTGAAGATCTACAAATCGTTGGAAAAGACCTTTGACTTGTAAAAAACATATATTGGAACCAACAAGCTGCCATAAGAATAGATAATTAAGTAGGTCAATATCAGCCTATTAAGAGAGGTGTGAGACAGGGATGTGTAATGTCTCCAGATCTTTTTTCCCTGTACAGTGAAAATATTTTCAGAAATATAGAAAACACGGAAGCACTTAACATTGGGGGGACGATACGTCAATAACATTAGATATGCAGATGATACAGTCTTGATTGCAGACAATGAAGAGGACCTGCATCATTTAGTAGATGCGGTTGTTGCACACAGTTAACAACTAGGGTTAGAATTGAATTGTATGAAGACAGATTATGGTCGTCACTAGGAAGGAAGAAATACCACAATATAATATACAAGTAAATGGGCATATTCTTAAATAAGTGAATTGGTACACCTATCTAGGAACAGTCATAACATCTGATGTCAGATGCCTTGAAGAGTTTAGAACAAGAAGAGCCATTGCGAAAGTAGCGTTTTGCAAGATGAAAAACGTACTGACCAATAAAAAGAAGTGAAACGAGAAAAGGAGTTTTGAAGTGCTACATAGAACCTGTACTTTTATATGGATGTGAAGCGTGGACAATGAGCAGACAAGCTGAAAAAACATCTGATGGCTGTGGAAATGTGGCATCTTAGGAAAATGCAAATAATACCATGGACAGACAGAAAAACCATTGAACAAGTCCTATAAGAAACAAATGATGATTGTAAACTGATTAGAGACATTAGAAGTAGACAGTCACAATTTTTGGGCATGTTATGAAAAGAAATGAATTGGAGAACTTGGTGACAACTAGCAAGATCGAAGGGGAGAGACCAAGGGGAAGACCGAGAAGTAAATACCTGGATGGCTTGGCCTCGTGGCATGGTGGAGACAGAAACACGGAGCTGATCCACGACTCTGGTGATCGAGTGAGATGGCAAAACATGACCACCCACGGTTATAGGCATGGCACATGATTGATTGATTGATTGATTGATTGATTAATTGATTGATTGATTGATTGCTCGGCCTGGCCGCTTTGTTCGCCTTTGTTCTGGCAACACCCACTATGATCGCCAACTCAGTAAGGAATTTGTTATGGCGCCATGTGAATCGGTCTTGGATTAGTGCGACTTTACATGCGGACAGTACGTGCTCCGAAGGAGACAGGACGGGTCGGTGGCTATTCCCCACTTGACCAAGTTGGCAGCTGATGGCAAGACATCGTAGAGGGATCGGGAGACGAAACTTAAGCGCAGTGGTGCCATACGCCATATCTCATTCCAGGTTAGGGACTTCTGCATTATCTCTTCCCATGACATCCACACTGGCCCTGCTGCTCCTGCTGGGCAGCAATTTCTACTCTCTTTTCGTCCTCTCCCTCGCGGATCTCTTGAACTACCATGTCTCTGCGTTCTTTGGTGGTCGTCTCTGGCCACATCGGAGCTCTGTTATGGTTCCAGAACCCCATTCTATACGAATGGGTGTGCCGCATGACTTCCTTCAGTTTAAGTGATGCCTGGGCAGCTTCGACTGCGCTGTCGACTTAATATTGAGCACTGTGGATATGAAATGGATCTGGCTTTCGGCATTTTGGCTAAGATCAAAGTGTAGTATATGCACTCGATCTTACCAGGGTCACATGCAGTGGCTGACATCCATATGACACACATGAACATGAGACCTGAAGGGACTGCTTTGACTCCTGGGTAATCCGAGAGCTCTTATTTAAAAAAAAAAGAAAAAAGAAAAGAAACATAAACCATTAAACGGGATCGATGCACTTTGGGCAAACCCATATGAAAACCTTCTTTAATATGAAACATTCAACAGTTTTGTACACATTCACTTCCGTCCATCTGTTGAACTGAAGAATGTAAGATGATCCAAGTGTGTTATTAAGGATAGTAAGTTTCTCTTTTGTATTGCAATTACTGGGGAAAAAAAGGGGGGGGGGGTGAAATTATCGATAAGAATTCAAACATGGCTACATTTGCCGTTCTAGAATGATAAATAATATGCAATCATTACACCGACATTTAGAGAATTTTGCTGTATTTGACATCTGGGGTCTTGTTGTATTTACAAATGTAAAGGAAAACACACATTCATCATCATCATCATCATCATCATCATCATCATCATCATTATCATCATCATCTTCATCATCAAGTGCCCTGCCAGCTGGCGTAGGCGTTCATGGCTCTCCACAGATCTCGGTCTTTGGTGTTCTGGATTAACTCTACTGATGATATTCCTCCGTGTCACCGTCTCAAACCATCCAGCAACAATTCTCTTGGTCTATTTCTGCATCTTATTCCCCTCGATCTTTCCAGTTGTCACGATGTTCCCCAGTACCTCACTTCTCATCACATGACCAAAGAAAGCTGTTTGTCTCTTTCTTATTGTTGCATACAGTGTTCTAGTTTCATTAGCCTCTTTCAGGCGATGGTTGTTAGTTACTCTGGCAGTCCAAGGAATTCACAACATTCGTCTGAAAAACCACATCTCTGTTGCTTCTAGTTCTTCCTAATTTGTTCATTTACATTCCAAGATTCACTGCCATACAGCACAGTTGGTTCTATATAGCATTTCAGCACTTTCTTTGTTACATTCATTGATAATGATTATTGCATAAGATAATCATCATTTTCTGAAATGCGGCTTTTGCCTTCCCTATTCATCTCTTAATAATTGTTGTACATCTTCCATCGATGTTATAAATGCCCCTAGGTATCTAAAATTATCCACTTGGTTAAGAATTTTCCCTTCTATTTCTATGTCACATTTTGGTGTCACCATTTTCTTTGATATCATGATTGTTACTGTTTTCTTGATATTCAAGGAGAGTTCTTTCTTTGCACTATCTGTTACTACAATGTCCAACAATTGTTGTAGGTCTGTTGCATTATCTGTTACTAATACTGTGTCATCTGCATAGCGTATATTGTTTATATTATAACCTCCGATTAGTATTCCTGGCTTCTCTTTTATCTCTCTCATTATTACTACGCTATAGAGGGAAAGAAATCCGGCGACAAGACACACCCCTGTCGTACTCCTAGCCTTATCTGTTCGTAACTACCCTATTTACTTCCCATTTTAATTGCTGCTACTTGGTTCCAGTAAATATTCTTGTTTATTCTTAAGACTAGCCCATAATCGTCAGTCAGGTCTTAGTCAGATATGACTGAGCTACCGTATGACAGTAGACGGTACAACCTGTTTTCTGTCAGCGCCGAATGTTGGGCGGCGCTTACCAAACCCGACACCCCACATTGTACCAGCGGCTTCGGGCGGAAGAGCGCAATTGGGAGGGTACAAGTCTTATCCTGGTGCGAGGAAATGCAACCCAAAGACAAAATAAGTCATATCAGGGCATACCAGGCCCTAAGCCTTGGTTGGCAGCTGGTCTAGGATCGAGGCTCCGACAGGCGGACAGTTAGAGCATTGCTTTGCTGATCCGGCAGCATCTGCAGCTTGTCTTGTTCCAGATGTATAGGTGTTAACTTTCCTCTGGAGTGAACTAGGCAGGCCGAGAGAGGGATCATGCTGCATGGGCAACACATGGTTTCTTTATTTTAGCCCAGGCTTTGTGCTATGGAGAGGCAATAACTCCATCCCTGGTCTTAACCGGTCTCGGAATCAAAGCGAGAGGCAACTGTTACGGGTTATAAGTCCTTGTCAGTTGGCGCAGACATGGGGCGCCACGCGTTGCCTCTGACGGTGGGAGACACCTACAGGTGTCACTGATCATCTACCGCCCGCCTCAAGCTGGGCAGCCCCCGGCCAATTGGGTGCTGATCCGCCACAGCCTGCCTGCTTCAATGGGTGCTTGGGGCTAGGACACAATCTTAATCGCAGGCTGTAAAACCAATGCACCAGGTACTAATAAAAAGAATAATAGAAACCTCAAGCTACGGCTTGCAACCTGGAACGTGAGAACCATGTGTCCAGGATTTTCCACTGACTTGACAAATATTGACGATGTGAGAAAAACGGCTGTGATTGATGCTGAACTCAATCGTCTTAACATTGATATTGCTGGCCTGCAGGAGACTCGCCTCGCTGAGGAAGGGTCACTCAGGGAAAACAATTACACCTTTTTTTGGGAAGGGAAGAGGGCAGGCAGAAAAAAGGCAACATGGTGTGGGCTTTGCAGTGAAGAATTCGCTACTGCGAATGATTGATATCCCAGCTGGAGGTAATGAAAGATTATTATCCCTGCGCTTGGCAACCTCTTGTGGATTTGCCACCATTCTCACTGCATATGCACCGACTCTCGCTTCCTCTGATGATGTGAAGGATACGTTCTATGAGCAGCTAGACTCTGTGATCAAGGCAGTTCCAAAATCCGACTGCATTTATATGCTCGGTGATTTCAATGCTCGTGTGGGCAAGGACTCGAGTTCATGGCCAGTGTGCCTTGGAAAATACAACATCTTTCGCATGAATGATAATGGGCAAAGGCTGCTGGAGCATTGCACTAGAAATGACCTATGTATTACAAACTCCTTTTTTAAAACAAAAGAGCTGCATAAGGTCACATGGAAACATCCAAGATCCGGCCATTGGCATCAGCTGGACTTCATTATCACACGGAGACAACATCTGAACCATACATCATTAACTCGAAGTTACCACAGTGCTGACTGTGATACAGATCATTCTTTGGTTGTTGCAAGGGTTAGACTGAGACCAAAGAGAATCTACACAGCTAAACACAAATCTAGCCCCAGGATTAATATTATTAACACTCACGATCCTGAAAAGTCCTTTGAATTTCAACAGCAACTTGAAGACGCTTTCAATGATACATCAGAAAATTGTATAGTAAATGATAAATGGAGTAAACGTTAAGGAAACTATTTATAAAACAGAGGTTGGGTTCTACGGCACTGTGGATCATAAGAGGCAGGACTGATTTGCGGCAAACAGCCAGATACTGCAGCCCTTGATTGATAAAAAGAAGATAGCTCTCTTAAGAAACAAGGAAAGACCAACGCGTAACACTCTGAGTGAGCTGAAGCAAGAGAGGAAGGATGTACAAAAGGCTGCCAAGCAGTGTGCGAATGATTATTGGATCAAGTTATGTGAGTCCATTCAAATCGCAAGTGATAAGGGAAACATCAGAAGCATGTATGAAGGGATAAAGAAAGCCTGTGGTCCAATGATCAAAAGAAGTGCACCGCTGAAAACCTTGAATGGAGAAATCATCACTGATAAGAAACAGCAGATGGATAGACGGGTCGAGCACTATTTAGAGCTTTACTCAAGTGAGACCAAGCTAGCGGATGATGCCCTCAACGCCATAGAGGCCTGCCAACTCTTGACCACCTGGACACACTTCCCACTATAACAGAAGTTATGTGTGCTATAAATGAGCTTGCATCTGGCAAGGCTCCAGGTAAGGATGGGATTCCAATAGAGGTAATCAGGAGTGGGCAAGACACTCGCTCTACAGATCCACCAGCTAATAGAGCTATGCTGGAGAGAAGGACATGTCCCACAGGATTTCAAAGATTCAAACATCATAACGCTGTACAAGAACAAGGGCAATCGCAGCGACTGTAACAACTATAGGGGTATCTCACTTCTGTGTATTGTTGGGAAAGTGTTTGCCAGAATTGTCCTGCGCAGACTTCGAGTCCTGGGAGATCAAGTCTACCCCGAATCACAGTGCGGCTTCCGTCAGAACCGGTCTACTATTGATATGATATTCTCATTGCGATAGATGCAAGAAAAATGCCAGGAACAAAATCAGCCACTATTTATTGCCTTCATCGACCTCACAAAGGTATTCGATTTGGTCAGCCGTGAGGGTCTGTTCAAAGCACTAAAGAAGATTGGCTGCCCACCAACTCTTCTGTCCATTGTGGAATCGTTCCACACATGCATGAAGGGTATAATCAAGTTTGATGGCTCAACTTCAGAAGAGTTTGAAATCAAGAGTGGAGTTAAGCAAGGTTGTGTACTATCCCCCCCCCCCCCCACCCTCTTTGGGATATACTTTTCACTTCTACTGAAATATGCCTTTCGTGATCAGGATGACGGTATATACATTCACTCACCCTCAGATGGTGGCCTCTATAATGCTCAGAGATTAAAGGCCAAGACCAAAATTAGGATGGTACTAATCAGAGAGTTGCTTTTTGCGGATGATGCTGCGATTACGACCCACTCTGAGGAAGAATTACAACATCTACTATCTGCATTCTCCAATGCTTGTTCTGAATTTGGTTTAACAATTAACAAAAAGAAGACACAGATTATTCCACAAGGTGCACATGGTGTACCATCAATCTTTATTGACGACGCCGAACTGGAGATAGTAGACCATTTTACATATCTAGGATCAGAGGTAAATAGCAAATTATCCCTCGATCAGGAAATCAACATCATGATTGGCAAGGCAGCAACAACAATGAACATGTTAGCAAAAAGAGTCTGGGAGAACAGGAAGCTTACTGCCAAAACTAAAGTCCTCGTCTACCAAGCCTGTGTCCTTAGTACTCTTCTATATGGCAGTGAAACCTGGACAACTTACACACGCCAAGAGAAACGTTTAAACAGCTTTCATATGCGGTGTCTGCGAAGAATACTTGGTATTAAGTGGCAAGACAAAATCACAAATACTGAAGTATTGGAAAGATCAGGTTGTGTGACGGTGTATTCCATGCTCAGTCTTCGTAGACTTAGATGGATAGGACATGTTAGGAGGATGGATGACGGTAGAATACCAAAGGACATCTTTTTTGATGAATTACAGACGGGTAGGAGATCTCAGGGTCGGCCTCTACAACGATAAAAAGATGTGTGTAAGCGGGACATGATTGATACAGGCATTGATAATGCACAATGGGAGCAAGTCGCCGCTAAACGTGTTGCATGGAGGGCAAACATCAGAAATGGAATAAAGACAAAAGAGAAAATGATTGCAGATAAAGCACACACAGAGCGTGAGAGACGTAAGATGGTGCACATTGATGGAAATGACCACGTTTTCACATGCATCTACTGTGGGCAAACATTTGCAGCAAGAATTGGCCTTACCAGCCACACTCGCCACCGCCATGGGTCGTAGTTATTAAGCCTTTTTGAAGCACAATGTACCAAACTATCGTCTGTCTAGACGGAAAGGTGCCAATGTTATGTAGCCCATAATTGGGCACTCTCGCGATGTGTATACTTCACCTCGACACCGCATGGTACAAGAGGAACATGATGAGATGAGATTCTTAAGTCTTTCCTATCAATGTTGATATCTTCCAACATTTTAATTAGTTAATTTTGTTTTACTTGATCAAATGCCTTAGTATAATTTGTGAAGCACAAATATATTGCACCTTGTAGTTACGAACTGTTTTGTACAAACTAACACCACATTAACGGAAAACATGAATTTGAACTAATGGCAAGGGACATAACAACATATGTTAGTTCAAGGGAAATTACTATATCAGCATAAATTTAATATGAGATTTACAAATATTTATAGTATTTAATTTAAAATTATATAAAATTGTCATGAACAATCGTAGCAATTCTATTTACTATATAAATTGTGGCTAGTACTTTAAATTATTTTTAAAATCATTAAAAATATAAGCTTATGTTAGATAATTAAAAATTTTCTAAACTATGTTTCTTTGTTTCCTGGATACTTCATTAAATATTTTAAGTCATTTTAAAGTTTTGAGTCCGAAGTTAATGTTTACTTGAATTTTTATCTGGCTGTAAAAGGCTAAATTTCCTTAATGATTAAACCTCCGACGAGGAGCAAATACGCGAGGGGGTTCTGATCATCAGAAGTAGCCCTCCTCCCCCTTCTCCGAATGTTTTGGCCCATTTACCTACTTTATATATTCAGGAGGCTGGCAAGTCTGGGTCATGACTCCGAGAGTATTTCCCCAGCCGTGCGAGACGTTCACTCGATTTCGTCAAACATCTGGAAGTCAAAGACACTCAGCAAACATACGAAACTATGGATGTCAGAGTTGGAAATCAACGGTAGCTTTAGATAAAAAAAATTAGACATATTTGAGAACAAATGTCTTAGAAGAATTCTAAACCTCCACTTGACAGATTTCAGAACCAATACGCAAATAAGAAGAAATACAAACTAGAATCAACTCTGGAAATAAGATATACTATGCACTACGACATCTACTAAAATCAAAGGCGCTATCTCGTAACATCAAAATCATAATATACAAAACACTGATCAGACCAGTTGTGCTGTATGGCTCTGAAACCTGGTGTACAACGAAAGGAGACAAAGCCTTGTTACAAACCTTTGAGAACAAAATTTTAAGACGCATCTTTGGACCCATTAGGGATACACAAAGTGGAGAGTGGAAAAGAAGAAGTAACAAAGACATTTATAATCTGTTTGAGTCCCCGCTAATCACTGGTATCATGAAGGCTTAATAGACTACAATGGCTGGGGCATATAGAAAGAATGGAAGATAATAGGGAAACAAAACTCGCTTACACTCAGGAAATAAATGACCGTAGACCCCGAGGTAGACCAAGAAGATGGTGGAGAGATAATACATGTACAGACCTACAAGCACTTGGAATCAACGACTGGCAAGAGAAGGTCCACCAGAGAGACGAATGGAGACGGATTGTATCTGCAGCAAACAACCTCAATGGCTCGGAACGCTGAAGAAGAAGAAGAATACGCAAATAAGACAAGAGACTAAGCAAGATACTGTATCCAATTTTATAAGAAAACGTCGTTGGAACTACATCGGCTATATACTCAGAATGGACAAGACAAGACTCCCCTACCAAGCCCTCGTATGGTTAGCGGTAGGGAAAAGAAAACGGGGAAGACCAAGAGAGACCCTGCGTAGAACCATCATCAGAGAAGGCTCATTCAACTGTTAAGAAAACATCCAGGATCTACAACAGGTAGCAGCGAACCGCCAGGCATGGAGAGCCATGACTTCTGACCTATGCGCCGCCTTGTGCTCAAGAGGAAAGACTAACTAACTAACTAATTGTCAGAATACACCCTTTGAAAAGAATTTGGAATGCATTCATCATTATGCACTTCCTTATTCACTATAGGAGTTGTTTCTGCCCTGTGCAAATACTACAAGACCCCAGACGTCAAATGCAGCAAGATTATCTAATGTCTGTGTAATGGCTGCATACTTTTTATTATTCTGGAATGGCAAATGTAGCGATGTTTGAAGTATATATCCATAAGTTAATTGTTTTCGGTAATTGCAATTCCAGAGTAAATCTTCCAGTGTACCATGTAGAATAACACACTTGGATCCTCTTAAATTTTTCAATTCAATAGATGGACGGAAGGGAATGTGTAAACATGTTGAATGTATTGTATGAAATAAGGATTTCATATGGGTTTCCGAAAGTGTCTCCTTGGCGAAGGGCGTTACGGACGCCGTTCGTAATCCCGTATACCCGCGTTCGAAACACAGCTGGGGGAGATTTGGCAGTAGACCGTGTTAGCACTGATTTATTTTTTTTTTACGAAAAGGGTATAGGTGCCGGTCTTTCAGAAAGCAATGGCAAACTACTTAACGTAAAACTTGCCAAGACATCATTAACAGCCAAAAATGCTGCTGTTGACTGGAAACGTCCTGTAAAGTGTAAAGGATATGCATCTTTTTTGTTGTTGCCAAAGTGCATCGTAGGTCATACAAGTGCTATTACTTCTAGTGCACTGCTTTGATTTTAGCGTATAGTTTAGCATTTCCTATTTTCAGTGTCCCTCGCCATCAGCTGAACCCACTCCGACTTCTGGGGTACTTGTAATTTACGTCCCCACGTCAAGGACGAGAAGTCAAAATGTTAATCCAACAGACCGGTGTAGGGGTTGAACCCGTTACCCCGGCTTCAGCACACTGGATGTTTAAGAACGAACGTGCTTATCCATTCGGCCATGTTGGCCTCCAATTCTACATATCATATTGAGGTTCTGATAGCCCTACAGGCGCTGTCCTGGGGGATCAGTCTTGATTCTGTGTACTCGTGCTTGTATTGTTAATGTTGCATTGTGACATCAGCAGACTCAACAAGGAGAACAAGAAGAACAACCGGTGCAGGAATACAATGTTTACACTAAATATCTACTGTTTTAATTGCATCTACTTAGTTTCGCAGTTTAACTTGCACACACACACACACACACACACACACACACACACACACACACACTCACACACACACACACACACACACACACACACACACACACTCACACACACACACATCACACATACGAACACAATTCAAATTATGATGTTGATGGATAGTGAAGACACAGAGACAAGCGAGCAACAGAGACAGTGAAATATATAAACAGACAAATATATAGACAGACAAATATATAGACAGACAAATATAGAGACAGACAAACAAAGAGACTGGATTGCAAAAAGGAAGGTATGTACTGAGATAGACAAGCAGACAATAAGACAGATAGATAATAGACAGACAATTAGCTAACGACAAAGCAGACAGACAGACAGACAGACAGACAGACAGACAGACAGACAGACAGACAGACAGACAGACAGACAGACAGACAGACAAATGTTTTGCATATCTTTTACAGGACATCGCTGTCAACATCAGCATCTTTCAGCTGATTGTTGATTTCTTGGCAAGATTACGCTCAGTAATTTGCTATTGCTTTCTGAGCGGCAGGCTCGTAACGTAAGTTACTGACGCGATTCGAACCACTGCTGATTCTCACCGTTATCACGTTACTTACGAGAGTAGGCCTATACGAGATTACGGAGAAAAGTCGCTAACCTTTAGGCCAGGAAGCCGGCAGATAAATAGATAGATAGAACGAACGAACGAACGAAAATCTTTATTTTCAAAGGGTTAAGAATTGGACACGCAGGCCCGTCTGACATTCTGCCCTTCTTCACAATTTCCTCTCATACACTATTTCATTCAACATCACTTATGAAGCAAATTTTTGACAACAAAAGAGCAATAGCATTATAACGCATGAAAAATAATCAATAATCAATGTTTAAAATGGGCATTATAAATAACTTAGGAAGGTGTAACGTGCCATACATATGGAAATGTTTTTTGGCTAGTTGTCGTTTGAGATAATGTACCATTATTATTGTATATTTTTTTTTTGGTTTTTGTTTATGGGGGAATGTAATCAGTACTGAGGTAGTGTTCAAATAGGTTGCGAATGTATGCATAATAATTTGTGGTGTCTTTGATTTCTTGTGGAAGATTGTTCCACAAGTGAGCGGCAGTGTATGCTAAGCTTGTTTTATATAAGTCTATCCTAGGTTTAGGGACATGAAGTATATTTAGTCGCTCGCTATGTCTTGCGTTATATTTAAACAATGGCCAAAGGTAGCTTGGAGCATTTTGAAATAGGATTTTGTGAATTAGTTTAGCCTCATTAAAAAGTAGTCGTTTGTGGAGTGGCAGTAACCGAAGACGTTTATGTAGGTTAGAATTGTCGGTGAGCTTTTCACCATTAATTAAACGTACTGCCCTTTTCTGGAGTGAATAAAGGCGTTTTGTTATTGATTTGTAGCATCCATCCCAGATTGTGGAGCAGTAATCAATAAGTGTTTGTACATGGGAAGTATAGAATATCTTTCTTGTGTTTTCATAAAGGAAATTTTTAATTTTGGCAAGTTTGGCTATTTGTTTAACGAGACCATGAACATGTGAGTTAAAGGTTAGATTTTGATCTATGATAAGACCCAGTGCCTTGTGCTCGGTTACACTTTCTATAGGCGTGCTACCAATGTGCAGCTGTAGAGTTCTCTGCGAGTTTAGCGTGTGAAGTCTTTGCCTGGTTCCTATTAACATAGATTTTGTTTTAGAAATGTTAATTTGCATGTGGTTTGTACGATTCCAGTTAACTACACTATTTATTTCCTGTTGCAATGATAATTCTAGCACAATACGATCAATAGCGTTTGTATATACTGTGCAGTCATCAGCAAATAGATCGCAGGACGACGACAGATATAAAGGAAGATCGTTTATATAAATGGCAAATAACAGAGGGCCAAGAATAGACTCCTGAGGTACTCCAGTATTAATGGTAATGGCTTGGGATAGAGATTTATTGTGTGATACTATTTGTTTTCTGTCTAATAAAAATGATTTTTATTAATGTCACTATTTTAAAGCTTACTTTCATTGTTTCTAGTTTTTTAATTAGGAAATTATGATCTATCATATCGAATGCTTTTCTAAAGTCTATAAATACCGCTCCACATAGAGTATTGTTGTTAATATGTTGATGCCAGTTTTCTATCATGTTTGTTAGAGCCGCATGACAAGAATATTTTGGCCGAAATCCTGACCGACTGTCAACTATTAGTTTGTGGCGAACTAAGTGCTCTAGTGTTGTTTTGTGGATGTGCTTTTCTAGCAGTTTGGATGGTGAGGATAATATGGAAATGGGCCTATAATTACTCATGAGACAATCGTCTAGATAACCAGCTGTTAAGTGAGGATACACTTTAGCATTTTTAAAGGCTGATGGGAAGTGACCTTTGGTGAGACATTGATTATATATAAAAGTTAGTGACTCGCAGATCGCCGGTGCAGCATGGGGAAGGATACGATTACTGATTCCATGATGAGTTATTGTTTTTTAGGCTACTGAGATGCGTAAATACTTATGTGGTCTTCATTAGCGGTATGTTGGAGGGAATGTCGTCATGGTATTTGTTTCACAGAATGATGATAATAAAGATATGTCATAAGACACATATGGTATTGCAGCCTTCAGTCTGTTTAGGTCGGACTAAAAGAACCTACTGAATTGATCACATGTAACCTGATTTGATGGTATTGATTGTGATGATTTGTGTTTGTTTGTCAAGCTATTAATTGCGTTCCATATATTAGACAGACAGACAGACAGACAGACAGACAGACAGACAGACAGACAGACAGATAGATAGACAGACAGACAGATAGATAGATAGATAGATAGATAGATAGATAGATAGATAGATAGATAGATAGATAGATAGATAGATAGATAGATAGATAGATAGATAGATAGATAGATAGATAGATAGATAGATAGATAGATAGATAGATAGATAGATAGATAGATAGATAGATAGATAGATAGATAGATAGATAGATAGATAGATAGATAGATAGATAGATAGATAGATAGATAGATAGATAGATAGATAGATAGATAGATAGATAGATAGATAGATAGATAGATAGATAGATAGATAGATAGATAGATAGATAGATAGATAGATAGATAGATAGATAGATAGATAGATAGATAGATAGATAGATAGATAGATAGATAGATAGATAGATAGATAGATAGATAGATAGATAGATAGATAGATAGATAGATAGATAGATAGATAGATAGATAGATAGATAGATAGATAGATAGATAGATAGATAGATAGATAGATAGATAGATAGATAGATAGATAGATAGATAGATAGATAGATAGATAGATAGATAAAACCAGTAAATATCATAAACGAACATCTTGTGACACAAACCATAAATCATCATCATCATCATGTTACATGTCCTCTACAGAAGGTTACCCAGACTACATCCGCCAGACACACTGTCTGACACGCGTTGTTTCATCACATTGTATGCGGAGTCGAGTTGGAATAATAATTAATGTTATTTGCAATGGAATTGCAAATAATACTCAGCGTTATTTGCAATCGCAGACGTGACGTTTACTTCGAAAACGGTACTTTCTTGCTCCTGAGTCCCCGTATATGTACTCGAGCTCATAAATTGAGTTGAGTTGAGTTAAGAACCGACATCACTGCACTCATGATATCCCCATATGTGCTCAGTCCCATCGGTCAACAGCCAGCAAAGAGTCATACTATTAATCGTTCCCACCGCTATCTGATTAAAAGTTAAATTAACAGTTTAAAAAAAGTTAACGAGCTCATAAACATGGAGATGCTATTGCGGTACTTGGTCGGAAGTGGTCTCTATACTAACTTAAGTCCCAGAGATGGTGTTGCGGTACTTGGTCGGAAGTGGTCTCTACACTAACTTATGTCCCAGAGATGCTATTGCGGTACTTGGTCGGAAGTGGTCTCTACACTAACTTATGTCCCAGAGATGGTGTTGCGGTACTTGGTCGGAAGTGGTCTCTACACTAACTTAAGTCCCAGAGATGCTATTGCGGTACTTGGTCGGAAGTGGTCTCTATACTAACTTAAGTCCCAGAGATGGTGTTGCGGTACTTGGTCGGAAGTGGTCTCTATACTAACTTAAGTCCCAGAGATGGTACTGTGATTTTAAAAATTCTCTCACTCTTACGATTAATGGTCCCAAATTATTTATTGTAAAAAGTATCCCTTAAAGGGCATAATTAGGTGATTTTGCTAGTTGCGATATGTTGATTCAGAGGTGATATTTCATTTGGCAAAAAAAAAAAAAAAAATATTCACGTTAAACAGAGACATCTATTGGATCCATCGATTCTGACACTCGATCACTCCGTCGTTGCCTGGGGGATGTGTGAGCGCGCGCGCGTGTGTGTGTGTGTTTTACATATGCGTATGCAACGTATACATTCATATACACACAATCATAATTTTAACAAAAAAAGACACCAATAAAATAAATGCATCACTTTGGATTGTTCCCAATGCAGCTATTAGTCTGCTTCCCCGACAGCTTGCCATCCATCTTCGCCAGGGAAATAAGCACACGAGGCCGTGTTACCAACTCCACATACAACGTGGTGGAACAACAATTAGGTGTAAAGGAACAAGCAAGAATGTGGGGCATTTAAAATACTGGGCAAGGCAGCGGAAACGGCCTCGGTCTGGCTATGCAGCCAGCGTAATGCGGGTTGAGACAAGGATACGCAGTAAATGGTTCAACTTTGCCTACAATGTGAGTCTCCGTCTCTCAAGAAGAACAACCTCAGTACACAAATCTTCTACAGAAGATTGCGTCACAGCATTTATTTGACAATGTAACATACACAATAGATAATGATAGACGAAAGATAACTGGATGGAAGGCCCGAGAGTAAGGCGGGCCTGTGTGACCAATTTATGACCCTTTGAAAATAAAATTCGTTCCCTCTCTCTCTCTCGTCTCTCTCTCTCGTCTCTCTCTCTCGCCTCTCTCTCTCATTCTCTCTCTCTCATTCTCTCTCTCGTTTCTCTCTCTCTCATTCACTCTCTCTCTCACTCTCTCTTTCTCGTCTCTCTCTCGTCTCTCTCTCTCATTATCTCTCATTCTCTCTCGTCTCTCTCTCATACCCTCACTCCCATTCTCTCTCTCGTCTCTCTCTCATTCTCTCTCTCGCCTCTCTCTCTCTCATTCTCTCTCTCTCATTCTCTCTCTCATTCTCTCTCTATATCTCATTCTCTCTCTCATCCTCTCTCTCATTCTCTCTCCCTCTCATTCTCTCTCGTCTGTCTCTCTCTCTCATTGTCTCTCGTCTCTCTCTCTCATTCTCTCTCATTCTCTCTCGTCTCTCTCTCTCGTCTCTCTCTTATTCTCTCTCATTATCTCTCTCTAGTTCTCTCTCTCTCATTCTCTCTCGTCTCTCTCTCTCTCGCTCTCTCATTCTCTCTCTCATTTTCTCTCTCTCTCGCTGTCTCATTCTCTCTCTTATTCTCTCTCGTCTCTCTCTCTCGTCTCTCTCTCATTCTCTCTCTCTCTCATTCTCTGTCTCTCTGATTCTCTCTCTCTCATTCTCTCTCGTCTCTCTCTCATTCTCTCTCTCATTCTCTCTCGTCTCTCTCTCGTCTCTCTCTCATTCTCTCTCTCATTCTCTCTCTCATTCTCTCTCGTCTCTCTCTCAGTCTCCCTCTCTCATTCTCTCTCGTCTCTCTCTCATTCTCTCTCTCATTCTCTGTCGTCTCTCTCTCTCTTTATCTCTCGTCTCTCTCTCATTCTCTCTCTCGTCTCTCTCTCATTCTCTCTCTCATTCTCTCTCTCTCTCTCTCTCTCTCTCTCTCTCTCTCTCTCTCGGTCAAGACACTGACCACAGCCATGGGTGTCATGAAATGTTTCGGGAAGTAAATAGCGGGGGAAGGGACGCGGATCAGACAGTGTGTCAGGCGGGTCAGGCAGTGTGCAGATGGGGAGGGAAGCGGGAGGGGTAATACTACACTTTGATCTAAACCTAGACGCCGGGAAGTCATGATTTATTTATTTTTGGCCTTTAACAGGCCGGACAAAAATCTGCAGTTTGTCTGAAATTGTAAATTACCCAATTAAAGAATTAAACATTACATGAAACTGAGGAAAATGCAAAGAATACCATGGACAGACAGAAAAACCAATGACCAAGTACTACAGGAGACAAATGAACATCGTAAACTGATTAGAGAAATTAGACGTAGACAGTCAAAATTTGTTGGACATGTTATGAAGAAATGGATTGGAGAACATAGTGACAACTGGCAAGATCGAGGGGAACAGACCTAGAGGAAGACCGAGAGGAAAATACCTGGATGGCTTGGTCACATGGCATGGATGAGACAGGAACACTGAGCTGATCCACGACACTGATGATCGAGTGAAATGGCGAGTTATGACCGCCCACGCTTTCCGGCATGGCATATGATTGATTGATTTATTGAAACATCGAGGTGACATAGAAATATAATGTTTAAAATTCTCAAACATCTAAATTAAAGCTTAGAATTTTAGACACAGTTTAAAATATTTTAAAATTAGTATCCACTTTTTTATAATGCACATTACTATCAATATATTTAAAGATACTTTTATGAAATATTAATATAATTGCTACAAGCATTTAAATCACATAATACTTTCATGCCGTTTTCACTGAAGTCCCTTGAAATAAACATATATGTTATTATGTCCCTTATTTTAATTTAATTATGCATAAATGTCTTCCTAAGTTTAATGTGGTTATATATACAAACCAGTGTGCATTTACAAGGTGCATTTACAAGGTGCATTTACAAGGTGCATTTACAAGGTACATTGTGTGTTTTCCTTTACATTTGTAAATAGAACAAGACCCCAGAAGTCAAATGCAGCAAAATTCCCTAAATGTCTGTGTAATGATTGCATACTATTTATCTGAAAAGGACCATACGTATTTTTGTTTTCCTGAATGAAATAATAATAATAATAATAATAATAATAATAATAATAATAATAATAATAATAATAATAATGTTGAAATACGGCGATAATTGCATGCATCATAAATCAAGTTTTAAAAAAAAGGGGGGGGGGGTGAAATGACACAGTGCTTTATGAACATAGCTGTGATAAGGTGCACCAGAGGGTCCTCAATATTAACAGCTTGCTAAATGTTTAGGGCTCAGGGTTCCCCAGGGAACTACACTCTCAGAAACCACACTCCGTTGTCTCCAAGCTCTCCCTAATTTATTCATCATCATCATGTGCCATGCCGATAAGCGTTGGCGGTCAAGTTTGGCCATCTCACGTGATCACCAAATTCGTAGATCAGCTCTGTGTTCTCTACCGACCACGCCACGTGGTCAAGCCATCCAGATACTTACGTCTCTGCCTTCCTCTTGTTCTTTCCCCACCAATCTTGTCAGTTGTCACCAAATGTTCTAATTTATTTCTTACAACTATCCAAAAATCTGTGGCGGTCTACGTCTAATTTCTCTAATCAGTCTAATTTAGTCGTACAAATTGTATAATTCAGTAGAACAATTTCTATATAACATATCAGTGTTATCTTTCTGACATTTAATCACTGTGATTTATTGCATAAGATAATTGTCAGCGTCCGAAATGTAGCCTTTACTTCGCCATTTTGCCCCTAATCTCTGTCAGAGATATTACTCTTGCCTTCAGATATTTAAACTTATTAACTTGGTTAAGCATTTAACCTTCTTATCTTGTGTAACTTTGGAATTATCTTCATTTTTGATAACATCAATATCCAAATTCTTGATATTCACGGAAAGTCCCTTTTTTCACTCTGTATTACCACAACAAGTGCGAGGAAATACAACATAAAGACTACTTGACGTGGTAGGGCAGACCGGGCCCTACGTCTTGTTCGATAACTGGTCTAGGTTAGAAACTCCGACAGATCGACAGTTAGAGTATCGCTTTGCTGGTGCGGCAGCTTTTGCAGCTTGTCTTGTTCTAGACGTATTGGTGTTAACTTTCTCCTAGAGTAAACTAGCAGCCCGAGAGAAGAATCATGCTGTATGGGCAACACATAGTCTCTAAATGGATTTCCAACGCTGTCTGTCTCTCAGCTACATTGTACATTCTGTCAGGCTGTTGTAAGCTATTTCTTGATGTTATTGTCCCACTTGCATAGTTGTCTACCTCTTGCTTGCTTGTCGTTAACCTTACCCTCCAGTTTGATTTTCATAATACTATTGTCTTTTAACGTGGCTGAAATATGTCACGTACCTCATTTTTATTTCTTTCATCAACTCTAGTTTTCATTCCAAGTATTTTTCTTAAAACACTCTGTATTCGATTATGTTTGATTTCATGAAATACAACATATTCTTCTGTATATCCACATCTCCAGGGCTTCTATTCGACTTTCTAATTGCTTGTTCTCCGTCTTCTTCTTCGGAGTTCATCTGGAGAGTTTTTTTCGGACGTAGTTGCGTTGTGCCTGTTTACAGCAAAGCTGCGATACTTGGGGAGGTAATATCGTTTAATGGCAAGAAGTCCAACTTCCGTGCATCCGGCATCATCCGGTAGGTCCGGTCGCACCCCGTACAGCGGCTAGCGGTTGCCGAGAGCGTCACACAGAGCACGAACTCCATAACACCACCGACCACTCCCAGGAGTGTCCGTAAACATTGGACTTCTTGTGAACCGAATGACAGAGTCAAAACATAACCCACGACCTTCTGGGCTGGAGGTAGATGGCCAGACCACTCGGCCACGGAGACAACTTCCTGTCCTGCTTCTATAGGTGGCCTGTATTTATGTGTGTTTGTTTCCATGAATGAGAGTATGCAGTATGCCCCTGACGAGATGCATGGAAATATGTCAGGCAATGAACCGTGCAGCATATTGTTTGTGGGTTTTGGTGTTTAAATTGACTAAGGCAGTACATGGTTTGACTTTCTCAAACTTGGCCTCTCACAATCGTCTGTGCAGCGACTATTTACAGCAGGATTACTGAAGCCGAAATGCCAAATCTCATTGCAGGTATGTATATTACAGCTTCTTAAAGAATGTTATATATCCAGTAGATTTCCTTACAGTTATTTCAGATTCATGGGAGCTGATAGAATCTGCCCTACAACCAGAAACCTAAGGCAGATCAGATATAAAACTGCCCCGATACCTACTCCATCTTGTAAAAGAATCATTGTCTCCGTATAACAAATTATCTTGAAATTACCGTGGGGATAACAGATGATCCAAATTCTAACAATACCTTTCACTATATGTAATAATTGTTTTGTTTTTTTCCATGTATTCCTTTCGTATGAGATACATGATTTTTGTAAAGTCTCACTACACTTTGTATGTAGAACAGTTGTTTGTTGGTGATTATGTATCCCGTCTTGCAAGCGGAAAACGTACTCTCTAACAAACAGCTGTTCTACATACAAAGTGTAGTGAGACGTTACAAGCACCCTGTATATCTATGCGGTAAACACCTAACAAGAAGCAGCCAACGAATGCAGGCAATAAATCGTGAAGCATATCTTTTGTGACTACTGTGTTTAGATAGTATCATTGTTTCGGACGCCAAGAGTGCCATGCAGGTGGCATCACGGTGCAGACTGACCACATGACGTCACAAGAAAGAGCCACTATCTACACATTGAGGCGTACAGGTATATGGTGCTGGACTGTCTATTTATAGACCTCTCGGATCTTGATGGGTGATGTGGTTAGTATCAAGCCTACGCCTTCACGTCGTACATTTATTGATACCAGTCGTGGGCTGGGTAGTACAACATTTATTGATACCAGTCGTGGGCTGGGTAGTACAACATTTATTGGTACCAGTCGTGGGCTAGGTAGTACAACATTTATTGATACCAGTCGTGGGCTGGGTAGTACAACATTTATTGGTACCAGTGGTAGGCTGGGTAGTACAACATTTATTGATACCAGTCGTGGGCTGGGTAGTACACCATTTATTGGTACCAGTGGTCGGCTGGGTAGTACAACATTTATTGTTACCAGTCGTAGGCTGGGTAGTACAACATTTATTGGTACAAGTCGTAGGCTGGGTAGTACAACATTTATTGGTACCAGTCGTAGGCTGGGTAGTACAACATTTATTGGTACCAGTCGTAGGCTGGGTAGTACAACATTTATTGGTACAAGTCGTAGGCTGGGTAGTACAACATTTATTGGTACCAGTCGTAGGCTGGGTAGTACAACATTTATTGGTACCAGTCGTAGGCTGGGTAGTAGAACATTTATTGGTACAAGTCGTAGGCTGGGTAGTACAACATTTATTGGTACAAGTCGTAGGCTGGGTAGTACAACAATTATTGGTACCAGTCGTAGGCTGGGTAGTACAACATTTATTGGTACCAGTCGTAGGCTGGGTAGTACAACATTTATTGTTACCAGTCGTAGGCTGGGTAGTACAACATTTATTGGTACAAGTCGTAGGCTGGGTAGTACAACATTTATTGATACCAGTCGTAGGCTGAGTAGTACAACATTTATTGGTACAAGTCGTAGGCTGGGTAGTACAACATTTATTGGTACCAGTCGTAGGCTGGGTAGTACAACATTTATTGGTACCAGTCGTAGGCTGGGTAGTACAACATTTATTGGGACCAGTCTTAGGCTGAGTAGTACAACATTTATTGGTACCAGTCTGTCACCTGTCGTCCCTGGTGGGAAGAGCAATCAACAAGAACACTTTTTAAATTCCCTTTCCTCAGCTTGGGCGCCGGACCTTTGTCCACACACCCCCTTTCAGTCTCTGGATCACTATCTCTCTCACTTCCTACCATAAGACAATACCCCCTTTCAGTCTCTGGATCACCATCTCTCTCACTTCCTACCATAAGACAAACCCCCTTTCAGTCTCTGGATCACTATCTCTCTCACTTTCTACCATAAGACAATACCCCCTTTCAGTCTCTGGATCACTATCTCTCTCACTTCCTACCATAAGACAAACCCCCTTTCAGTCTCTGGATCACCATCTCTCTCACTTCCTACCATAAGACAATATCCCCTTTCAGTCTCTGGATCACTATCTCTCTCACTTCCTACCATAAGACAAACCCCCTTTCAGTCTCTGGATCACCATCTCTCTCACTTCCTACCATAAGACAAACCCCCTTTCAGTCTCTGGATCACTATCTCTCTCACTTCCTACCATAAGACAATACCCCCTTTCAGTCTCTGGATCACTATCTCTCTCACTTTCTACCATAAGACAAACCCCCTTTCAGTCTCTGGATCACTATCTCTCTCACTTCCTACCATAAGACAATACCCCCTTTCAGTCTCTGGATCACCATCTCTCTCACTTCCTACCATAAGACAAACAACCTTTCAGTCTCTGGATCACCATCTCTCTCACTTCCTACCATAAGACAATACCCCCCTTTCAGTCTCTGGATCACTATCTCTCTCACTTCCTACCATAAGACAAACCCCCTTTCAGTCTCTGGATCACCATCTCTCTCACTTCCTACCATAAGACAAACCCCCTTTCAGTCTCTGGATCACTATCTCTCTCACTTCCTACCATAAGACAATACCCCCTTTCAGTCTCTGGATCACTATCTCTCTCACTTTCTACCATAAGACAAACCCCCTTTCAGTCTCTGGATCACTATCTCTCTCACTTCCTACCATAAGACAATACCCCCTTTCAGTCTCTGGATCACTATCTCTCTCACTTTCTACCATAAGACAAACCCCCTTTCAGTCTCTGGATCACTATCTCTCTCACTTCCTACCATAAGACAAACCCCCTTTCAGTTTCTGGATCACTATCTCTCTCACTTCCTACCATAAGACAATACCCCCTTTCAGTCTCTGGATCACTATCTCTCTCACTTTCTACCATAAGACAAACCCCCTTTCAGTCTCTGGATCACTATCTCTCTCACTTCCTACCATAAGACAATACCCCCTTTCAGTCTCTGGATCACTATCTCTCTCACTTCCTACCATAAGACAATACCCCCTTTCAGTCTCTGGATCACTATCTCTCTCACTTCCTACCATAAGACAAACCCCCTTTCAGTCTCTGGATCACTATCTCTCTCACTTCCTACCATAAGACAATACCCCCTTTCAGTCTCTGGATCACTATCTCTCTCACTTTCTACCATAAGACAAACCCCCTTTCAGTCTCTGGATCACTATCTCTCTCACTTCCTACCATAAGACAATACCCCCTTTCAGTCTCTGGATCACTATCTCTCTCACTTTCTACCATAAGACAAACCCCCTTTCAGTCTCTGGATCACTATCTCTCTCACTTCCTACCATAAGACAATACCCCCTTTCAGTCTCTGGATCACTATCTCTCTCACTTTCTACCATAAGACAAACCCCCTTTCAGTCTCTGGATCACTATCTCTCTCACTTCCTACCATAAGACAATACCCCCTTTCAGTCTCTGGATCACTATCTCTCTCACTTTCTACCATAAGACAAACCCCCTTTCAGTCTCTGGATCACTATCTCTCTCACTTCCTACCATAAGACAAACCCCCTTTCAGTCTCTGGATCACTATCTCTCTCACTTCCTACCATAAGACAAACCCCCTTTCAGTCTCTGGATCACTATCTCTCTCACTTCCTACCATAAGACAATACCCCCTTTCAGTCTCTGGATCACTATCTCTCTCACTTCCTACCATAAGACAAACCCCCTTTCAGTCTCTGGATCACTATCTCTCTCACTTCCTACCATAAGACAAACCCCCTTTCAGTCTCTGGATCACTATCTCTCTCACTTCCTACCATAAGACAATACCCCCTTTCAGTCTCTGGATCACTATCTCTCTCACTTCCTACCATAAGACAAACCCCCTTTCAGTCTCTGGATCACTATCTCTCTCACTTTCTACCATAAGACAAACCCCCTTTCAGTCTCTGGATCACTATCTCTCTCACTTTCTACCATAAGACAAACCCCCTTTCAGTCTCTGGATCACTATCTCTCTCACTTTCTACCATAAGACAAACCCCCTTTCAGTCTCTGGATCACTATCTCTCTCACTTCCTACCATAAGACAAACCCCCTTTCAGTTTCTGGATCACTATCTCTCTCACTTTCTACCATAAGACAAACCCCCTTTCAGTCTCTGGATCACTATCTCTCTCACTTCCTACCATAAGACAAACCCCCTTTCAGTTTCTGGATCACTATCTCTCTCACTTCCTACCATAAGACAATACCCCCTTTCAGTCTCTGGATCACTATCTCTCTCACTTTCTACCATAAGACAAACCCCCTTTCAGTCTCTGGATCACTATCTCTCTCACTTCCTACCATAAGACAATACCCCCTTTCAGTCTCTGGATCACTATCTCTCTCACTTCCTACCATAAGACAATACCCCCTTTCAGTCTCTGGATCACTATCTCTCTCACTTCCTACCATAAGACAAACCCCCTTTCAGTCTCTGGATCACTATCTCTCTCACTTCCTACCATAAGACAATACCCCCTTTCAGTCTCTGGATCACTATCTCTCTCACTTTCTACCATAAGACAAACCCCCTTTCAGTCTCTGGATCACTATCTCTCTCACTTCCTACCATAAGACAATACCCCCTTTCAGTCTCTGGATCACTATCTCTCTCACTTTCTACCATAAGACAAACCCCCTTTCAGTCTCTGGATCACTATCTCTCTCACTTCCTACCATAAGACAATACCCCCTTTCAGTCTCTGGATCACTATCTCTCTCACTTTCTACCATAAGACAAACCCCCTTTCAGTCTCTGGATCACTATCTCTCTCACTTCCTACCATAAGACAATACCCCCTTTCAGTCTCTGGATCACTATCTCTCTCACTTTCTACCATAAGACAAACCCCCTTTCAGTCTCTGGATCACTATCTCTCTCACTTCCTACCATAAGACAAACCCCCTTTCAGTCTCTGGATCACTATCTCTCTCACTTTCTACCATAAGACAAACCCCCTTTCAGTCTCTGGATCACTATCTCTCTCACTTCCTACCATAAGACAAACCCCCTTTCAGTTTCTGGATCACTATCTCTCTCACTTCCTACCATAAGACAATACCCCCTTTCAGTCTCTTGATCACTATCTCTCTCACTTTCTACCATAAGACAAACCCCCTTTCAGTCTCTGGATCACTATCTCTCTCACTTCCTACCATAAGACAATACCCCCTTTCAGTCTCTGGATCACTATCTCTCTCACTTCCTACCATAAGACAATACCCCCTTTCAGTCTCTGGATCACTATCTCTCTCACTTCCTACCATAAGACAAACCCCCTTTCAGTCTCTGGATCACTATCTCTCTCACTTCCTACCATAAGACAATACCCCCTTTCAGTCTCTGGATCACTATCTCTCTCACTTTCTACCATAAGACAAACCCCCTTTCAGTCTCTGGATCACTATCTCTCTCACTTTCTACCATAAGACAAACCCCCTTTCAGTCTCTGGATCACTATCTCTCTCACTTTCTACCATAAGACAAACCCCCTTTCAGTCTCTGGATCACTATCTCTCTCACTTCCTACCATAAGACAATACCCCCTTTCAGTCTCTGGATCACTATCTCTCTCACTTCCTACCATAACACAAACCCCCTTTCAGTCTCTGGATCACTATCTCTCTCACTTTCTACCATAAGACAAACCCCCTTTCAGTCTCTGGATCACTATCTCTCTCACTTTCTACCATAAGACAAACCCTCTTTCAGTCTCTGGATCACTATCTCTCTCACTTTCTACCATAAGACAAACCCTCTTTCAGTCTCTGGATCACTATCTCTCTCACTTCCTACCATAAGACAATACCCCTTTCAGTCTCTGGATCACTATCTCTCTCACTTCCTACCATAAGACAAACCCTCTTTCAGTCTCTGGATCACTATCTCTCTCACTTTCTGCCATAAGACAAACCCCCTTTCAGTCTCTGGATCACTATCTCTCTCACTTCCTACCATAAGACAATACCCCCTTTCAGTCTCTGGATCACTATCTCTCTCACTTCCTACCATAAGACAAACCCCCTTTCAGTCTCTGGATCACTATCTCTCTCACTTCCTACCATAAGACAATACCCCCTTTCAGTCTCTGGATCACTATCTCTCTCACTTTCTACCATAAGACAAACCCCCTTTCAGTCTCTGGATCACTATCTCTCTCACTTCCTACCATAAGACAATACCCCCTTTCAGTCTCTGGATCACTATCTCTCTCACTTTCTACCATAAGACAAACCCCCTTTCAGTCTCTGGATCACTATCTCTCTCACTTCCTACCATAAGACAATACCCCCTTTCAGTCTCTGGATCACTATCTCTCTCACTTCCTACCATAAGACAAACCCCCTTTCAGTCTCTGGATCACTATCTCTCTCACTTTCTACCATAAGACAAACCCCCTTTCAGTCTCTGGATCACTATCTCTCTCACTTTCTACCATAAGACAAACCCCCTTTCAGTCTCTGGATCACTATCTCTCTCACTTTCTACCATAAGACAAACCCCCTTTCAGTCTCTGGATCACTATCTCTCTCACTTCCTACCATAAGACAATACCCCCTTTCAGTCTCTGGATCACTATCTCTCTCACTTCCTACCATAACACAAACCCCCTTTCAGTCTCTGGATCACTATCTCTCTCACTTTCTACCATAAGACAAACCCCCTTTCAGTCTCTGGATCACTATCTCTCTCACTTTCTACCATAAGACAAACCCTCTTTCAGTCTCTGGATCACTATCTCTCTCACTTTCTACCATAAGACAAACCCTCTTTCAGTCTCTGGATCACTATCTCTCTCACTTCCTACCATAAGACAATACCCCTTTCAGTCTCTGGATCACTATCTCTCTCACTTCCTACCATAAGACAAACCCTCTTTCAGTCTCTGGATCACTATCTCTCTCACTTTCTACCATAAGACAAACCCCCTTTCAGTCTCTGGATCACTATCTCTCTCACTTCCTACCATAAGACAAACCCCCTTTCAGTTTCTGGATCACTATCTCTCTCACTTCCTACCATAAGACAATACCCCCTTTCAGTCTCTGGATCACTATCTCTCTCACTTTCTACCATAAGACAAACCCCCTTTCAGTCTCTGGATCACTATCTCTCTCACTTCCTACCATAAGACAATACCCCCTTTCAGTCTCTGGATCACTATCTCTCTCACTTCCTACCATAAGACAATACCCCCTTTCAGTCTCTGGATCACTATCTCTCTCACTTCCTACCATAAGACAAACCCCCTTTCAGTCTCTGGATCACTATCTCTCTCACTTCCTACCATAAGACAATACCCCCTTTCAGTCTCTGGATCACTATCTCTCTCACTTTCTACCATAAGACAAACCCCCTTTCAGTCTCTGGATCACTATCTCTCTCACTTCCTACCATAAGACAATACCCCCTTTCAGTCTCTGGATCACTATCTCTCTCACTTTCTACCATAAGACAAACCCCCTTTCAGTCTCTGGATCACTATCTCTCTCACTTCCTACCATAAGACAATACCCCCTTTCAGTCTCTGGATCACTATCTCTCTCACTTTCTACCATAAGACAAACCCCCTTTCAGTCTCTGGATCACTATCTCTCTCACTTCCTACCATAAGACAATACCCCCTTTCAGTCTCTGGATCACTATCTCTCTCACTTTCTACCATAAGACAAACCCCCTTTCAGTCTCTGGATCACTATCTCTCTCACTTCCTACCATAAGACAAACCCCCTTTCAGTCTCTGGATCACTATCTCTCTCACTTTCTACCATAAGACAAACCCCCTTTCAGTCTCTGGATCACTATCTCTCTCACTTCCTACCATAAGACAAACCCCCTTTCAGTTTCTGGATCACTATCTCTCTCACTTCCTACCATAAGACAATACCCCCTTTCAGTCTCTGGATCACTATCTCTCTCACTTTCTACCATAAGACAAACCCCCTTTCAGTCTCTGGATCACTATCTCTCTCACTTCCTACCATAAGACAATACCCCCTTTCAGTCTCTGGATCACTATCTCTCTCACTTCCTACCATAAGACAATACCCCCTTTCAGTCTCTGGATCACTATCTCTCTCACTTCCTACCATAAGACAAACCCCCTTTCAGTCTCTGGATCACTATCTCTCTCACTTCCTACCATAAGACAATACCCCCTTTCAGTCTCTGGATCACTATCTCTCTCACTTTCTACCATAAGACAAACCCCCTTTCAGTCTCTGGATCACTATCTCTCTCACTTCCTACCATAAGACAATACCCCCTTTCAGTCTCTGGATCACTATCTCTCTCACTTTCTACCATAAGACAAACCCCCTTTCAGTCTCTGGATCACTATCTCTCTCACTTCCTACCATAAGACAATACCCCCTTTCAGTCTCTGGATCACTATCTCTCTCACTTTCTACCATAAGACAAACCCCCTTTCAGTCTCTGGATCACTATCTCTCTCACTTCCTACCATAAGACAATACCCCCTTTCAGTCTCTGGATCACTATCTCTCTCACTTTCTACCATAAGACAAACCCCCTTTCAGTCTCTGGATCACTATCTCTCTCACTTCCTACCATAAGACAAACCCCCTTTCAGTCTCTGGATCACTATCTCTCTCACTTCCTACCATAAGACAAACCCCCTTTCAGTCTCTGGATCACTATCTCTCTCACTTCCTACCATAAGACAATACCCCCTTTCAGTCTCTGGATCACTATCTCTCTCACTTCCTACCATAAGACAATACCCCCTTTCAGTCTCTGGATCACTATCTCTCTCACTTCCTACCATAAGACAAACCCCCTTTCAGTCTCTGGATCACTATCTCTCTCACTTCCTACCATAAGACAATACCCCCTTTCAGTCTCTGGATCACTATCTCTCTCACTTCCTACCATAAGACAAACCCCCTTTCAGTCTCTGGATCACTATCTCTCTCACTTTCTACCATAAGACAAACCCCCTTTCAGTCTCTGGATCACTATCTCTCTCACTTCCTACATAAGACAATACCCCCTTTCAGTCTCTGGATCACTATCTCTCTCACTTTCTACCATAAGACAAACCCCCTTTCAGTCTCTGGATCACTATCTCTCTCACTTCCTACCATAAGACAATACCCCCTTTCAGTCTCTGGATCACTATCTCTCTCACTTTCTACCATAAGACAAACCCCCTTTCAGTCTCTGGATCACTATCTCTCTCACTTCCTACCATAAGACAAACCCCCTTTCAGTCTCTGGATCACTATCTCTCTCACTTTCTACCATAAGACAAACCCCCTTTCAGTCTCTGGATCACTATCTCTCTCACTTCCTACCATAAGACAAACCCCCTTTCAGTCTCTGGATCACTATCTCTCTCACTTCCTACCATAAGACAATACCCCTTTCAGTCTCTGGATCACTATCTCTCTCACTTTCTACCATAAGACAAACCCCCTTTCAGTCTCTGGATCACTATCTCTCTCACTTCCTACCATAAGACAATACCCCCTTTCAGTCTCTGGATCACTATCTCTCTCACTTCCTACCATAAGACAATACCCCCTTTCAGTCTCTGGATCACTATCTCTCTCACTTCCTACCATAAGACAATACCCCCTTTCAGTCTCTGGATCACTATCTCTCTCACTTTCTACCATAAGACAAACCCCCTTTCAGTCTCTGGATCACTATCTCTCTCACTTCCTACCATAAGACAATACCCCCTTTCAGTCTCTGGATCACTATCTCTCTCACTTTCTACCATAAGACAAACCCCCTTTCAGTCTCTGGATCACTATCTCTCTCACTTCCTACCATAAGACAATACCCCCTTTCAGTCTCTGGATCACTATCTCTCTCACTTTCTACCATAAGACAAACCCCTTTCAGTCTCTGGATCACTATCTCTCTCACTTCCTACCATAAGACAATACCCCCTTTCAGTCTCTGGATCACTATCTCTCTCACTTTCTACCATAAGACAAACCCCCTTTCAGTCTCTGGATCACTATCTCTCTCACTTCCTACCATAAGACAAACCCCCTTTCAGTCTCTGGATCACTATCTCTCTCACTTCCTACCATAAGACAAACCCCCTTTCAGTCTCTGGATCACTATCTCTCTCAACTTCCTACCATAAGACAATACCCCCTTTCAGTCTCTGGATCACTATCTCTCTCACTTCCTACCATAAGACAAACCCCCTTTCAGTCTCTGGATCACTATCTCTCTCACTTCCTACCATAAAAACAAATACCCCCCTTTCAGTCTCTGGATCACTATCTCTCTCACTTCCTACCATAAGACAAACCCCCTTTCAGTCTCTGGATCACTATCTCTCTCACTTCCTACCATAAGACAATACCCCCTTTCAGTCTCTGGATCACTATCTCTCTCACTTCCTACCATAAGACAAACCCCCTTTCAGTCTCTGGATCACTATCTCTCTCACTTCCTACCATAAGACAATACCCCCCTTTCAGTCTCTGGATCACTATCTCTCTCACTTTCTACCATAAGACAAACCCCCTTTCAGTCTCTGGATCACTATCTCTCTCACTTCCTACCATAAGACAATACCCCCTTTCAGTCTCTGGATCACTATCTCTCTCACTTTCTACCATAAGACAAACCCCCTTTCAGTCTCTGGATCACTATCTCTCTCACTTCCTACCATAAGACAAACCCCCTTTCAGTCTCTGGATCACTATCTCTCTCACTTCCTACCATAAGACAAACCCCCTTTCAGTCTCTGGATCACTATCTCTCTCACTTCCTACCATAAGACAATACCCCCTTTCAGTCTCTGGATCACTATCTCTCTCACTTTCCTACCATAAGACAAACCCCCTTTCAGTCTCTGGATCACTATCTCTCTCACTTCCTACCATAAGACAATACCCCCTTTCAGTCTCTGGATCACTATCTCTCTCACTTCCTACCATAAGACAAACCCCCTTTCAGTCTCTGGATCACTATCTCTCTCACTTCCTACCATAAGACAAACCCCCTTTCAGTCTCTGGATCACTATCTCTCTCACTTTCTACCATAAGACAAACCCCCTTTCAGTCTCTGGATCACTATCTCTCTCACTTCCTACCATAAGACAATACCCCTTTCAGTCTCTGGATCACTATCTCTCTCACTTCCTACCATAAGACAAACCCCCTTTCAGTCTCTGGATCACTATCTCTCTCACTTCCTACCATAAGACAATACCCCCTTTCAGTCTCTGGATCACTATCTCTCTCACTTTCTACCATAAGACAAACCCCCTTTCAGTCTCTGGATCACTATCTCTCTCACTTCCTACCATAAGACAAACCCCCTTTCAGTCTCTGGATCACTATCTCTCTCACTTCCTACCATAAGACAAACCCCCTTTCAGTCTCTGGATCACTATCTCTCTCACTTCCTACCATAAGACAATACCCCCTTTCAGTCTCTGGATCACTATCTCTCTCACTTCCTACCATAAGACAAACCCCCTTTCAGTCTCTGGATCACTATCTCTCTCACTTCCTACCATAAGACAAACCCCCTTTCAGTCTCTGGATCACTATCTCTCTCACTTTCCTACCATAAGACAAACCCCCTTTCAGTCTCTGGATCACTATCTCTCTCACTTCCTACCATAAGACAAACCCCCCTTTCAGTCTCTGGATCACTATCTCTCTCACTTTCTACCATAAGACAAACCCCTTTCAGTCTCTGGATCACTATCTCTCTCACTTCCTACCATAAGACAACCCCCTTTCAGTCTCTGGATCACTATCTCTCTCACTTCCTACCATAAGACAAACCCCCTTTCAGTCTCTGGATCACTATCTCTCTCACTTCCTACCATAAGACAAACCCCCTTTCAGTCTCTGGATCACTATCTCTCTCACTTCCTACCATAAGACAAACCCCCTTTCAGTCTCTGGATCACTATCTCTCTCACTTCCTACCATAAGACAATACCCCCTTTCAGTCTCTGGATCACTATCTCTCTCACTTCCTACCATAAGACAAACCCCCTTTCAGTCTCTGGATCACTATCTCTCTCACTTCCTACCATAAGACAAACCCCCTTTCAGTCTCTGGATCACTATCTCTCTCACTTCCTACCATAAGACAATCCCCCTTTCAGTCTCTGGATCACTATCTCTCTCACTTCCTACCATAAGACAATACCCCCCTTTCAGTCTCTGGATCACTATCTCTCTCACTTCCTACCATAAGACAATACCCCCTTTCAGTCTCTGGATCACTATCTCTCTCACTTCCTACCATAGACAAACCCCCTTTCAGTCTCTGGATCACTATCTCTCTCACTTTCTACCATAAGACAAACCCCCTTTCAGTCTCTGGATCACTATCTCTCTCACTTCCTACCATAAGACAAACCCCCTTTCAGTCTCTGGATCACTATCTCTCTCACTTCCTACCATAAGACAATACCCCCTTTCAGTCTCTGGATCACTATCTCTCTCACTTTCTACCATAAGACAAACCCCCTTTCAGTCTCTGGATCACTATCTCTCTCACTTCCTACCATAAGACAATACCCCCTTTCAGTCTCTGGATCACTATCTCTCTCACTTTCTACCATAAGACAAACCCCCTTTCAGTCTCTGGATCACTATCTCTCTCACTTCCTACCATAAATTCCTGTGAGACAATACCCCCTTTCAGTCTCTGGATCACTATCTCTCTCAGCTTTCATACCATAAGACAAACCCCCTTTCAGTCTCTGGATCACTATCTCTCTCACTTTCCTAACGGCATAA